>VZRE01016252.1:442500-503038 GCA_013396775.1 Cephalopterus ornatus | reverse complement strand
GGGGGCGATCCTGGACTGTTTTTGCTTTCAAGTAGTTCTATCACTAATAATGAAAAAGTCTTTAACTGCAGTCAAACTTCAGAGTACAAACTATCTGTAAACTCTTAAGTTGATAATTTAATTTTTATTCATGCTTTCTATGTAAAAATAATGACAGTTACAAAACCTCTACAACATGCCTTGAATTGTGGCCACCAGGAGTGAGGTGGGACAATGAGTATCTGGTTCAAATACTGCAAAGTTTTCCCAACTTCTGAAATTCCCCCCAAGCTCTTTGGAGTAACTCCCTTCTTTTGGCTGAAGATATTTTTGTTTATACAAGGTGTAAACAGCACGATGGGAATCTCAGGCTGGCCCCAAAAACCGAAGAACGTATCCTGAGAAATTAATTTCATTCCCGAGTATAATGGAAGCACTCTGATTTGAAACTAATGTATAACATTAATTGTTTTGGCACAAAAGGTGAATTATTTTATAGCTAAAATAGAAAAGATCAATTTTCAGCCTGCTGTGCAGGTAATCAGGCATGCAACTCCTGTGTAGGGAACAGCCCAAAACAATGAGAGCAGCGTGACACACACGCCATATCTTGCAATTTCAATCTACACATTTAATGAGAATATTGAAATGTTTCAGCTGAAGTTGCAAGGTTCCTACTTCAGGCTAAAACCCAATTTTCATTTTCAAATGAGATAGGGTAAGAGCCCACTCGTTTTGTGATTTGGAAATGAGCTGGTGCGATGTAAAAACAGATGCAGCTCTTTAAGCATGGGAAACTGTGGTTTTCTCTGCTGTCCCCCAACCTACAGCACAACCACAGGACTGGCCAAGTAGTAGCTGCACACACTGATCTGTCACAGTTGCCACAGGGACGTAGAAGAGCCCATCGAAGGCAAGTCATTCTCTATATTTAATAATTTAATAAGAGCTTTTCTAAGTCTTTCAAAGCAGTGTCAAATGCAAAGCTTGCCATTGTAATTAAAACCTAAGCATTTCTAAGCTCATCCTTGGGAAACAGATGTTTGAGACTGGCAGTGGTATTTCTTTATTAATAGCACAAAACCCCCCTCCCTTGGTAAGTACAATTCCAAAGGGCACATTCCCCGGACCTGCCTGCCTGCTGCCTGTTCTCCTGCCACACGAGGGATTCGACCATTATCCAGGGCTGGGTTTTCAAGCTGAACATGACCTTTTAATATAAAACTGCTCCTTAACTGGCAGGTTAAATGTTCCTTGGCGCTCCCAAGGAAGTCCAGATGCTAATGAGAAAGTGTAACAAAATGCTTTTCTGCCTTTGGGTTCCGGTGCTGAATAAAATCCCACATTTCCCTTCCCCTGGAGCTGTGCTGGAAGGGGACGGATTAGCTCCTCTTTATCACATTTCTGCACTAATTGTTTCAGACTCTCTGTGTCATTCAGAGTGTCCTGGCTCTGATCAGCCTCTCCCCACTCTGCAAGTGCAGGGAAAAGTAAGAAACTGCTTTAGGAAGCGATATTTAAATACATACCCATCAGCCATATCCATTTCAAGTGACAAATTGTTCTTTTAATCACCTCCCTAGAACTTTACATTTAATTGCTCAGAGCATTTCCAACAACTCTGTTGTGCTTTTTCAACAGTTGAAAGTATTTTAAATTGCTTCCTGTCTATAATAATTTTGAGGATAAAAAGACCACAGTTTAGTTTATTGCTCAACTCAAATAAATTTGATTTCTTCTGAAAGCTAAATATTAGGGACATAAACTAAGGGAAACTAATGGAAATACCCAAGAGTAAATTTTCAAAGGAATGTGCTACTGTTTATAGGTGGAAGTAGTAATTAGTGACAAATTTAATTTGGAACTCTTGCACTCATTTAGGAGAAGGTACTTGGTAAACCCTTGTGAAAAACAAAAATTCCTTTCAGCTCTCTTGTTCAGAATGCAGTGTTCAGCTGTGACTGTGCTGGGACTGCAGCCATCTCCCTCCTGCCTCTTCCTGATCAATTATCCTGTTTCCAAAGAGAAACTCAAATATTTTAGTAGAGAAGATAATAAAGAGCTGGAGGAGAAATACCCAACAGTCACAATTTAGGGATAAAAATAAACTTGGTAGAGAGCCAAACCCATTTATTTTCTCCAGTTTTCTCCTCTTTTCCCCAAGGCATAACTGAGATACCTGGGAGAAGGTAAGTGAAAAGATTCCACCTCAACTTTTTCCTGCAACTTGGTTCTTCCTAATCTGCCTTTTCCTTTCCATCCCCCCATTCTCCCAACAAATACCCCACCACCAAGAGGCAGTTTCCCATTAAAAAACACCTCGTATTTCATCTTTCTGCCTCTTTTAGTTTGTTCAGGTTCAGGCAGGAGGGTTAATGAGAGGAGTATCAGCTTTAAAGAGCACAGCCCATAGTCTTTCCAGGTCTCATCCCACATTCTTCCAAGGTGTTCTGGAGTGCCCACACACATTTTGCTGGTGAAACTTATGCAGAATTATTCCCGCAAAAATCTGCTCTACTTTTTGCTCTCTCTCAATAATCCACGGAGCTCAACTCTTCCAGGCTTTATGTCCTACTCACCACCTCGCCATGATCTAGATCCATCTCCTGAACTAAGACAAAACAGACAGAATACCAAATATCTAAGAAATAAAAAAAGCACGAATATATTCATGTGTTCAGTGTTATTAACCTGCATAATGGGACCTGGAGTTAAAAGAGTTCTGTAAGAATTTGGAGTAAGAAACTCGTATCTTTTGCTAAAAGCTTCTTAGGCCAGTTACACACCTCCACATCAGCTTACAAAACTGTACTATAAAGTAACTGAAGATGTTGCACAAGTATATAAATAAGATATATTAATGTTAGCCTGGATTACTTCAGCCTGGAACACAGGTTTATCAAAAGGAAAAAGTGCTTCAGGAAGACTGCATTTGATAAAGTGCATAAAGGAGTGTCTCTGTAGCATTGGTCTGCTACTGGTGGTGAAAATAATGCCCTGACAGATAGAAATCATTGTAAAATCCAGCTGTGAACATGTATTATTTTCTCTCATATGGACAAATATAAGTGTCTCTCAGGTGCCATTTGACTTCAAACTGTCAGCTGAAATTTGTGCAGATGATGATGATGACACCAGCAGGACTATTGCAAAATATATTTTTAAATAAAAATGCCATTTCTCCGTGGCAGATTGAAAACAGCACAAGAACACTACGGAAACATTTTTAAGGCCATTGCTTTTACAATATTCAATGTACTTGTCTCCTTAGAATGCATTTTGGCGCAAAACCCTCTGCCAGTGTGATTGATTGCTCATGCCCAGATGAATGTTACCCACAACCTGCAACAAAAGCAAGAATTAAAGCTGCAAACCCAGGACGCTTTTCACCTCCTGGAAGGAGGTTTAGATTAGATGTTGGGAAGGAATCCTTCCCTGTGAGGGTGGGGAGGCCCTGGCACAGGTTGCCCAGAGAAGCTGTGGCTGCCCCTGGATCCTTGGAAGTGTCCAAGGCCAGGTTGGATGGGGCTTGGAGTGACCTGGGCTAGTGGAAGGTGTCCCTGCCCATGGCAGGGGGTGGCACTGGATGGGCTTTAATGTCCCTTCCAACCCAAATCATTCCCTGATGTGATGCTATGAAAACACATTGATGGGCACTAGAAAAGAAATCATATTTCGGAGTTCTATCCATTTAGCTTTGCTTTGAGGGTACGAAATGTTTCCAAAGCCAAGCAAGTAAAACAAATTCAATTTATAGCTCCCTGAAAAACAGCACGTTGCTATTCAAGAGTTGCAGAAAGGAAGTAATCAAAGCATCAAAATATTTCTGGCATCTGAGATGCTTCCCATGCCATGTTATTCATGAAGCACAGCCTTGCTGGAGCTTGCAGGTCTCCAAATGGCAATACAAGAGACAGGAGCAAAAATCTGCAAGTCTAAATAGTCATTTGCAACAGACATGACATTATTCACTGAATGATTTGTCACGGCAAACACTGAGCAACAAATTGGGATCTATTTTTCCATGATCTAATATTATTTCATATCAGCATGTCACAACTCTAGAATAATATGCTGTGAGCTGAACTGATCCCTGTCCTTCAAACGCAGTCTCATTTATTGATGAAGTCTACATTTATCAGGGAATGATATAAAGAAGAAGGACATTCTTGCTGCCTTATATATTTAGAATTATCCTTGCCATATTGCATGAAACAGGAACACATATCACACGAGGCTAATCATGAATTTAAGACAAAGAGAACTGCCTCGCAATTTCCAAGGAACACCTCGTCAGCTCCACGACATTGTTGTCATTCCCTTGAGTTCTCCTGGGTTATGGTCACATTCCACACAGGAATGAGGTAACAGGGAGTATATCCACCAGTTCAAAGCTAATGTCTAGTTTTTCCAGACAAACTAAATCTGTTAAAACCTCAAATCTTCCCTCCTGCCATTAAAAAAAATCAACTTTTTCTCTGTCTGTAAAGCAGCCCTGACACCACCCCAGACAACATAAAAGGGACTAGGCCTCATTCCTTCCTCCTCTCTCCAAGTGCAGAAATACCTCATAAATCCAAAATTGGTGTCAGGTGAGTAAAACTGACTGTACTAAACAAATATAAATCACCATATCTGGAAAAAAGAAATAACAGCTGAAGACAAGCTACACAATAACCACAACACAAGTACAGTGGTGAGAGTAGGTAAAACCCTAAAGGAACTTGCAGATTTGCTTTACTGAGGGCTTTGTCACTCGTTAGATACTGATTCTGGAACCAAATCAATAGCAGAGAAAAATCATTTTTAGCTCTCCATATGTCTGGTCTTTTCCATTCTTGGCAGAATGGGAAAAAATTAGCATCGCATGAATGTTTTTTAACCAGCTGCACATTAACTGTGTCCAACGTTAAGTTTTGTACATTGAGATGTTTGCTGTATCGACAGTCCTTTAAAAGCGTTAAAAATATAACAGCAACACAGTTAAAATCGAAATAGCTGTAGAGAGTTAAGTACAATTTAAAGGTTATAACAACAGCAAAAGTAGCAGGAGATCTACATGAATCAATTTTAGATGTCATTCCCTCTTCTGAGTATGTGGGTGAGATGATTTACTGATTTGTGGCAAAACCCAGGGAATTTTAACAGAAATAAAATATCCACAAGTATGGCCATGCAGAACTATGGCAGATGACCATCTTAATTATCCAAAAATCACTGTTCAATGATGATACAACTTAAAATAGTAATGTAAAACCAGGCTGAACTAGTAAAATATTTGGAGGGGAATTCTTCTTACACAAAGCCAGTCATTTACTGATTCTCACATTCAGTAAATCCCAGACCAGACTGCTAAGAAAGGGAATGTCAGGAAGGGAAAATGCTCTAACTCTAAAAAAAATATTGGAGTGGTTTGTGATAGAGCTCGTGCTTTATGACAGAAATATCAAAATTATCTGTACACCCTCAACTGGAAATATTGAGCATCATCTCCCTCCCCTGCACAGCAAGAGCCACCACAGAAACAAAGTGAAGACACAAGCTCAGCACATGAGCTGATGTGCAGGGAGTTAAATGGACTTCCACTGTTGGTTTAAATGGTGGATGTCCACACCCTGAAGGAATTGGAGCTGAAGAATTCAAAAGGACAAAACTACTGTGAACAGCAAGAATAATTTGCTCCCCATTAAAAAGGGACATTCATGCGACTTATGTAAATATCTGTGCTAAAGATAAGCAAAGGAAAAAAATATGCCAAATTGTAGACGAGAGGCAATTCTCTTTTTCCATGCTCTGAACTGGCCTTTCTTTGGGGATGAACATTGGTTTCTATTGTAACTGGAATGCTATATGTGAAGGAATAATCACCATTTAATCAAGTCTCTTCTTGAAGACTCCTTACAGAGAATGCAGAAAATACGTGCAATTAAGCTGGTGAGATCTTAGAAACTGCACAATGTGATGGAAGACAAAAGAACAATATTTGGGGTGCTGAAGGGGAAGAGAAAACAAGCTGTTTGAGAAGGGTTTTAGAATTAGTATTGTCTGAAATTATTTGACAGCTCAATGCAACAAATACAGTATCAAAGATTAAAAAAAAAGTCCTATCACTGATCTGGAAAGGGTTGAGCAGCCCTCAGGCCAGGTCAGCTGCTCCTAAACCATCCCTGCTATTCCTAACAAACTCCTTCTGCCTCATGGATGGGTATTTTATCTAAGACTTACTGACCTACCACGTCAGATCTGGGGGCACTGCATGTTTGATGTCACTGTGCTACAGGTTTATTTTAGTGAAGAAAGGAGGATTTTTTTTCCACCTTTCTCCATGCTTCCTGAAAACTTTAATAGTTAATCCTCCATCTCTCAGACAAATCCAAGGATTTTAAGTAATTCTGGTACCAATTCTCAGTTCCTTTTGGTAATTCTGGGAGCACTCAGCTCTCTCTTTTCTGCAGGAATAACACAATTAGTGTGGGGGGTGTCAATCACATCCCATCTGCCAACTGCAGAAGGAATTCTCACCTCTGCCACGTGTTCATTCAAACCTCTGTTCTCAGCCACACGAGCATGTTTTGTATCACCTCCTGTTCAACACCTCAGACTTAAACACTGCCAGAATCAGGCAGAGTTGCTGTCAGTTTGGTCATCACCTCTGGGTATAAACCCACACACGGGACACGAGTGTGAGAACAGCTGGGATCATTCAGACTTTGTGCTGCATTTAGAAGCAGAAATTTAATCATTCTAATTCTTACAGATAGCTGAGACAATGACCCATTTTCTCAGCTGCTGAAAAGACAAAGCTGTTGCAAGGCTATAAAGATGATTTAAGAGTATGTATCAGTTTAGAGAGAAAAAAATTCTGCAAGCTCAGACAGTTGTAAAATTGCCACTTTATGGCTGTGTCTGCTTGGACTCTGCCAAATTTATGAGGCCACAATACCTATATTATTGAATACAATGTCTAGCTTGTATTACCTTGTCTTTGCAATCAAATCTAATGTTTAGCATCCCAGCCCTTCAATAATGACACTCCATATCAATTAAAAACAATAAAACCAGTTCCTTTCAAATATTATTTGAGGCTCAATAGCAATTAGTCGAAGACCGAAGATGCAGAATAAGGGATAAAATGTATTTGTAACTTTTGGTCCACCAAAAAGCCATATATCCAGCTGATATCCAGTTTTCTCACCCCCTCAATCCAGCAGTGGTTTAAATTACACCAGCATCATTACATTACACCCCAGAATGCCTCCACTGCAAGAAAACAGGCAGACACCAGCATAATTAAAGACAACAGTCTACTCCCTGCAATTGTCTAGTCACAGAGAAAAGTAGATTCATCGAGGCTTGGCAATTGTGAAATTGGGCAGAATTTAACTCCAGAAAATACCCAATTAATTACTGGAAATACCATAAAAATCAGACACATTAAGTGCAGAGAAATTACTAGGAACTAGAAAGGATTCCAAGATAAAAGTAAATCCTCTTAAGTACTTCCCTCCCCCTCTTTTCCTTTTGGTTTCTTTCTCTCTGTATTTAGTTTAGAAACCAGATTTCATTCTTGTTCTCTCTGGAGGATCTCTCTTTTGAAGTTCCAGGGATATTCCAGTTGCCCATCAGCTCCAGCTGAAGCCCCAGAGGGTCCCTTACCTCCTGCCCGGGGCGCTGGTCCGCAGAGCAGCACGACTCCCTGTCCCTCCCGCACCGACACCGCGCTCCTCATCTTCGTCCTGGAGCTCTCCAGGTCTGTGTTGGAAAGAAAAGGGGATGTGGATATTAGAAAAGACTCAACAGGCAGGAGATTCAAGTTTTCAAATCCTGATCTCGCATCTCTTATGGAACTAAACCCAGCACATTTGGTGGATCAGTCGCAGAAGTGTCTGTTCCACACGAGGGAGGGTGACAGAATTGGGACTGAACTAATTTGCAACAATATAATTTAACGCATCCTATGGCTAATTCTGTTAGGCTCATGCTACCCTAATTTTCATAATCAAAAAGGAGCCACAAGTGTAACTTAGAAACAGGTCCTTAAGCCACTGCTTCTTCTGCGAGGAAGGCTCTGATGAAAACAGCACCACTGAGCTCCTCCAACCAACCACAAAATAACAACAACACAGCTGTTCCGAAAACAGAGATGCACCTTTCTGAAGAGAAAAGGACAGTCTCCCTGCAGGGGAATCCCCTGGAACACTGCTAAGCTCTGGAGAAAGCAGGAGCTTTGCACCTCCGTGTGTTGACCCCGTGATCTGTCCTTCTTGGCCCCAGGTCTTTGTGATGATTTTAAGCTCTGTAAGTATCACAGAACATTCAGAGCTGGAAGGGACCCACAAGGATCTTCGAGTCCAACTCCTGGCCCTGCACAGGACCATTCCAAAAAATCCCACCGCGTGCCTGACAGCACTGTGCAAACGCTTCCGGGGGGGGGGCAAAATGCTACAGAGTTTAAATAAATGCAAATATTTTATCATAAATTTGTATTAGCTTTCCCTCTAACCACTGACTCAAGATCCAACAAAGTATGGCCTCATTATATCCTTAAAATAAGCTAGATTTAACATGCAGAACAAACTAAGATTGAGGTTCTACACTAACAAATGCTTTTCCATGAATAAACCGTATACTTTTCCATAATAAAACCAAACAGAAGACAATTTAAAAAGGCCCATGTTTGTTTATAACCTTGTACGGGACACTAACACATGGTCTTTAAATAAGGCTGTCTTTATAACCAAGTGTAATAGCAGCAGTGAGTTGACAAACAGTAGCTATTTTCCCAAAATACAGTCTTTTTTAATACTGAAAAGCAACAGCTGTTACAGTCAGAACATTGAACAAGAGCGATTAGAATTTCAATGCCTCATTTAAAAAAACCCACACTTAATGCTGCAGCAAGACATTGTTGTGTTATCCTTTGTTACTGCACACAAAGTTCACAGGAATGTTTCTTAAAAGGGCTGTTTTCAGTTTTCCAAGTGCATTTCCATGGAGGTACATCTCAGAATAAGCTGCTGTACATGAAGTGGAAGTCACATACAACCACAGCCAAATGAAATTAATTTCAGGCCATTTAAAGCATTTTTCTCTTCCCCCCAGAGCATTTACAGGTTCATCAGTGGCCCCACCAGAACTGCCCTGAGTCACAGAAGGAAGAACCAAGAGGTGACAGCACCCCCGAGGACACACACTATTCCAGCACAGGATGAAAACAGCTGTGCAATTTGCACTTTAAAATACTTGTTTGGGTAAAATTTCTGTGTAAAGTGAATTCAGACCACATTTCTCCCTTTTACATCACAACCACTGCGAGCCATTCATCGTACGCAACGCACAGAATTTCCATTACTAAAATAAAATGGTTTTGCAGTGCTTTCTAAGCACTTGTGTTTTATGGGAAATATAGACCTTCAGAACCTCAACAGACCCTATGAGCATGGGATTGGGCTGGGAGTACCTCGGGAAGGGACGTGCCAAGGGATTTGGAAGGCACATCCTCATTATCCAGCAGGTACCCAGCTCTGTGGTTTGAACTGTTCCAATGTTGTACAGCAGAAGTTATTAATCACTGATTGATTGCAAGTGAAAATTGCTGTCACGGGGGAAAAAGATTTCGGGAAACAAGAAGCAACACAAAATCCATCTGAAAATTAAGAATACGAGCCATACCACAATAAAAGAATAACTTTCACAAATCAGCAGAGAGCTCTTCATCCTACCTTCCAGTAGTACCAGACTAATCACAGGGCTGCAAAAATACCATCACTTAATTTATTTATATATTTCTATATTCTCTTTACACATTGTCAGGCACCGCTTTGAACATAATGAAAAATCAACACGCCAAATAGTAGCGGAGTTCTTTATTAGCATTATACAGTGAAATCTAAATCTCCGCCCTTGGAAGTACTGGGTGCTTTCAAACAAGATGCAGGTCTGATTTTCAGGTGTTTCTGTGGCATAATCAGAGTATTGAAGGTCAAAGCCAGGCTTGTTTGGAAGAATGGCAAGAGCGATTGTTTATCCTTGGGCTTTTTTGTTAGGTTTTTGTTTGGTTGGTTTTCAATAAAGTAACCTAAGCACAATAACACCAGGGAGTAGAGCTGTACCTTCTAACAAAACTGGCCACTGCATGAACTCACTGGAAAGGGCCACTCAGTTCTCAGAAAACTGGCAGGGTAAATAGGATACCTTCGAAGGTGGGCAAGGCTTGTTTATTTTTACAGATTGACTTTTATCTCTGAGATCAGAGGCTCTGATCCTGTTGCAATGTCTCAATAGATAAAAATACAACTGGAGACAAAGAACCAAGATCAGGACAGGACAGGAGATGGTTTTGAGAAGCGATGAGTCAGAACAGGACTGGCTTTTTCAGTGCCCCATGGGATGACAACACCCCATTGCTTAGTTTGATAAAAAAGGGCAGAAACACATATGAAGTATTTCTGTATTTTATCTACTGAACTACAGACTGTCTTATTCATCACCAGATTTTTTAAACTTACCTACTTCCTCAAACTGGTCACCAAAAGTAAGTGTTTTCACTAGTTTCTCTTGCCTAAATCTTTTTTCTTCTTACTTGCATTTATTATGCCTCACTTGTAATCTCCTTTCATCTAAAATGCAGCCACTCATGGACAAAATTATCAACTTTATTACTTAACTCTACCAGGCAAAGGCTCTAATCATACCACTGAAAAGCATTTTGGTAAAGATCTCACAAAAAATCCTGACAACAAGATAAAAAAAATCCAACTTCAAAACCAATCTAGAACTGTGTAATTTGCAAATTAAATGCTTTTATTGCCTGTTTATAGTTTGCCATACAGAAGAAAGTCTAAAATTAGCAACTGAGACTTTCTGACTCCTGAAACAGCATTTTCTTCTCCCTTCCCCTGCTAATACATATACTTGCCTCATTGCTTTAGCACCAAGTACATAAAGTTATATCAACTGAAATAGAGATGCCATTGCAATAAAACGGAGCGAGAAAATGTAATTCAGCTTTATTGAAAAGTCTTTGATTCTGCCCCAAAATGAGAACAAGGAAACATGTTCCTGCCCATACAAACAGCAAGGATGTGAAAACTGTATATTCCACTGGGTTCTCTCCCTCTGTTTAATAAGCCAAGTTTTAAGTTTCAAGCACTGAGATTTAAAAGTAGCTGAGAAAGAATCCAAAATACAGAGTACCAGAGTAACATGAGTATCACACCCGCAATAACTGCGTGATGCATTTGGAAGAGTAGCTTTTAAAAGCTCATGTGATGCCCTCGACAATGAAAAAATGTGGATTTGGGAATTCACAAGGGGAAAACGGAACCTGAAGCATCTATGGAAGGTAAAACAGACTAAAAACAGACTGACGTTTTTATAAGGGAATAAAAAGGAACTTCATCTGCAGAGCACTTGCCTGCTGACCACGCTCACTGCATTTCACTGCAGGGACCTCCTGGGATGTTCCTGCTTTCTGTAATCTTGTGTAACCAAGGAAGGTAAAAGCAAACAGCTCAGGCAAGATCAGACCAAATATTACAACTGCGCTTTGAAAAGACACGGAACATCATGCTATGAAAAACTCGGCGGGTTTCTGATGACAAAGCTGCTCCAGACACACAACTCCTGGCCCGTGGCAACGCTGAGTTAGGTCGTATTTTGCCAAGAAACCAGTGTGATGTTTCACCTCTAGACACACATATCTGTACACAGGAACTTCCTAAGATAAGCAGACACTGCTAGAAATTATACCAACTTCCAGTTATTCTTTCAAGTAATCGCAGGATGCATTCAGTGTGAGAGAAACAGGATTCACTTTTCCCCCTATCTTTTTTTTTTCCAGGTTTCCAAGTGCATTTTCTAAGCATTGCATTACACTTGTACCAACTGACGTTTGTTGTCAACACAAGTTTATTAGCAATTCTACCATGTTTTGATAACTGGAGAACAAGGATTCAAGCTCTACAAACATAATTGTCCCTTAAGAGCCACAAAAATATTTATTCTATTGCTTCATTAGACTCATTGTTATTCAAAGCCGCAGAACTTGTTAAATATACTTTATTTATAATTCTGTATTGGTAGGATGTTCAAGTACCTAAATGAGTTAGGCAACCAATTCTAAACTGTTTTCTTGAGTAGGTAATTCTGAAGAGGGAACTCTGTTTGATGTCAGCCCATAATGAAGTACTAATTCACAACCCACTTACCCTGGTAAAAGTCACATTATTAAAAAGAAGGGAAATTCCAGTCTCTCAGCTCTTAAGGACAACCAACCTCCCTGTGTTGTAATAGCTGGGTTGGCAATGACAACTACTGGAGAAAACAGTGTAACACAGATTTGTTTCTTTAAAAAAAACAACCAACAAAGAAACCCCCGTTATCAACAACATAGAACCCCAACAAACTTCACCACCACCTAACTCGAGAGCAAACCTTGTTCCCCACCACTCTATACCCCAAATTTGGCTATACCAAGGCATCTCTGTGACCATGAGTTTTATACTTCTTTAGACGGAATGTACACTTGGCACAATTAAGTTTCTTAAAAATACCTGTATAAGCCCACCAGGATATTTGGGATACATGGCCTGTTACCCCAACACGTGGCTTGCAGTGATGGAGCACTAGAAAACAGCACAAGTGAGACCTTCTGTTGCCTTCCCAGGGTCCAGATCAAGGCTGGGAGAATCATATTAAAGGCAGGAGAGAGGGATGAGACCAAAAATTATCTCTGTAATCATTTATTGTTGGATGCAGAGAGAGGATAAAAATACCCACAGTGCAGAAGTGAACGTTACTCAAAGCACACCAAGAGCGGGGGCGATTTGTCACTCGGGAAGAGATTCAGAGGCTACTGAGGAACCATCTCCAGGGTTTCATTTTGTCAAGGCTGGTGTTGCAGGGAAATCATGTAATTCCACAACAACCTGTACGAAGCCCCTCAGCACCGTGACACGGCGCTGAACCCTCGTTTTACGGCACCACGTTTATCTGCACACAGGCAGCAGTGCAGCGGGTTACACACACACACAGCAGGGTGTTTTTAAAAGCCCATTTCTGTAAGAGGAGCAGCTCTGGTCCTGTGAGTGCCCTTCTGCGGCACAGGAGCTGTGGCATCACTTGTCCATGCTGAGATGCTGCCCACAACCACCTGTGTGTGCCCTGCAGGCTCCAGGACAGGACAAGCAGAACGACCTCCCACCCTCAAGGCACGTCTCAGTCACAACCCGAAGTGCTCGTGAGCCAGTTTTTTTGTTTTTATTTTGAAATACTGCTCCTCTTTCTGCTCACATTACATTAGTGCTCACACTACATTTAGTCTCATCAGCAGAGCCCATCCGAGTGTTTCTTGCATCCCTAAAAATATGCTTAATAAAATGCAGCAAACCTCTGCTTAGAAACGAAACAACCCTTCAGGTTGTTTCCATCCCAGGAGAAGCTGAACATCCAACAGGTGAGTCACGCTGGGATCAACAGGCTGCTGGAGCCAGGTGCAAGGAACAGCACAAAACACCAAAAAACCTTACAAATCTTTTTAACTCTTCACTTGAGGTTCAGCAAAAAAAAAAAAATGAAACAGGAAAGAATTAAATGCTCTTACACCAATTAAAGGAAAATCATTTAAAACCTGTGCAACAAAGTGTGCTATATAAACAGAAACGGGGCAAGGGGAAAGAAAGCTAAAAATATATTGGCACAGATGTATCAGGCTGTGGTGAACAGGAGATGCCAGCATGGAAAGAGGCACAAGAGTCTGCAGTAATGAGAGGAAAGATGGATGGGGAGAGGAGAGATGAAGCACTTTGTGGGTTGTGTGGAACTGAAGGAAGAGACCAGAGACAGCAGAAAAAGAAAGGGAAAAAAAGCAGTAAAGGAACATTAATAGCATAAATGTTGAGTCAACATCTGATGAGCAGGAAGTATTTCTTTTTAAAACAGGCTTTGCACTGGCAAAAATGCACTGAAAGCACTGGGGAAAAAAAGCCCCAGCGTTACCAGGGAAATGCATGTTTTGAAAGAAAAATGTTCTCCAATAGGTATTTCCAAAAATATGCCTTTCATAAATTCATATTATCTGGGAATTACCACTCAACTCAAGGCAAACACAGCACTGAACAAAGCAATTCAAGCAGTTGGAGAAATATCTCAGGAGGGAAGGATGTTTGCTCAAGGAAATTATCCTACAGTCGAGTTCTCAGATGCAACACTGATTTTTTTTCCCCCCCTTAACACTTTCCCGAAAAAAACCCTAAGAACATCCTGACAATCTACTAAGCACCAACCCTCACAACCACAAAGCAGGTTTACTGTTGAAGAACACCAGGCTGTTCACATTTTAATAGTTAAACAGATGGCTAAAGCCCTGCCAGATCTAGGTCTAATTATCTGACGGTTTGTTTATTTATTAAATATGCAGCAGTGTTTCCAAAAAAGCCTCTCCTCAACAAATAAATCAGTGAAAACCATCCCACAACAGCTCATGTTTTAAGCACTGGGAACATGCTGGTGACAATGGGGTTTTTTTTCCTGCCACTTCATCTTTCCAAAGACAGGCACTTTCCTTAAAGAAATGGAGAGATTTCCCAAAAACAGTACAAAATGTAGCTGTTTTTTCAGCAGAATGCGTTGTCAGGATACAGGTAACCAAAATCTGTCATTCTCCTCATCTCCCCAGGTATGGAGCACCTGGCAAAAAGCCTCCCTGCTCTGATTAGGGCCATGTGGACTGTAACAGATGTAATGATGACAAATAACAGACACAGCAGATGAGTGAGTGTCCTGTCAACAGATGTTCTGCCCCAGCTGCTGCTTCACACCCAAAAACACACTGAGACTTGTTAGTCAGCATAAAAATCCGGTATTCACATGCCTTCAAAATATCTGTATTCTCATCAAAATATGTGTCCTACAGGGGCTGAACAAAATAATTTTGCTGCTTGTGCAGTGAAACAAGTCCTCTGACCCTCCAGGAACTCCAGCAGTGGAGTAATTTGCCAAGAATAAGAGATCAAACCCTAAAGCATGACCTACCCTGCCAAAATCAACTGTGCCATCTTCTCCAAAATCAGATGGGTTTTATTTCCAGATCCAGCTGCTGTTCATTATTTTTAACTGGACCCATTAAACATTAATGGATTTTTATTTTTTTGTGTTTATTTTAATAATTCTCCTGTTTGCTGTTTCTCAATCTAAATAAGATGGAGTTGTCAGGTACATTATGCCTCAACTTTTTCATCAAATATCCAAGGAAAGTTTGAGAAGATGACCCTTTCTACATACATGAATTCAATAACCCACTTGAAATAAGCTGTAGAGGGGATAGAGTGCAAGGATAGATTAATACTGTAACAAAAATAATATCTGCAGAGGAATTCAGAAGAAATTAAAACTTTTAATTCTATTATTGAGATGAAAAATGCAGAGGCAGAAATAAAACCAATCCATTTCCATGTGAGCACATTTGCCTGCTTCACGGAGAGGAAGAACAGTTATGTCACTGTATTAACTACTCACAGGACAATTTTAAGGAAGAGGTAAGCAAATTTTCACATTTGACAAATAAAATCTCATGCTTAGTATCCTGAATATAGCATTTGGTACTGACATTAATTGCTTCTGTGATGTTCAAATCCACCATTTGTGAATCAAGGATATAACACACACTCTTCCTTGGGTGCTTCAATCCAACCACAGCAATATCCGAGCACAAAGATGTCCCCACAGCATAAAACAGAGCCTGGAAAATTGCTGCAAACATTTATGACTGTAAATCTCTAAGGTTACTAGCCAGGATTAGACTACATTAACAGGCTCAGAAGGACAGGACAGATAAGGAAAATGATCTATTTCCATCCAGGCGCCGTAGAGCAACACTAAAGTTGGAGCTTAATGGATGTTCAGGAGCACATCAAAGCAAACCAGAACAGATTCTGTTCATTCCCTTTACAGTATCAAGAAGCGGCTAAAGCAGATGGTCTGTAGTTACTTTCCTCACAGACTTTAGGGAACAGGAACGCGGTGAAAGGCATTTCTTACCCCGATGTCATTTGCAGCTGACAAGCAAAACGGGTATTTTCTGCTGCAGATAAGGCAGAAAAAATGAAAGCAAACCACAGCACTGGATGCTGACAGTGGAGATGTTTAAAACAATACTGATTTGCCAGGTCCACATAAAACCACGAAAATGAAAAATATAACTCTATCTCCCGGAGACAGGGCACGGGACATTCTGTGTGGCAGAATCATTTCTTGAATGCTGAAACGAAAGCCAAATGATGAAGTATCCCCGTGAAGCCACATCCCCGACCTGTGCACAAGCACGAGTTGTTAATTATTTTATGAAAAGCTAAAACCCACTGCATAACCTAACTCAGTGTTCTTGTGAAAACATATTACTCTGTAGTCCCTAATAAAATTAAAAGAACGTACTGAGGTTGCAAACTCAATTATTTGGAGGTAGAAAATGCCAGAATTAAGGTTGCCTAAGATCACAGATATTGGCTGAGAACAAAACAAAAGCCCAATCAGTAAGATTTCACCCATGATCATGATTCACACCAGAGTTTCCTGCTATTTCTTGTTTGGAAAAGTGCTGCTGCTGGTGTCATTTCTCAGGTAGGACAAACCCAAAGGCTGGAACTGTTACCAAGTCATATTTCTTTAAAAAAAATAAAAAGGAGTTTATGCAGTAGTAGGGGAAGATGTTGGAAAATTCTTTGACTTCAGCCCCATAGTGTTTGATCATTAGTTTTGTACCACATAGAGTTTAGTACAAATGCCAGAGATTATTGTAGTTTCGTGTTAACTCCCTATATCTGTGACTAACAGTCTTGTGCCCGTCAGTGCTTCCCCTTTTACCCACACCAGTGATTAATACGGACTAGTAAATGCCTTACTTCTGAGAACAATGATTGCGTGCTGGACTAGAGATGGAAAGAGATGTACCTCGTGCCTTGACCACATACCTGAGATATTCTCAAGGAGAAAAGATTCCTTAGAAGATCTGGTAGGATAACAGGAAAATTTGGGGAATGGGAAGTTCCCCAAACAACCACCAGAGACCTTCAAAAGGCCCTGACTTATATTCAAATAATTCCACAGAAATATTTAGCATCTATGCATGAATCCAGGAAGTGCAATGAGTATGTAGTGAATAAGTAGCAGTTTCATGACTATGACCTGGTTTGTTGGGTTGCTGGAGCGATCCCCCACGCACCCAATGCTGCAAAGTCATGTCAGCTTTCTACCCAACAAACTGGTTGGAGAGTTTATTTCCTGGTTTTCTGTGACAGAACCAAATTAATTAATTTAGAATTAATCTCATTAAGTTAGAATGAAAACTCCAGATAAGTTACTGCAAACTGGATAAGGATTAACACAGAAGTTACCCAGTGAAACTGTGCTGCGATACCCAGGAGACCAAAACAGATCATCCAACAGTTCCTTCTGATCTTCCATCTTAGAAAGTCACGAGTGACCTGTGGCATAGCTCACTTTCTCAAGTCTGCAGTTCTGTAAGCACTATTACCCTACTGAAGAACCACTCTGTTCCTGCCAGCAGCACAAACACAGGCTACAAAGCTGTGTCAGGGCAGGGTCAGGTTGGATCTCAGGAAAAGGTTCTTCCCCAGAGGGTGGTGGGGCACTGAACCGGTTCCCCACAGCAGAGGGCACAGCACCAAGGCTGAGAGACCTCAAGAGATGTTTGAACAACACTCTCAGGCACATGATGGGCTTGTTGGGATGTCCTGTGCAGGGCCAGGAGTTGGACTGGATGATCTTTGTGGGTCCCTTCCAACTCAGCATATTCTGTGATTCTAAGATTCTAATCAGCCTGATTGGAATGATAAAGTCTACCCACGGCAATCAAGCCAAAATTCCATTTGCTCTGTCACACATCTACTTCTGCCCCTCATATATTCCCTATAAAATCAGAACAGCCTTTCCAGGACACGTGGTAGAGCTTCAGTCGGGGCACAAAACCTCTCTTTCAATATTTAATCATTGCTCTGACCCAGATGTAAGAGAGAGACATTTAAAAACCAATCAGCATAATCCCCATGCAGATAACAAGCCCCATGCTTTGGTTTATAAAAGCAGGAACAATAATCATTACACAATTAAACAAGGGAGTCAAGAGGCGACAGAACTGCGTTTGGTCTGGCTCAGGCTGAACTGGGATCTGATACTGTCTGGAGGAAGAGCAGGAGACCCTTGCAAGCGTGACTTGGAATAAATTAAATTCATTACACAAAGCGATGATTTGGGATAGGAACTCAGTAACTTGATCCACTCGGTCACCTTACCCAGCGACAGATCAATGGCAGTCGGGGTGTGTGGAGACAAGGCCCACGCTGTGCCCAAGCGGCTGGTGTTCACTGAGCAGAGCCGCAGTGCAGAGCAGCCCTTTTCCAGCCTCTAGGCAGACACCACGGACACCGGGACGGCAGAAATCAATTCTACCCTTGCCACGGAGTCAGTAAGGAGGGTTAGGTCCTACAGTTTCAGACAAGACTCAGACCTGGAATCTCCAGGCAATTTTTTTATTTTTTTTTTTTCGGTAAAGAAGGATTTATTATGAGGCAAAAAGGTTTTCTGAAGAAACAAGATAGTAATTCCACTGAATCCCCATGAGGAAAGCTAGGAGAAAAAAATACAGGATGAAGAAGATGGAACTGGCTTAAGGAGAGGCTACAGTTACTTTTAAGCAAACGAGTTATACAAGAAGATGAAAGGGTAAGTAAGAGTAGCATGTGTTATTAAGAGCTGAAGCTGTGAAATACTAGGGAGAAAAACGCTACATTTTGTTAACCAAAGAAGCAGAAAAATTTCTCCGAAAAGAATCTGAAATAAAACCAGAAGGAGAGATGTATGAAGAAATCAGAGATTCAAAACCAGCTGAATGCAAAGGAGTATAAACAATCGGTAAGGGAATGCAAAACACTGCTGTTAATATCAGACTTTTAAAAATCAAAAGCATCATATCATACATTTATTTGATACTCAGTGCAGCCTCCTGGCACATCACACACAGGACTTCAGTGAGCATATGAGAAATGGTGGCAGTGCAGAACCAGCCTCTACATCAAGAAACCCAATCAATCACTGACTCATTTGATTGTTTAACTTAATTACCAGGTCAAACAGCGGCACATACAGTAGAAACAGTCAATATAATTCCAAATCATTAGACGTTACAATGACAGTAAGTTCATAAAGAGAAGCTGCAGTCAGTGACATGACAGAGATGGGGTTGGAATCGATGTCCCCAGATACCAGTTGCAGACCATCACCTCCAAGAGCTCATTCTCAACATCAATTCTGTGAGATCACAAGGCTGTAACTGCACTGTCTGCAAAGTACTGACACTGCAAACATTAATATGAAGTTGTGTGTGTGTGTTTGAAATGTCTATGGACTAAACACTGGTTCAACTTCAGACTTCAGTTATTCCCGTGCATCATTAATGTTTAAACCTGGCTTAGCTCACTTTGGGTAAAGAGGTTTTGACTTGCTTATTTCCATGCTGAGTCATTCTGGGGAAAAAAAAGGAGAACCTTTTTGTAAAAGGCTATAAAAATGAAAGTACTGAGGAAACAAATGAAGGCATTTGACACTCAAGTGAAGAGGGCTTCCACCCAACTGGTGAGTTCATCTCTCCAGTTTGCTCCATCCCCCAAAAGCCAGTCCAAACACGCTATCCAGGAGCACTGTCTGGTTTTGCTCTTCTTGCAGCAAGAGCCAAAAGAAAAAGAAAGCACAGAGATCATTTGAGCACATTAACCTCCCTGGAAGAGGAGGGAACGAGACAAGATCTTTAGAGAATTGCATTCTGTCTGCCTCTGCAGTAATGGCATCACACTTGACTGAAAGCAAAATTATGTGGAAGACTGTTGGTTTACTGGAGGGTCAAAGAGATGACAGCTGTGGCAGGCTGTGGTAAACCTTTAATATGCCATGATGTACCAATGTGCACATCCTTCAGTGGGTGAATAAATCTGGCCGAACAAGGGATTACACCTGAGCAAGCAACTGCATAGATTAATAAATTCAGCATCAGACCATTCAACAACAGAAGCAGTGGGAGTGGAAAAAACCCCCAACTCCTGAGAAATACCTATCTGTTCTTCTGCTACTCCATTTCTAAAAACAAATACAATCCCAGCGTTGCTGAAGAGAGTTTAATAGATTGGGACGTGTACATAAGGAGAAAACCCCCAAAACACAGTGGGACCTCAAATCTTTTTGTTGGTATCCAAGCAGAATCGTTACGTGACAGATGCTCCATGTGCAGATTGATCCCCAGCCTAAGCCAAATTGCTCCTTGCAGGGTGATGTAATCCTCAAAAGTATATTGTTAACTACATTTTAATAAAAAGTCATGGGCTCAAAAAATACAGTTTCATTAAAAAAAGAGCGAAGATGTCTCGCTGCACAGGGCCGAGAGAGGTAATAACAGGAAAATAAAATCAGGTACTGCATCTCTTCTCGTAAGTAGGCAGAATTTCTCTGGTTATTAAATGAGACTCCCCACAACCCACAGCCTGTGCTCTCTGTAACAACTCACTGCCATATTGTACAAGAAACACGACACAAACACATAATCAATACAAAAATAACGAGATAAGCAAGGCAGTCTAATAGGAGAAGTTTTGCAAATTCCATTGCTTTGGTATTAAGACGCCTACTTGGCTTCCCAATAAACATCAGGAAGCAAAATATGCAGGTTGGTAGCAAATCAGAGCCTGGAAAAAGTGCATTTGAAGTAAGATGACACCCAGTGAAAACATTAAAACTGCTGTTCTAAATCCCTCCTAAATCTGGTATTTCTTGTGTTGCAGCCATGGGTTACTTCAGTCAAAATTTACTGTGTATTTATATATTCACTGAATGAGATTATAACTCTGTGCATCACAAGACAACTGTGCTTGTTACAGAATGCCAGGATCATTTAGGTTGGAAAAGACATCGAGTCCAACCATCCCCCAGCACTGCCAAGTCCCCCTAAACCAAGTCCCTGAACATCTACTCATCTTTCAAGTGACCTCAAAGGTCATTATTTGAAGAACAACACCTCCAATAACAAAGTGTTGTCTAAGACTATGCCAGGGCACCCCAGATCTCAACACAGATTGTTAGAAAAACATTCAGCCTACTAAATTATCAAGTCAAACGCTCTAAACATGCCAAGCCATCCATCCAAGCCTTCCTTATTTAAAAGTTCCTCATTATACGCCTTGTAGCAACACTGTTTTTCCTGCATCAGAACTTGGTGCTGTAAAACACAATCCAGGTTGCTATTTTAAGTACATATTTCAGTTTGAGGAGGTTCCAAATCCAACAGTTTTATGAGCCATGAAGGGTGGAGTAGGACACAGATAGCACAGATGTGTTTATGTCGACCGAAACGTTTTTCGTGTTTGATTTTGTAAGCTGTAAAGCCATAGTTGGAAGATCAAAGTATTAAATTCCTACTGAACATTCCAATCAACATCAGTGGGCTTTAGATCAGGCCCTTAATGGGGTATTAATGTAATGTAAATGTTTTTAAGTATTATCTATGTATTATCAGTAGCCTGTTAAATGGGCTAACAAGACCCCATTAGGGTGATTCTGACAAACAAAACAAGGGCTGAAATACTTTCCTTCCTTAGCAATGACCTGCTTTGATTCTTCAGTGAATATAAAAGCTCTGTTTTTCCAAAGAATCCATATTCCAGAGGTTTAAGAACAGTCCTGAAGTATAAAAATCCTCAGGAATGTCACCACTCTTCTTACACAGAAAAAACCTGAAACCAAACACATGCACAAAAAAAAAAAAAAATCTGCAAGAATTAAAATGAAAATATGTTTTGTTTTGTTTTGTTTGGAGCTTTATCAGTTGGGCAGGTGAGGGGGCTGCACAGGAAATGCTGAAGTTGTTATTTATAATAATTCTTACACCTCCACAACAGAAGCCAGCACTTCAAAGGCTCCTGTTAAACGTTTCAGAATTTAGGCATAAAGCCTAAATACCTAAAAATACAATGGATCATAGTGTCCACTGTCTCCATGTCTCCATTGCACTTCAGACACTTATTGTATTAAGCAAGTCCAATCAAGTGATATATTTAATATGAGAAAAAGATGTAGAGAGACGGAGCAACAGCTGCTTTTTTCAACCTCATTTAACGCCTTAAGGCAGTAAACAGATGCACCTCCGCACTCTTCTGGGCAAATTGGGATCTGGAGCCTCATCCCTGTGATACAGAGGATTCAAAGAGCCTCAGGATCCTCCCAGTTGTGGACCACTGGTCATGGACCAGCAGGCACAAGAGTTGGAGACAAAGCTGGGGGTCAACACAGCACCCGCTTAAACCTCTGCTCGCACTCAACTTTCTCCTCAGAGATTCCAGGTTCCATGAGGAGCAAAATCATGGCAAGTGAAGACTCACCTTCACTGCAAGTGGCACTTTTCCCGAGTTACACAAACCATAATGTTACAGGACATTAGGTCTGTATTTCTGGCCGGGTATGTAGGTTAGCCTCCAGCTTTTTTTAAAGAGCTCACTCAGCTTACTAAAACAGCATCGAAGTTTTAGTCTTCATGAAGAAACTACACAGAAAAATGATGTAATAAATAGCTTTTGGGGGAAAAATATTTCTCTCTCTCTCTCTCCCTTGCTCCAAAATATTCTTTCTCTTCTTTCCTATGCCAAAAAGCCTCGCCTCTGCTCTCCTTGCCACACTCCCCTTCTTCACAAGCTATTCATGCACAAGCTTTGAAAGACAGTAAGAGACAAGCAGATATACATCAAAAAAATAAAGAGAGATAAGGTTGCTATGGGAATAAGAAGACAAAAATTGTTACTTAATCCAACATAAAAAGGATGAGAACTGGAGAGAACTCAAACGGAATTGGAACCGTCACCCCACCCGACGAGGTTATGATCTGAAACAACTGCTTTTTCTCCCTCATTTCCTCTATGCTTTTATGTAATTTCATTTTCTCATCAGAATCTCTTTACAGAATACAATATTTCATGTTAAGATTCAAAAAACTTTAAAAAAAAAGAATTAGAAGTAATATTTTCCAATATGTTGCTCACTGCTGTCACTCACTTGTAAGCTCTCAGAAAAACTGAAATATGCCCCCTGTGCAGCAATGCTGTGGATGCAGACCTGAAATTTTAGATGACTCTTTAGATTTTATATATAAAACATATATATAAAAAAAGGATTCAGCCATGTAATTTTCTTTCTTTAAACTATAGTCTATGGCCTACAATAAAGTTTTACACAGGCTAGTAAGCAAATTCAGATTTAGGTTTTTTTCTACAGCTGCAATCAAAGGCAATTCTTATAAATTCTGAAGGCAGAAAGAACTGTCACACGCCCCCTATCCCCAAAAAGTCAAGGCTCCATTAATGTCAGTAGTTTATCTCCAAAAACACTGTTTCTTATCAGCGCTTGCTGGAATCGCTTCCCAGCCAGCACAAAACATCACGGAAACGAATGAATCTGTCCCATTTTAGAGCTGTTGATACAGGATAAATGTTTCTTCTCGGTTTGAAAAGTGTAGGGAAAATGTCTTTCCTTCCATTACACACCCCCAGAGCTGCCTTGACTCATTAAATAATGGCCCATATGATCTCCCTACACAGCCAGCCTTAAAAACGAGAAACGTGATGAAACCTTAAAATACCCAATCCATAAAGTCCCTACCCGTGGATGATCTATGGTCATAAGGACCAGAAACTACTCTGGAATGAACTGGCTAAAACCATTTCTTGAACAGGCAGCACAGCTTCAGAAAACCAGCTCTTATTTGCACCTGAGCTCTTCCAAGCTACACAAAGGCCTCCTCAAAACGACCAAGGAGCAGATTTAATGCTCATTTAAGATGCCACTGCAAGATTTACACTGGGGTATATTCACATATATTCATACCAGAGTGAATCAAATCCTGTGCCTGGTACTTAGAGGCTGCTCATGTCACAATTTGCCTGTTATCTTCAATATCGAAATTTGCCAATCAGGTGTTTATCAACAGCAACACCTTCCTCTGCCGCCTCTCAGGTACAGGAGAATCCCTAACTCAATCCAACACTGAACTATTTGGGAATTTTCCACGTTGCTTTCAGAGTTATAAATAGCTGTATGAGGAATCAGGATAAAATGTGCACTAATTACCCTTGACTATGCAAATTAAGCTATTTTTAATTCAGGTTTAAACCATTTTGAAGTTCTCATTGCACAACAACCGCCGAAGGCAAACGAGTGCTGTGTTTTTCTTTGCAATCCTTTGCTCCTTGCAGCACACACAGAGCACCCCAAGTTGCGCTGAATTACTTTGCAAAGTAGATGCCTTGTGAGCAAGGTGTGACTCACAGCTCCCTGGGGACAAGGTGGCATTTCAAGCCTCTCCAATCCACAGCTCTGGAGCGGAAGCACAGGAGCAAAATCTTCTGCTTATTTAAAATGTGATCCTGACATACTCCATTGTCTCTACTAAATAAAAGTGATGCTAATCCGTTGACTCCTCACACATGGTACTTTTTAACAAAATGACATTTATGATATGGGACCAAACCCTGATGTGTATTTAGGATGGTGTGGTAAGCCTCAGTTTTATGACTCTTTTCACATAGATCCCTGGGACCACACAAAAACTTGTCATCGTGCTTTTTCCTGGCAATTTGAATGGAAATTTGAGTCACTCGCACAAGGTCACAGCCATCACTATTCCAGCTCAGGTCTCCTCAGAGCCCTGCACCCTTTGCATCGGGCTATCCCACATTTCTGTGTCCCTACCCCTGCTTTTGACCTAAACCATCGTGTGATTCTCATTTTACACCACAGGAAAACATCCAGTTGGCTTCAGTATAGAATTCTTAATTTATAATGCACAAAGCCACTCCTCACCTCCCCTTCTTCACTAACTCTCTGTTCCCTTCTCTGGAGTAAAATACTACAAATACTTGCAGTGTCTGGTTCGAATAAAGTCGTTTCTACATTCAAACGTTTCTCCAGTCAGTTCTCAGCTCCTGAACATCTGAACTATGGAATTATGGAAGAGTAAAGGATAGCCAAGCACAAACACATTTACCTACATGTCATCTTTTTTCTATTCCAAGACAGTAAACAGCACTTGTCTAGAAAAAGGTCTGCTTTCCTGCCCCAAGGCATGGGTTTGAAATGCCTTTGACTCTGTTAAAAGACTCCTACAAAGTCAACAAGAAAGTCATAACTACTTGTTCCAGCCAAGAAGGAAAAAAAACATCATGCTACATTAGACAGCTATATTTTAATATTCTGTTTATAGTTATGGAAATCTGGTTCGTTTTAGCATCAATAAGTTCTGATTGTGCTAATCAGACAAGAATATAAATGAGCTTTTATTCACTTAGGTTTTCAAACACGTATAGTAAATATGGTGAGGTTAAGCTTTGACTTTACGATGTTGTGTTATTTTTTACTGAAAAAACACTGTGTAAATTGCGTTCTAATCCCTGATAAATACTGATCCCTGAAATCTCATCACCGATATGTACACTCTGTATTGGAAAAGCTAAAGGCTGCTATTATCCCATTTGTTATTGCACAAGAAACTGAAACGTTAATTATGGCACAAATAAAGCTTTTGTCCAAGGGGACAGCAGCCACATATTGAAAAATCACCAAAAATTAAAAACTTAGAGCATTCATTTTGAACACGACCATTAAGAACAACAACAAAATTCAAAAGAGTTTCTACTGAAAAGCTTTTTAAAATATAAACCACAGTATTTTTTTTCAGTTCTGCTGTTTTCCTGAACATCTGCCAAATTATTCAGCTTCAGATTTCAACCCAGCGTACCTTCCCTGGTTTTCAGCTGTCATTCACAACCACTTTAATCTGGTTTTTTTTTCCCATCTGCAGGGTTTTGAGCTTCCCAAGGAAGAGGCTGGCTGATGCAGACTATGCTCTGCACAGCGAATCTCCCAAAGCCCTTTTCCCTTGTGTTCCCTCCCCAATGTCTTTCACCTTTCCACTTGGACAGAAGAGTGTTTCTTGCCCGCCTTGGTATCTACAGGATGATTCACCTGCAAGACAGTGATATCCCAAAGCAGTGACATCCCTGGATCTGCTCTGCAGGTAGGAAATAGAAAATTAAAGGTAGCACCCAAAATCCCAGAAACTATCTTACTCATCCATCTTGGTCATCAGCAATAGCCAGTGAGACACATCCCAAGGCACTCTAATCAATGATAGCTGGACAACGCAAGCCCAGGGTGCTCCTGTCTAATTTAACATCAAAAGGCCAAAGAAACAGTGGGATTTCTCTTCAGGTAATAAGTGAAAAATTCATCTTCATTTCATTACACAAAGCAGCAGAGGACAGGCAAAACAGCCAAACCAAGCTTTCAGCTCTTCAGCAGGGAGAGCCTGGCAAGTGCAGAAGAATAACTTCAACAGCTGCTGTTGGAGGACAGGCAAGAAGAGACAAGCTGATGCTTTGAAGAGGGATCCCAGCGTGCTGAACCTCTCCGAGGCTGCTCCTGTTGTCCCCTTGTACCACCCTGGGATGGGAAGTGGATTTTTCCACTTCCAACACCTCACTTCTTCTGAAACTGTGCCAATACTGAGCAACCCAAAAGCACCTCTGGGGAGGCCCCTGTCTCACCCTTGCCACAAGGCAGGTGTGCTACATTCTAAGGGAAACGAGGGAAAGCTGGGAATCTTCAATGATTACTTTCTCCAAGTTGTCTGGGACAAGAGGATGAAGTCTCACAGCAAATAAATAGCCATAAACAAAACACCAGGCAATGATCCACTAAGACCTTCAGCAAACAGAAGTTCTAAGGCACTGAGAGTTATCACAATTCTTACTGAATAAATATTTAGCTTGTGGATTTGAGCAAGTCTTCTGCTGGGGGTTACTATTCAGTGTGCCCAAGCTCTATAACCTTTTACAAGAAATATATTGGAGTTACTTGCTCTATTGTACTGCAGTTTAAACTGCAGTAGGCAGAAGAACCATGAAGGTACAAATGTACGGCCTTCACGCTCAGTAATATTTGCAATAACAAAATTTTACTGCAGGATAAAGCGCTTGAAAAATCCTTCTTGGTAATTTATGTAAAAATCAGAATTGCCACTAGCCACAATTTCTCCAATGAAACGTCATAAAATCTGCAGTAAGGTTAATTAATGAAGAAAAAGATGGCATTCGTCTTGTTGAAATGAAGCATTAATTGTCTGAAGGTGAGGATTAAGCTTTAAGGTTAGACAGTATCTGCAGCAAGAAGTAGCTGCTTTTTAAGAGAAGGCTTTCTCCAGCTTAGAAGATAAAGCAGAAACTAAGGAGACATTTCACAGGTATTTAAGGTCTCTCTTCAAAAACAATTTTAACATCACAGCATTTTCTGAACTTAGGGAGTTAAATATTGTAACTGGTAAGAGCACGCCCACCACAGCAGTGCAGCCTGGAAATCCACTGGGCCTGGGGAAAGGCCCTTACATCAGTAACAGCCTTTCCATGGCCATGCACAGCCCCAGGTTTATATACAGATAACAAGAAAACACGGAAGATCTCCTGAAGGAAACTGTTTTTCCCCCTCACCTAATTCCAAGTGAACAGATTAAACATCTGTTCTCCATTGCTGCTTATTTTGCAACGGTGCTAAAGAGAGAAAAGAAGCCTTAAAAAGCCTTTTCCCTAAATGGGTGTGCTCCAGTGGCAGGCTGAAGGCAGAAAAGCTCTGAGCGCTAAGGCACAAGACCAGCCCAGCTCTACTGAACCCAGGAGCCGCACAGGGAGGCGGCGCGCAGATTTACCCCGCTGCGTGACGAGGGGTGAAACCGGGTCTGCAATAAGCTCCCACCATCTGTCAGCTCACAGCCCCGAGGTACCTGCAGCAGGACAAATTCCCAGCCTCTCAGGGCCTGGATCCCAGGCTCTGTGTGTCCTGTGTTCACTACAAAAGAGTGGTTAAGCTTGACACCATGTCAGGCTTCAGGGCAAAGGGAAACCTCCAACAGGTGCCTTTCCAGATTTACTCCACGAAGTCTGTTTTCTGTTGACACATCCGGAAGCACCAAACAACCCCAAGAAAAGCACAACTCTAAGACTGGTCCCTCATTCAGTCACTAATTCAGTGAGCAAACCAGATTTTCTATCAGTGTAATAAATCTTGGTAGCAACACACAAGCAATCCCAGCTAAACAGTTCTGACAGTCACTCTCAGCATAGATGCATTACGACTATACATGTCTAATGCACAAAAAGGATATTAATATTAA
The DNA here is from genome assembly GCA_013396775.1 of Cephalopterus ornatus. Taxonomy (NCBI): domain Eukaryota; kingdom Metazoa; phylum Chordata; class Aves; order Passeriformes; family Cotingidae; genus Cephalopterus; species Cephalopterus ornatus. The sequence goes on along the minus strand of VZRE01016252.1, from coordinate 474,792 downwards.
TATGCAAACCCATTATGCATTAAGATACACACTGGCTCTGTCTGAAGGCTGTAACTCTTAATGAAAACTGAATTCTGACAAAAGTAGCAAGGGATGATATTTATTTTTTTTCCTCTACAAATGGATTCTCACCCATACAGCAACTCCTCACCAAAGACTAAATCAAAATTACAGCAGGTTTGTAAGAGCTTTATCTGTTTTACTCAGGAGAAGGTACTGCTGGCATTCTGCCAATGTCCAAGAACCTATACTAGGAATTACACATTGATGCCAGCAAATATACTGCTACAGTTCATCAGAACTGCTCTGACAGGACAGGGGGGAATGCCTATAAACGGACTGAGAGTAGGTTTAGATGAGACACCGGGAAAAAATCCTTCCCTGGGAGGGTGGGGAGGCCCTGGCCCAGGTTGCCCAGAGAGGCTGTGGCTGCCCCTGGATCCCTGGAAGTGTCCAAGGCCAGGTTGGATGGGGCTTGGAGCAACCTGGGCTAGTGGAAGGTGTCCCTGCCCAGGGACTGGATAAGATTTAAGGTCCCTCCCAAACCATTCAGTGAGTCCATGGAAAAGTCAAAGCCTGTCTCCAGCTACACAGGACACCAGAATGAGCAGGAATATTGTTCTTACCAGATATCCTGGTATTTGAGATGCAGGGAAAGTGCAACGATAGTAAAAACTGGACTCATATCACTCTGTTTCCAGTAGGATTCCCTTTTCACTTCAAATCAATATGGGACACAAGATATAAGGGCAAGGCAAGAACCTGAGCATGACCCTCTGCACATCCACAAGCAAGTCCCTCACCCCTCATAAAATGGTACTGCAAGCGCCAAGATCCAAGAGCTCCCTCTGAAGAGGGTATTTCTACTTTCCTCTGGTATGATTTAATCACAACAGCAGATCAGGAAGAACACAGGAGGTTTGTTTTCATGCTCTTTTGGAAAATAAAGAAAGAACCACGCTTGCCAATTTCATCAGTCTCCTAAACTTAATACTAATAAAGAGAAGTGTGAATCTTACACACAACATTGCTGAGCCTGAGGGTTTAACAGTTTATTTCTGTATCAGACTGAGAAAACAAAATGAAAAGAATGAAAATGAAAGCAATAAAAACACCTGAATTGACATAAAGAAATACATTTAATATGATCTAGTTTTAAACTCAAATGGGCTGTTGAATAAGGAATTAAATAGAAAACCTCCCTGTTTACAAATTTTAGCGTAAAGGGACAGAACAGGAACCAGACTTCAATGCACCAACAGTTTCTACATGTTACAAGAGTGTTTTGCTGGAGTTTTTTTGTTCGTTTGTTTGGGGTTTTTTGTTTATTTGTGGTTTGTTGTTCTGTTTTTTTGGGTTTTTTTTTTGCCAAGGCTCGCAACGGCTGGAGGAAAAAGTTAATGATGATTGGGTTTGGCTTTCTCTATTTAAATAAGTGCAGTAAAGAGAGTTAGGATACACTGTTTGTGGTGGCAATGAATCAGATGCTTAGAAGGGAAAGTTAATCCAAGTGGTGTCTCCAGGTCTCACCCTGGACACCCTGTTTGAAATGTGCCCTTTCATCTCCCGAAGGAGAAAAAACTTTATGCATTTACACAGAGTTCTCCTTGTTGCATTTCTTTGAACTCTCTCTTTATTCACAGCTTTCCTTCCCCTTCAACCGACCTTCAAAAGTTGGTTTTCCTCTAAATTCTCAGGAGAAACTTTAAAAACATACCTTTCCAGGGGAGAAGAGAGCAGTCAGTTTTAGCAGTGGAAAATCAGGAGACAGCAGAATAAGCCTCTGCCTGTGCCCACAGTGGGGCTGCTGTGCAGGGCTGGGTGAGCCCTGAGGCTGATGGAGACACAACTCCCCCAGAGCTTCCTCCTCCTCTCCAGTTGAGTAGGAAAATAAAGCCAAAATTAGCAATAGTAAGAAAAGGAAGAAAAGTTGCAGGAAGTTACACCTGGAATTAATTCACGACTTCACCCCAGCTCACAGCTTAGCTTTGCACTTTAACTGTTCATGTTGTTTTGCATATTTTATTGGCTTTTATCTTTGAAGTTGCTCTTCAGAGTAATTTAAACACAATAATGCTAAAGCATGTGTTTTTAAATTCCTTTCCTAACAAAGCAGACATTTTGAAACTCCACATATATATATATTTAATGCTAAGTAATCACCTTTTTGCTCCCCAAGGTAAATGGCCAAGAAGACCACAGCATCATTAGTCCTGCAGATATAATCACACATCAATAAACAAAAGTCCCAGGGCCACTGTTTTTTTTCATTAGATGCTCTCACATCCCCCCTTTGATGAACTATGAAGATTCACATCAGATAAACGAAAAGCAATTCAATATAGGGCACTGCAATAAGGGAACCAGTTTGAAATACATTATCTGCAAAGACAGAGAGTGTCAAGGTTTATAAGCCAAGATCAGTATCATCTCCATTTCTGCAGCTATGAAGTTATTTCATAACACTGAACCGCAGACAGGTCTTAAAAGAACTGTCTTTTTGCTTATAAGCAGAGAGTAAGAAAAATTGTTTTCTATAGGGAATCACAATACCTGCTGATCTATCTTAATAACGGGTTAAAATAATATTCTCCAAACTGTTTAACAACTTCTTTTTACATCTAAAGCATGCTCTTACTAAAATCTGGCTCGAAATCAATTCAAGTACAGGATTCCCAAGTGGATTTTAGAAGCCTGCTCTTCCAAAGGTCCACTAGTAATATTCATGTCCTTGAAGCAAACAGGTGATGTTAACATTGAGCACGTGCCCACTCTCCAAATATCAGGAGATTTCTGTGTCAGGATTGAAACCTTCTGCAGGGTTTTGAGTGAGATGGGTCAGGCAGCTGGAAATGCTCAGTTCACACTGTTCCGCAAATTGCATCTGGTTCAAGCTCATCTCTGCAAGTGCTGCCTGCAACTCCACACAACATTCACGAGGATGGCAACTGCACAGCGTTAAATCAGGGCTATATATCCACTGTGGGTGCTCAAGGCTTCCAGGCAGTCCTGCTCCACCAAGCCATCTGGCTTTTGGAAATATGAAAGAGAGCTTTATGCTTGACTTCTTGATGGTCCTCCCATCTACCAACCCCCCGTGGCTACCAAGCTGACATTTGGCAGGTACCCAAGGGCAGAGGGATGACCTGAAATACAGGCAAAGAAGGGCTGGAAGGATGAACACAGGAAGACGAGTCTTACAGAAATCCAGAACCATTTCCGCTTCAAAATATTAGCAAGGTTTTCCTTGTTATTGCAACGGTCACTGGAAATTAAGTGTTCTACTAGTAATTGGCTGAAAAACAAGCATTTCTCAATTAGTAAACTCAGTGACAATCAATGCCACCTTTGCTGTTGAAAATACTGAGCTCAGAGATGTGAACTGGGGAATTTGCAGCTAAATCATCCCTTTCATGCTGTCTCTTTTTTCACAGTTATATCTTCATGGAACTACACGTTTCTGACTAGATGTTTTTTCAGGAAGACATTTGGTACACTTGGAGTTCATACAGTTTAACATAAGAAACCTTCCCATCATCCTGGATCTGTAAGGCTTCTTCATAGGCAGCCAAAACAAAACTTGCTTTCATCTACGTTGCTTTTAAATATAACCCAAAAGGACTGAGATGACATGAAATAAAAATGCAGGCAAGATGAAAGGATAGAAAAAAAAGAAGTCCTTCAAGAGATGAGTAAAAAATATTTCATCATGAAGAAGGAGGTTCTGTCCCCACAAACCACTACCAAGGTCTCAGTGACGAGGGCAAAGCTTTGGGGGTGTCACACCAATAGTTCTGCAGATGCTGCTGCTCACACTCCCAACACTGGTTTGGGACTCTCCAACGGGTGATGTTCCCAGATTTGTCCATATTACTGCTCACAACACACCAGCAGTGCCTGGGAGACCAGGAGAACTCCTGGGTGTGGATGTTACCTCGTGTACTACTACAAAAAATTTCGTGTTTAAATAAAGAGCAGATTTAAATTCAACACATCAAGCCAGAAGATTTCTGTGCTTTGCAATTTAAAAAAGGGACAACTTCAATAGGGGTAAAGTGACTGTTGTTTTGCAAAAAACCCATCTGACTGTATAGTACCTATAAATGAAATATTGAGGTTTTAGCTTTAGCCTTCCCCTCTATACCTGTAGCTTAGATTTTTGTTGGGATTCAGACTATAACTACTAAATTGTACAAATCAAACTAAAACCTACAGCAAGATAAAATTATTAGTCCTTATCATCCTTACCTTGTATCAACTGAAAAACTTGCAGAAAGACATTATTTTAAACAAATTAAAACCCAAGCCTTTTTTAGCATCAATACTCGTCTAACACTCACATAACCACAAATATAATGAAATCATTCATTCTCCTACAAATAACGTGCAGAATGCCATCAGCAACAGACGTGATTTATTGCAGGAAAACTATTCATGCATCTTACTTAAGCACTGCAATGTAAATATAACAAATATCCAGCAAATCAAAACCAACAAGAACTAAAAAAAACCAATATTTAGGTAGACAATGATTTTTAATGTTTGGATTTTATCTGAAGTTCTATATAAGAGATTCAGAAGTGGATACACACGTTCTGCAACAACAAATTGTTTTGCTAGATTTGTAACACCAAATTTTGCCAGTTCAGGCATGGCAGAGGTTAAATGGTCTTGTAAATAACTCCTCAGAGTTAAGAGAGATGTGGCAGCAGGTATCAGAGAGTGGGTTTCCATATTTCAAGTATTTTAAGGCTATGAACACATTTTCAACTTCAGGTGTTTCCAGGCACAGCCCAAAGCAGAGGCGACTGGGATGGCTTCACTTCCCAGCTAACACAGCGTGCTCACACCACCACCCTCCTGCCTCACACAGCGCCCCTGCTACACACTTCTGCTGCTGGAAAGAGCTGGGAGTCCAAAACTGGCATTAAGGAATGCCATGGAATACCATCTCTGATCTTCCCACAGGGAAACAGCTCCCTGTCACACTTTCCCTCGTTATTTTGGGATTTTCACAGGGTCAAATGCAAACCCATGCTCTGGGGCTTATGCCAGGATGGGCCGCACTGACACAGGGAAAGCACAGACCCAGTAGCAAGGCAGTCCCTACTCAAAAGAAGTCCTAAGAAGGGAGCTCTGCTCCCATCAGTTTAAAGAGCAGAAAAGCAAATCCCCTCTGTTTCAACTAATAATTCTGTGCAAGTCTTGTATGATTGTTTCAGTGGCAGAAACACCCATGACTTCTTTCAGAAAGCAATCCACAAGGTAGTCCTGAAGGAGGGAAAAAAGTTAAGTCTCTTGGGATTTTCCTTCTTCTGTAGAGAAATGTTTAGATTTGATAAAGACAACACTAGCACCTTTCACTTTACAGATTGGTTTAACAATGTCATTTCTTTTTCTTCAAAGTTCTTGACTAAACCAAAAGCCAATCCCAGCCTTCTGAGTCTCCATATAAAGCTAAATCCATGTACTTTGCTCACAGCTATGTTTTAGTGCAACTCATGCAGGAATCCAACCCTCCTGAGGGCAGCCAGGACTGGGCACAGGAGGAAAGGGGATGAAGGGAGAGGCTGGCACAGCACACGCTGCAGCATCAGGAGGTGATCACAGCCAGGTGACTGCACAGCCCAGCCAGAGAACTTCTTCCTATCCATCCCTGCCTTAAGAGTCTTGCAAGGAAAAATGGTCCATTCACAACAGACCTTGGGAATAAACCATTTGATTCACATGCTACAATTAAAGCACTGCACTCCTTCCCGAAGCAGCACTGACCATTCTGAAGGGGATGCAAGGAGGGAATTTGGGCACGATCGTGCTCTTGGTAGGCCTGGCACTGCCAACAGGCACAGAAGTCACCAAGAGTCCATCCCTAAGGACAGAACTGGGGCCTCTCCTCTGCCCCTCACGCACCCCTTGGCATTACTGGGGATGCTGAAGCAGAACAAGTGCTGAAAAAAGAAATCACCAAGAAAAGCCTGGGACTTCTGCTGCTGTGAGCGAGCACTGACCTCAATAAGGTACAGAAAAATGACTCTCAAGAGCTCATGTGGCACCAGAGAGGAGACCTGAACAGCAGCACAAGTTCCTACCACTGAGAATTGCCTGGCACAGTAAGAAAAGCAAAGCTCTGAACTGCTGAATTGGTGCAGCAGTAACACAGTGCTGCTCCTCAGGAATAAATCCCCTTCCAAAGCAAACAAAGTTTTGACAAAAGCTGCAGGAATCCTTCCAGCTACAGCAAGAACCATAAGTTTCCAGTTGAAGACAAACACATATTGCAGCTCTTAAATCAGCACTACCAACAACATCCTTAATGCATTTGAGTAGCTTCTGCTTGCCCTGAAAGCACATCCTTACTGCAGTAACTTTCGAGCAAAAAGGTTACTTCAGTTCACTCACTTAATATTTTGTATTATTTAAGATATCTATTGCAGGCTTAGTTTCTAAACTCTACATAACATTTGCATTTCAAAGCCTCTGTGGTTCTGCTCCTCAAGTGCAGTTCAAATCTGGAATCTGGGAACTTCTGCCTAGTTCTAAAACAGAAGTTAGAGATGATTGTTACCTCCAAGGCAGCCAACAAATGATAGCAGGAACAGCTGTTTCCACAGCAGCAGCATCTTCAGTCTCCTAAATTCAGTAACTCTGGTTCTCTCAGGGAAGCTGTAAGGTTTAGTCTTTCAGGTGGCAAGGTTTAACCTGTTAAAAGAAAAACATGAAACTGAATCCCTGGATGATCTTTAGGAACTGGCCTCCTCATTAATGCTTTTAAATAAATACAAAGTTGTCAGACTCTTTAACGTTCCTCTTTTTCCCCTATAACTTAATCCCCAACAGAAGGGTACACAGACACATCACACTTAGGTATAAAAGGTGTTAGAAGATACATATTCCAGCAGGAGCAGAGCTGACAGGTAAGCTGATTTTGTAGCTCCTACTTCCCACCAAGCTCCAGCACTCATTTACTTGTAAGATGCAGTGGGTTTAAAGGGATAGAGAGTACGAGGTGCAATCAGACACAATCAGCAGCTCAACACACATGTTACAGAGCAGCTTGTGCTGCACTCGCCTTGTACACACTGTGCTGATACGACGTGTGCAGGAACTGATTTAAATAAAGCCATGTCTAACCCATCCTTTTTTTGATGCACTTGAGGGTGATGTACTCACTGGTGGTTATTTGGGTTTTAATTCCTATTCAGACTTCAGGATCAGGTGCAATGACAGGCAATGAACTAATCTGCTGCCACTTCTACCTTTGTCACTGGCCAAATGATTAACCCTGTGCCAAACTCTACTAGCCAGGGTATGACATTGTTATTTCACTTGTTGTTTGTATTTTTTTTCCCTGAAAAAGCTTTACAGTAATTTTTCTTCAGTTGTATGACAACTGTGGCCTTTACATTCTTTTTGTGTCACTTCCACTGCATCCTTTCTCTGCAGAGGAAGGGGAGACAGGCAGTACACAGACCAGACTAAATGATTCCTTCTGGAATTAGTCTACAGATCAGTCCACAGAAATATTAAGGTCAAGAAAGCAACTATTAACTCTGAGGAGCCAAGTCTGAGATGTCTGTACTTGATCTTTCCACGTGAACTGCCTTTTACCTTAGAGTTAAGTTTTTGATATTTCTGTAAATCAAGTGTTTGAATTTCAAGCTAAGCACCTCAAAAAAAAGAGTTCATGCAGAGTGTCTGCTATGAAACATCCCCAAATCATGATTTGCTGGAATTTAATCTCCTCCAAAACATATCACATGGCCCTTTGGCCCAAGAACAGCGTTTTTTTTCCTGACCCTGCAATCCCTGGCTCACACAGGATGCAGTCACCTCCTACAGCAAGGTGCGCTGTGCTGACAGTGGCATCCTCTCCACTGCTCTGTTAAAGCTCTTGCTTTCTTGTTTTTTCATGTGTTTCTAACCAGAAACGAAGCAAAACCAAACCCTCACATCTCTGTCAGGTAATAGGCATCGATCACGCAGCAGGAACCTGCTCCCAGCCAAGCTGGTACAGAGGGAAGCTTTACTGCAGGGAACAGCAGTTCCCAGGCACCCAAAGAGAGGAGGGGAAATACTTCCCACCTCCAGGCAACTTCCCTGGGTCCAACAATTCGAGGGGCATCACTCAGTTCTCACAGACCTCAGATCCAAACATTTTGAGACATGCAACTAAAACGTTATTGGTTTCCAAAGGGAGGGATGTCAGACCAATAAATTCTGTTCACTGTTAAAAACTTCACAACGGTGCTCTGGCAACATCATAATTCTTCACAGAATCACAGAATACACTGAGTAGGAAGGGACCCACAAGGACAAGAGTCCAACCCTTAGTTCTGCACAGGACCATCCCCAAGAGTCATATTGTGCCTGACAGGGTTGTCCAAACTTTTCTTTGAGCCAAAAAAAAAAAAAAAAAAACAGGGCAAAAGCCCACACNAAGTCAGGTCAAATGCACACACAAAGAAAGGCAGAAACCTGTTCTGTGGCAAATCTGCAGTTTAAGATTTGAATTTTCTCATTTTCTGTTTGGCTTTTGTTTTATTTTGGTTTTTTTCCCTCCCTTAGCGAATCAAACCCACAAAAAACAAACCCAAAAGGAAACCAAAACAACCAAAAAAAAAATAAACCTGTTGAAACCGGACACTTGGAGTTGGCCATTCCCTGCCCCGTGTTTCCAAGGGCCATCGGCAAAGCCTTCCCCAAGGGAATGTTATCCATGGACATCCGGAGGCAGGACCATCCAAACATCCATCCACACACAACCCAGGCACAGGAGCATCCCAGGACACCCCAGTTTGGGCTGCAGTGCTAAATCCTGCTGGACCATCACCCTCCCAGCCCATGGCACTGAGCTTTTCCAGCTGCAGTGTCTCCCCTGAGCAGTGAGGACAAGCCAGAAGGGCAGGAAGGGAAAAAGGGAGGAGGTGAAGCAGGAATATTTAAGTAGGTCATTCTTCTGTGTCAGCTCTCTTGCAAGGAAAGGGGGAAAAAAAAAATATGGAGAAGCTAAATTAATTTCGTTTTGTTCTTTAAGTGCTCTGGGCAAAGCAGAACATGATAGATCCGTTTCAGGCCAGAAAAAAAATGGCTTTGGTAGGAGCTAAAAAAAAAATAAAAAATTGAAAAGATTTGTGGGTATAAAATCATAAAAATACATCCCAACCTCTGGCTGCATTATATTTTAATAAATTTTAATATCTAAAAGAGGGAATGGTAGTTACCAGCTAACCTTGTAAGATTTAAATGACTTTAAACACTTCATTTTCACTCTGTTCTGTAAGATTTTGCTAATCTAGGATCTATTCCTGAATACCAACATTTCATTTTTAAAAAGCATGACACTTAGCGGTGTTCAAATTTACAGCTTTAAGCCAGATAAAGGTATCTTTATGCTCCATAACACACTGGTTCTTTAAAGAGATGCAAATCCACAGGCACACCCACTGAACACCGAAGTATAAACTCACCGAAGTCTCTCCTCAGTTCACTGATGAGCAAGAGAAAAATAAAGAAGCCAAGAGTAGGTTTTCTCCCCGACTTGAGCACCAAGGTCAGGTTGGTGGTATCAGGTTGTTTATAGACCCTTGGTCAGTTTTTGGCACTGGAGAAAGGTTCTTGCTTGGAAATTTCTTCTCCCTCCCCCCCCCCAAAAAAAGCCCACCAACCAAGTATTAAACACCACTGCTGCTCAGCTTCGCTGCCACCTTCCCTTTCTTATTGTATTAATCTAGAAATTAGATCCTCATCAGAGGCAACAACCAAAAACCCATTATACTACAAAATTACTTGTCAAAATATACATGTTCTGATAATCCAGCACGAGGAAATAACTTGCATAATTCACTGCCAACGCAGGGATTCAAAATCTGATGGCAACACTCAGCATCTTCATCACCTTCAAAGGCAATTTTTTAGGTCATCCACATTCAGAAAAGAGGAAAATTACAAAAAATTAAAAAAAAAAACCCAACCCTTTTCCTCTTGATTTTGCTTCCAAAACATCACATCTTACAAATGAAGAGCAACGTCATGGTAATAAAAAAATAATAAAAGAATAATTTTGCCTCCCCCTTTGCAGAAACAGAGGGGCAGATCCACAGCATCACTTTGGTGCTTTTGGAAATAACTGGACTTGAATTTGCTCCACAGAAATTCAGCACTTTGCATGCAAAAGCCAGAAAAGATAAAGACAAGCAGCACCTGCTGTGCTTGGAAAAGACAGGAAAGAAACAAAGGGATTAATACCCACAGAATATTTCAAAGGAAATATAAATGTATTTTTAAATTAGAAAGTTTCCCCACTATTAGATAATGCTCCAGTTTCAGAAGCCAAAGGTATTTCAAAGCAGTCAGAAAGCAAACCTGTGAAGCGATGCAAACACACCAGGAAAAAATACCAGATTTCATTTCTTTATTATATATTTCTTTAGCTTTCAGAGATAAGTAAATTCTCATGAGTTCCTCCAAAAAGTCCATTGAAGAAAACAACTGGATATGCATTAAAAAAAACCCCCAAAACAATCCACCAGCCAAACAAATTAAGTAGGAAGGGAGCACACACATATAAAAGAATTCAACTTGATTTTTCTTCCTTCAACATTAGCCTTCTAAAACCTATGCACTCACAGACCATATAATACAGCAAGTGATGTACAAGAATGTCTGAAAGTAATAAAAAGTTTGGGAAAGGTTCAAGAGTGAGTAATTTTATTCAGTGACCTTAATTTTTACTACCCAGAGCCAAGTGTAAAAAGCAGTAATTCCCCAAAGGTGGAATTTTTATTTCTACATACAGAACTGGAACTTGTCAGATCTGGCTGACAAGTTTATATTAAACTTGGGAGTTTGAGCTAGAAGAATTTGTAGAGTCACTGAGACTAAATTAATCAGGAACTTCTGGAACTTAGTTGAGCTAAAGAGACCTAGAACCTATTTTTCAGTATTGATCCCAAACCACAGCACAGAAAAATCCACCGATGTGCTGACACTAGAGGTCAGTGTATCTTTGCTGAGGGAGGGAATTATTAGAATCCCATAGAATCTAAAATTATAGAATGGTTTGGGTTTGAAGGGACTTAAAGAAAATCTCATTCCAACCCCCTGCCCTGGGCAGGGACACCTTCCACTAGCCCAGGTTGCTCCAAGCCCCATCCAACCTGGCCTTGGACACTTCCAGGGATGGGGCAGCCACAGCTTCTCTGGGCAACCTGTGCCAGGGCCTCACCTGGATAAACTGTGGAACACCCCACAGCAACTTCAAGCAGCTCTTTTTATTTTATTTTTTTTTCCTGGGGGGAGGGATACCTATTTCTAATTTCTCTCAAAATGAAATTAATAGCTGTGGAAAATTACCCAATATAATGATTTCAATGAGGAATACCTATGGGGTAAAATGTTAATCTTCCACATCAGTGAATCAAGCCTCTGCCTCTTATAGTCCCTACGCTAAGTCTGACAGGAACCAGTGCCATGATGAAAATATTCTAGCTTTGCATAGTCACTAAACTCTTTCCTCTCCATGTTCAATAATAATAAAAAAAAAATTAGAAAAAATGCTACAGTCACAGGCTTTTGAAAATCCGAAGAACAAGAACAAAACCACTTGCACAGAATTTATCAAGCCTGTCTTTCCCTGATAGCAGATAACCTCCAGACTTTACCAAGACAGCCCAGTTCACTTGGATCTGTCTCTGTTGAGATGAATCCAACTCAGAAGTGCTGAAGGTATATGCAAGTATCAAGGTAAGGGTAGACCTGTCCAATGCCACAGCTGACCACAAATTATTTCTTAAAATCAAGCTTTTATCTGTTATTAGTTCCATTGACATAGATTAGGTGCCAGCTTAAGATATGAATTTAGAAGGGATTTTTGTCACTTGTAGGAAGTAGTTAACTCTGATTTAACAGCGAAATCTAGAGAGGAAGATATCTGAGTAATTTAATGTTAGAGACTGGGAAGGCTTTGAAGAAACAAAACACAGAGGAAATATTGAATATCACGGAGCCAGCAGTGGCAACATTCTTCTGAAAGAAATACAACTGCGCCTAATACACCTGAAAGGCTGCCATCATGGCTAGGCTTCGCCAATGAAGATTTGTGAAGGACTCTACCCACGCTTGTTACAAGCGCGCTGAAACCTGAAAGGCTGTAAATAAAAAAGAATTGACCAGTAAAAAGCTACAGCAGCATGACAAAGAACAGGGTTAAAAACCCGCTAAGCAATACTGCGGCTTGTTCCTAAGAAAAGTTTAAAACGGTGCTCCGAGGAAAACTGGTTGCTCCAACTCCTTTGGGGTCTCATTAGATCTTTGTTCCATGTCTGCACAGCAGCACCACTCATTAGGAAGCTGCTTCCCAGGTAGCCACTGTGAGGAGCCTGTGGCTCTTCCTCAGCCTCCCTGTCCCTGCAGGGGCATCGGCAGTGACACAAATCACCCTGATCCAGTCGGGCTGCAAGCACAGAAAGGAGCAAAGTTTCCCAGAAACTTCTCCATTACCAAGCACTAAGAGGGATTCAAGTTCTCTCCAGTGTGTCATTAGCAGAGACCTAGTTAAAAGCATCATTTTATACAAAATTAATTTACAACAGCTTTATATAGAAGGACCAACAACTGTTCTGTGCAGGGTTTTATTACAACTTCTCTTGTCTCGCTGCATTTATCAACGCTCTCAGCCCCATTCCCCTGCTCCAGCAGCTCATCCATCCTCTGCACTTGATCCAAATCTCCCCGGGACATGGATCACGCAGGTGGTTCTGGTCTGCAGAGCATCTTCTCCAGCCCTGTTTTTATTTTAGTCCCTCCTTTTCCCACTGCAGCAAAGAGCATTTGTAGTGATTGTATGGCCACTCTCCCCACATCCTCATCTTTCTCCACCGAGTGTCACAGCCCATCTCTGCTTTATTCCTCTCATTCATCACGACGTTACAACCCTCTGAACACTCCAACTGGGCTTTCTGAGCTCAGTATCCACAGTTATTCCATCTCACAACTCTAACCACTAAAAGAGCCTTAGCTCAGCTGAGCCCTCACCACGGGGAGTTACTCCATGTCAACAGAAGCAGGGAAGGCGCAAAAAGAAAATAATTAAGGGATGACATTTATCTCGGAGTCCTCAGGAATCCTACTCTATTTTAAGACCATCACTTTCCACAACTCTCTGCACCAACCGCTCAAGAGCCTCTTCAGATCTCGCCAGAGGTCTTTACTTGGCATCACCTGCAGGGACAGCCCACCTCAATCAGTTTTGGGATGCCCACGGGAACACTTAACAAAAGAATCGGCTTTGCATTCTTCCCAAAGTTTAAAGGGAAATGTTTATCAGACTCTCTTTAAACTCCTGCAATTTAATCAGTTACATGATACAATTTGAAATTACTAAGTCTTTGAAGCAACAGCGACCCCAGACCCAACACACACCACAGACCGACTCCCAACACAGTGACTCAAGTCTCATGATGTGTTTAGTTACTGTCATTAGAAACTAAATCATACCTATTTCTGGTGTTGGCACAGTGAAAGTGTTCCACTCATAGGGGAGGTTAATTTTTCAAATTCAAAATACAGATATTAAATTAAATCTGAATTATATTACCCTTTTCTACATTATTTAATGAAACACCCACACATTGATAAATATAAAAGTTGATGAGACAAAGCAGATTTCCACAGAAGTTCATTCTGGAGGACTTAAAACGTATCTTGCTATTGTTTGTTCTTTCTGTGCAGCCAGTCGTGACTTGTGATCAACCAGTTTATCAGAAACAAACTGCTAACAATATTTTTAAAGAGCTCTAGTTACAAAACCAGACCTCTACTCCTAGAATAAATTGAATTAAAGACACCTATTAGCACTTACTAGGACAATATTAACCGCTCGAGCATAAGCCAAGACAGTTGGTTTCAACTGGCAAGATGGTCCCGACACGGATGCGAGCACAGATTCCATCCCTGCTGCCCTGGGATGGCTCCTGTGCCCGGAGGAGCAGCTTTGCTGCAGTGTTCATCTGCATAAGGCTTTGCGTGCCCTAGTTACCACCAAACTCACTTCCAGGCTTCAAGTAAAATCTTCATTCAGTGCCAGAACTGTACTTCCCAAACATACACGAGGAAAGGCTGTTAAAAACCAAGCACTTCCAAGCTGCAACGTCTTGGGAAGAATTCTTTGCCTGTGGTAACCCAGAATCTTGCCTATTTAGCACAAAGAGAAGTTTGAGACTGCCTACAAGTGTTAATAAAAATCTAAAAATATGTATTCATATTCAGTCACCTCCAAAAGCCAACTGCTGCTGGTATTTAAATACCTCAATTTATTACATTGTACAAATAAATTTCTCTCTAGTTCAGTAGATATTAAATGCCTTCCCAACCCAAGTTACACATCAGTGCAACAACTTCCTGCATTTAAAAGCTCTAAGATTAATGTACCATAACGTTAAAATTGCAACGCACCCTTGATGACACAACCTCTGCTCTGTCCATTAATTCTTCCTTTCTTGGAAAAACTATATTTCCAACCAATAACCAACTTCAAAAATCCTTATTTTTTTTTTCCAGAAGAGTGACCTGTCACAAATAAAGTATTTCCTCTGTTATTTTCAGGCCCCTGTTCTGATAATTTGTATGCCTGAGGCTTTCCCCCCGTAACCTACCAATTTCAGACACCCTTTTGATAACACATATGGGTCACCACCTTCAGCCAGGCACTCCAAGACAGGTACTTCCTGAGGTCAGAAATTCTTTGAACCCAGATGACAGCACGTCACAAATCACTTTAAAATAATCTAAGGCTCTAGAATTATGATAAATAAACCAGAGCTACCGGGGGGGGGTCAAATATTAAGTTGGATGAACTGCGCCTTGTGTAGCTGCACTGGGGGAAAAGGGTGAGACCTGATTTGTATTTCCATAAGAGGAATGACTATAATTTCTGCATATGTGTTACAAGCTCTCCAGGGCTGCCTGAGGACTCACTCACTGCCCATTAGCACAGGAAGCCTCGGGATGGCAGGAGATGCTGCTGAGGAGTCAGCTCTTAGTCCCTGAAAAGGAGGATGACCATTAGATTCAGAATGGTTTGGGTGGGAAGGCATCTTAAAGACCATCTCATTCCACCCCCTGCCATGGGCAGGGACACCTCCCACTAGCCCAGGTTGCTCCAAGCCCCGTCCAACCTGGCCTTGGACACTCCCAGGGACGGGGCAGCCACAGCTTCTCTGGGCAACCTGTGCCAGGGCCTCCCCACCCTCACAGGGAAGAATTTCCCACTCTTTCAGTCTGAAGTCATTCCCCCTCATCCTGTCACTCCAGGCCTTTGTAAATAGTCTCTCTCCATCTTTCTTGCAGGCACCCTTCAGGCCCTGAAAGGCCACAATTAGTTCACCCCAAAGCTTCTCTTCTCCAGGCTGAACAATCCCATCTCTCCCAGCCTTTCCTCCCAGCAGAGCTCCTCCATCCCTCTGATCATCTTGGTGCCTCCCCTGGACTCTCTCCAGCAGCTCCACGTCCTTCCTGTGCTGGTTCCCTGGGGCTGGAGGCAGCTCTGCAGAGGGTGGGGGGGTGTCACCTGAGAGGGCAGAATCGCCCCTTCTCCTGCTGCCCACGGTGTGGGATGAACCCAGGAAACCTCTATCAGCCATTCCTCATTCCCACATAAGTAGTCTCTGTATTAACATACGGAGAGAGGTCTCTGGTGATGTACAAATAACACACTATTTCTTTCAAAGCACCTTTGGTTCCTTCTCCTACAAATCACAACTTCAAAAGCTTCTTTTATCCTGCATGGTTGCCCCAATAAAACTCATCACTTTCCATTGCATACATAATTTCCCTTTGATATTCCTTGGCCAGAACAGAGTTGATCTGTGCATCCCCCAGTGTCCCAGCGGGCACTAACATCCACCTCCTGCGTGAGCCCAGGGAGCGCCAGGAATGCCGATCGGAGCTGCCCCGGCTCCAAGGGTCACCCACAGCAATTTGTCAGTAGCTCCCTCTTCATCAAAAATTTAGAGACTGCTGAATTTCTGATGATCCTACTGCCCACAGTAATACTTTGAGTATCTTTTTTTTTAAACAGAATGTGCCATTCTCCCTCATCCCTCTCCCATAAACAAGAGCAGCGCCTCCTTAAAATCATGGTATAGGACAAGCAAGACACATCCTGCCCTTGAGATGGGCTTCAAATCCCATCAGGTGAAATTCAGGCAGTTCCATTTAGCTGGAACTGAGGCATCTAGGGAGCAAAGTGCCACAGAGTAATAACAGACCATCTTCAAGCACTTAAGAAAACAGAACAAAAAAATCCAGCACAAACCTGAAGCCTTTCCTAAGCTCCCTCCCAACACAGAGAATTTAAACAACCAAAAATGAAACAACAAAACAAAAAAACCATAGACAGCTCACTAAATGACACCAGGTAAGACAGCAACGCAGTCAATCCACTTAAAAAGTGTTGACAATATATTGCTCTGCAACTCAAAGGCATATAAAACTCAACATGAAAATACTCTCAACACCCAAATGCACTAGAATTGACAACAATAAGGCCCTGTGTTTAACTAACTTTTCGTAAAGAAGGAGTTATTTTGATTTACAGAACTCCCCATAACAAGTGTTTCTGCTCTTAGGCCCAAAAACGCTCATCAAAATGTACACTCCAGCCTTTCTAGTCTCTCTCACTGCAGGAGAAACTCAGAAACTCAATCAGACCAGACAGAAACAACATTTCCAACCCACTAAACTCCTCTTATACTGACAATTTAAACTGCAACATATGAGAAAAATCATTCTGTGTTGAATACCTTTACAGCTGACAAATTAACCAGTCAGTACACTTTGGGCTTGAAAAACCTTAGAGATTTTTTAGGTAAAACAGTAAAGTGCTGCCAGCTGTGTGTATGTATACACATGTATTTACAGCTAATATATGTAGATAAAATATATGCAGCAATCTAATAATGCAAACTAAACAGACAATTGCAGAAAAATCCCTTCCTTCTCAAACTCTCTTTCCTTCTTCCAAGTCTCATTAATGCTCAAGTGCCTGCAAGAAAATTTATCCAATTATAATGGCATTTTTGTCATATGCCCAACTAAATATAGGAAGAAATCCTCAGTGCACAATCATGTCTTTTAAACACCCAATCAAAACTTAAAAGATGGCCTGTGTACTGCATTAACCAGGCATTTTCCAGGAACAGCAGTACAGTTACTTCTCTGTTTTCAATGGAAACGGAAAAACAAACTCCTAACAGACGTGAGGATGAGAACCTCTAAGTGCCTGGGCTCCACCTCTCTCATCCAAAAGCCATCACGGGCCTTGTGGCTTCCCACAAAGCTCTGGACTCAACTCTGCTCTTAAATGGAAAAAGCCTCCGAGATTTCACATTCTAAACCCTTCAATAATGCATTTTCAGGCTGACTTCCCTGGCCAATTCACTCAGAGCAAGACAGGGCAGCCTTTCCCAGGCTGCCTCGCAGAGGTCTGATGGCAAGGCCTGCTGGGTTGGGTTTGGCTGGGGGTTTTTAACCACTCCTTCAGCTTCGGACAGAACTTAGCAGGGAGCCATTACAAGGGCTAATACATCCAAAGCCCAAACCAACAAATGTATTCTGTGACTCTAAGGGAGATGATTGTCCTCTGCATGGGTCCTCTGGCACACCCGCACACTTACACACGGAGGGGAATTTGGTATTTTATTATTACACTACACATTTGTTTCTTCTTGACTAACAGAAATTAAATTCCCGAGGGCCAAAACTGATGCAGGCTTGCTGGTGAGACACACCGCTCTACATTAACATTTCTCCTCTTTCCCAAAGCCTCACACACAGGGTTCTGTTCTCCCTCTGAACAGAAACAAGCCAAGAGGAAGAGATGACCTACAGGCAAGCTGACCTCAGACCCCACAGGTTTATTTTCTGCCTCGTGGCCAGGGGAACACAAGGGCTCCTTTGTTGTCTCTTCTTTAAGCTATTAGACAGCTAGAGTTTTTACCAGAGTAGGCAAGGGTGAGGTGTCACATGTATCACTGAACTGGCAGTAAATCTTGTTCTTAAGGTCAGCACACACACACTTGAGCACAACAGTCTTTACATCAATATGCACACACTGGATAGATTTTATGGAAAACAACTCAGTGAGACACGGGGCAGTTTGGGTGGGGAAGCCAAGGCTCCTCGGAAGAGTCTTCTCCAAAGGTCAGTGCGTCCTTCCAACTGCCTCCAGGGATGGAGAAGGCAAGTGAAACACTGGGCCACGCACAGTGCTCAAGGTCAAGGTAACTCCCATCAAACCACCTCACTTGGCTGAAGGGCAAACACAGCACCACTGGGATCCCTCACCAAGACCTCGCTCTCAGGAATCCCAGAATCACTGAGGCTGGAGAAGACCTCCAAGGTCAATGAGTCCCCCCTGTGCCCGATGCCCACCTTGTCCCCCAGCACACAGCACTGAGTGCCACGGCCAGTCCTTCCCTGGACACATCCAGGGCTGGGGACTCCAAACCTCCCTGGGCAGCCCCTGCCAAGGCCTGACCACCCTTTCCAGGAAGAAATTCCTCCTGATGTCCAAAGCCCGTTGCCCCACGTGCTCCAGCACATCTGTTTACAGCCTGACATGCAACAGGTAAGGAAATGTATTGTCTCTGTTTAATTATAAAAGAACGATTAATTCCCCAGAACTAAAATACCACAAGGGCAGAAGGGCATAAATGCTTCCATTATATAAGTAAACAAGGGGAATAAAGGTGAAAATGTGAAATTTACATTTTATATACAGTTTTCCCAGCATTTTCTGCTTCTTTTGGAATATCTCTATCCTGGGAATGGAGGAGCTAGATAGAAGAATTCACCAATTTCAGCAAAGAACTGAGCTTCAGGAGATATGGCCGCAGGTACCCTTAATCTATGCTGTCTGTGATTATCTCACTCGAAGTCACATGCAAGAAAATAATCCCCTGCAGCACAGAGCACTGATGTGAAAGGAAAGAAAAGCTCAGAGTCACAGCTGAATGGTTAGAGCTGAACCCATTTCAGCACTTTTTTTTCCCCCACTTCTACTTCTTGAGACCAGGGCGGCTTAATCTGCATTGATGTCTATGAAGTTGCACTCAAAAAGTTATTCAGGCCAAGAGAGTTTCCTCTCTTATGACTAGAAATAAAATGCTCAAATATTTTTATGCAAAGGTTTTTTTCCTCTCCTTTTTTTTTTTTTTTTTTTAAGAAAAGAAACGACAGGACATTGCCTGAAAACTTGAACACTGCTTTTCAGCCAAATTCAAACGAGTAGCACAGATCTTAACCCAAAAGTGAGATTATAAGACAAAAAAAAAAACACACCAGAAGGCAAAATAATACCCATTGGAGACAGTGCTAAAGCCATTACAGATGTTCAGTTGATTAGTGTGGCTGATTTGCTTGCACATGTCAGTACAGTAACATAATCAAACCATTTTATGGTTACTATTAAGACCACAGAATATGGTAATTTATTTATTATTTTTATTTTGACAGCACCTCCTTACTTTCTCTCTCTGTTCTGCCCCCCCACATTCCTGCTCTCTTTCATTAATCCAAAATTAATTCCAGTATTAAAATAGATATACACTTGCTTTGTTAAC
Source organism: Cephalopterus ornatus (assembly GCA_013396775.1). Classification (NCBI taxonomy): domain Eukaryota; kingdom Metazoa; phylum Chordata; class Aves; order Passeriformes; family Cotingidae; genus Cephalopterus; species Cephalopterus ornatus. The sequence continues at coordinate 455,173 of VZRE01016252.1, read as the reverse complement.
TTACTGCTGGAAGAGGACAGCTCCCAGACTCCTATGATGGGAAGGGGAAGAAGAAGAAAGCAAGATGAACAATGAAGTCACAGCAGTTAATCTCATTTTTTGCATAGTTTAGGTATTACTATTTGGCCATCTTTGTTCCTCATGTCTCCATAATTTGGAAAAAGCAGAATACTAGAGGTTAAATTTCCAGTGAGTTCTCTTTCACTGACAGTAAAAGAGGGTCTATCCCAAGATTAATGTGTGCAAATACAGCTGATCCACCAAAAGCAGTAAAGAAAGAACCAGACTTGATTGCACAACCCTGGAACACCTCTTTTATCCTTCACCTGTAATGCGGCCTCACTTTTAGGGAGAAAAAAAAACAAGCCAGTGTTTAAATTACTTATCAAGATCTCTTTAAATATCAGCTCACAAGGTTAGATGTGATAAAGACTATATTGGTTTTGCTGGGTAAAGTTTGACAGCTTTGGTCTAAAATAAAAAAACCCAAACAAAACTGGAAGGAACAGAGAGTTCCACTGAGACAACATTCAGTGGTGATGAAATTAAGAATATCTAAAGCACCAAAAAAAAAAAAAAAAAAAAAAAAATCAATTTCTTGATTAGGAACTAAATTCAAATGAGGAAATCACTGTCTGGCAGAGGTTTGAAAAACATGGAAGGAAAAGGAGACGGGGAGAGAGGTTAATTGGTTTGTACAGTATTAAGAGTACCAAGATACAAAATGTCCTTGGCAGGAAAACAAGTCTGCAGAAGGGTGACACAGAGCCCATGGAAGGGGATGGAGAAACAAACAAATTTAATTTCTGAGGTTCAGGATTTTTATTTCATTATAATAATTATTATTATTATCATATTGTTCTGAGGTGTGAGTTGGAAGCTCCAGAAAACCTACACTTGGAGCATTCCTAACCAAAAAACTCCACTTCCCAAATATCACTTCACCCGTTCTTCAGAGAGTAACAATTCTTTTCCACCATGTCTAACAGGAAAGCAGCAACAAGCCCCAGGCCCAAGAAGATGCTGTTTTTCTTTTGGATCTCCAAGGTTCACTTCATGTCTTAATGCACTTGGTGCTGCTCTCGCCATTAATCATGTCCTGCAGACCAAGAGAAAGTGCTTTTCCAAAAATCACCTCAAACGGAATTCATAATTCTTTAAAAACCAATAAACCCACTGAGCCAGAAAGCTCAGCCCTTCTACAGTAGGCTACAAGCACACAAGCTGCTTTAGTCCCTTTAGCCACAGTCACTTCCACCTTTGATTTAAAGCACAGAGTGGAAACTGTTTATACATCTTAACAACATACCTGTGCTGTGAGCCAGGAAGGGAAGGAAGGGGCCAGAAGACACCAGAAATCCTTTAGGAAGGACTTTACTTCACAGTAGGGACACGCTACACAAACTTAATCCATCACTAAATTTGTATTTTCCCGTGCTGAGACCAAAGCAGCAAAGGCTGCTGGACAGTCCTAATACTTCTTCCGAAACCTCTCAGATCCAGGGCAGCATCCCACAGCATTTTCCAGATGCTCCTCCGGAAATCAAGACCTTCTGCGTTACATTTTTCGGGAGTTACCCTCATCAAAAGAAAATATGCTCTCCGAAGAAGGGATATATGTGTGCATCAACACATAGATCAGACGAGTTCTCATTCTTCCTCGCAAGGGAGAAGCTCGAAGCTGGATATGAAATTTGGATAGTCACATCTGTCACGTATGATGTGAAAGGTGCTGCAGTTGCTAAAATATTTGGGACACCTCTGCATCCCTCACTGTACAGGAGAGGGAAGGTGAAAATCAGGACTTAAGCTGAAACAGAGCCCTAAAGAACATATTATGCCTGGCTTGAAGTGGTACCATTAAAGCAAGAACAAAGTACGAAATCATCTACAAAAAAAACCCTGGACAAGAGCACTTGAAGCTGTGCCTACAATTAAGTCATAAAAAGTAATTTTAATTCTACAAAGGCTTTTGAAGACTTTTTTTGATTAACCAGACCATTAAATTCACCTGACCACAGTGAATCTCGGAAGCAGGGTTTTTCAAAGCCTAGTATTAGAAAGGGACTTTCAAAACTTCTTTCACTTTCCTATAATATTAATTGGATATACATATATTTGACATCATGGGGAGGAAAAATATTATAACAGAGTTTTGTCAATTAATGATAAAGCCTTGCTGGGATTTTGTTTCTAGAAAGTACCAGCATCTTTTAGGCAGAAAAGCCTAAGGTATGTAAAATACATCCCAGTAAAACAGAGGGCTGCATTTTTTTGAAGTCCCCTACACAATGCAGAGAAAATTCGTGGAATTTATCAGAATAATACATCACTCAGGAGGATTTGCAAAGGAACCAGATAAATAACAAATAACAAGCGTGCCCAGAATTATAGTTGCCTGCATCTATAAAATAGAGAGGGGAGAACAGGGAAAGGCTGAAGGAGGGTAGGTTTAGATTGGATATTTGGATGAAATTCTTCACTGAGAGGGTGGTGAGACCCTGGCTCAGGTTTTCCAGAAAGGCTGTGGACTCCAAATCCCTGGAGGTTTCTCAAGGCCAGGTTGGATGCTGCTTGGAGCAGTCTGGTCCAGTAGAAGGTGCCCTTGATCATGGCAGAGGCTGGAATGAGATGAGCTTTAATGTCCCTTCCAATCCATGATTCCCTATTTCCATAAGCTCATTATGAGTTAAACTTAACCAGTGTAAAGTGTCAATGAGGTTTTTCATCACTGCAACATTAACATCCCTTTTGTGCAAATAGAAAACCCACAGCAGCTCCCTGCTGCAATCCTTGTTTGTACCTCAACTTCTCTTCACATGTGCCATTTCACTACTTCAAATCCCTCTGCAATACTATTTCCCAGGAAGCGCAGGAATAAATCAATCCCAGAACGGTGTGTCCATTACCACCTTTAATTAGACTTATTGGACAAGCTGCTGAGTCTTTTGGAAAGGAAAAAATGTGGATCCTTACAAATGTAGAATTAGAAGACATTTCCATTAGAATTGCAGGCAGTTCACTGTCCGCAGTGCTTGTTCCCCAGACTGATGCACTTGAAATTTTTCTGAAAATATGGAGGAAATGCTGATTTTTCTCTCCCTGCTGCAGGGAGTCAAGGGCTGGGAGAAGATCAGCTCTGCTACAATATTTTAAAGGGACGCAAGGATAGAGAAGACTATATTTCTTCTGCTTATTTTCCCAAGTTACCTGCAGAGAATAACACTTTTCCCTTCCAGATGATGATGTATGCACCAACTAGTAATTCCAAGTCTGGTTCTCTTAAAAATGTCACTCCAGGCTATTGTCTGCTGGAAAGAGAGCATCCTTGGACACTAAGGGGAAGTTTGTCTATGTCATTAGGGATTTATATGTTTGAGAATGACCTGTAATTCTTTTCAAGTTGGAAACACCTACCATGACAGTATCCAAGGTTCTCAATAAGGCAGCGGATACCTGGTGAGGAATTAAGGGAATTTAACAACCCAGAACTCGTGCCTACTCTGCATTAGGTAATCAAGACTCCATCTAAGAACAAGAGCAGACTGGAGAAAACTTCAGGTTTAATCCCAAACCTTATCACTGTTTTCTATCAGTTTCATACATTTTACTTTTGTGTTTTAATTTTCTATTCACGACTATGCAAAGGCAGCTTTTTGTTCTTTCAGGATAACACACAGGCATGAGCAGGTAACTAGGCAGATTATCAAAATGTGTAGCATCAGGATGTTCAGATGCTGGGGGAAGAGAAGATTGTATGTTAAAACAGCTCAACAGCAAGAAGCACGAGGTGGTGGAGCTTTGCAACTTCCTTAAGCTGCTTAGCTTCAGATAAGGAGCTTATGCAACTTCCTTAACTCTGGAGAACATTCAGCAAGTGATATCAAAACTGTTCAAGTTACACTTGGGACAGACACTTCATGAGTACTGTCGTTCTGCCCTCTTACCACTGAAAGAGTGAAAAAAAAAAATCCAATTCCTCCCCCAAAAAAACCCACCAGCCCACGTAAGTCAGGTACAGTTTATAACAGAGGTGGTGAGACCCACAATTGTTTTCCTTGATGTTTCCCACACATGACATGGGACACCACAGTTAACCCAGATTCCAAGCAAGAGATTATTTCACATTTCTAAGTGGAGCCTGACCATGAAGAAACTACTTTGTGGTCATCTAGAAGTACTTGTGGAAATGACTATAAATACTATAGTTGTTCTAGTCACCAAATGGACTTAGGGTAAGTTGTTTGGATTTTTCATCTGAAAACAAACCAATGAACCCACCACAGATCTAGTCAGGAGTGCTCATGTGACAGGACAGGGAGAAGGTCAAAGTCTTACAACAGTCTTGAAGGAGTTCCATCAAAGCCAGGAACTGAATGAACAAGACACAGGAAAGACTCTACAGTCCTTAGAAGCTGTTGAAGAAAAACATGCAAAGAGCTGAGAAGAGTCCATGATCCTTTTCTGGACCTCAGTGACTTAGGGAGAGGCAGAAAATGCCACCACCACTTCCAGGGAGCACACCAGTGGTGTCACACACCAGGCCAGGGCACCAGGGCAGATGCTCAAGGGCTGGGACCACTCACCTCTCCGACCACGGGCTCCTGAGGGCTGTGGTTTTCAGGAGGATGGTGTGCTTCTTCGTGAAGGTTCAACTTATTTCAGCTGTTTTGTAGGAGGGCAGATGCACAGAACAACTTTCTTGTTCCCAAATGCACCCAATGAAATACTGGAACTTTCTAGTACCTGGATTTTAGTGTGTGAACCACAGTTACGTGGCAGGGAAGAACTTGCTATAAAAAGTGCCAAGCAAAACCCACAATCTCCTGTTATTCTTGGAGAAGAGGGGAGGAAACTCTACTTATTCTTCATTTAACAGTCAGAGAAGAACAGCACTTTTAGATATAACACCTCTTCTGTTTACATTTTGAGGTTATCAAGGAAAAAAAGGTGCTCGAGGAGACTAAACTACAGCTTTTAAAGCATTACAAACACAGCTCTTTTCCAGAGCCATAGCAATTTTTATCTTCTTTAGCAATACAACAGCAAAAATAGTCAATGTGAGATTCAAAATCCAATAGTTACAAAAATTATAGCGAGAAATTGAAAAACTGCAAGATCTATAAACAGATTAAGGTAAACATCTAAAAGGAAAACTACCATATACATGCAACCACTTCAGCAATTGTATTTGATTCTAGGAATTGTCTGCCAGTTCTCTCTAAGGCTTTGTGGCTTTTTCCACTATAATTTCAACAGGATTTTTTAGAAAAGAAAAAATGTGAGACAAGCAACAAGAGGAACAGCGCTGTGTGAGGAGGCAGACCCTCAAAAATGGGGGAGAAGAGGAAAAAAACTTCTGGTTTACATTAATTTAGCTACTTCTGGGACAACAGCTAACTCTTGCTTAGTCAAGAGGAGAAAACAGACAAACAAGTAAATGCCCAAGAATGGGAGAAGGGTCACACATGAGCAGCTGCTGCCCTTTATCTTGTCAAGAAGAAGAAAACAACCCAAACATTTAAGTGCACTTCCAGTGCAGCTGGGCAGGGATGGCAACAGAGCTCAGGGGGCTGGTACAGAGCTCTGGGCTAAGCACAGGTCCAGGTAAACTGGCTCCCAGCCCAATGCTAATGGAAGGGGAAAAAAAGAGTTTTCAGCATGAATTTAACCAGCCACCTCATACCAGTTTTAGCAGGGAGTTGTTTGATCAAGTAAACATACACACCTCTTCCTTCTTTTGGGATGAACGAGGAGATCTTTGGTCCAAAACAACACAACACGTTTTCTCTGGTGTAAAAAGTTCAGTATGCAAACAGATGACTTTCATACGCCACCAACACGCACACCAACCTAGTGAGTGCATAAAACAGCTCTGTGGTAGTAGTATCAATAAATCTCTATCCGGAGGAGAAGCACATTGCTAAAAACATACATTTAAATGCTCAAACTGATGCGAGGGACTGCACAGCTGAAAGACTACACGCCACAGCAACTCGGGCTCTTCTGCTGCTGTTAATAACAGAAGGGAAATGCACATATGCGATAGGGTGTGTGCTGATAGCTCTGCAGCACCAGGGGGTTTTTTAGAGCATTTGTTTTTCAGAAGTGCAACAAACATTTCACTGTCGTTATTTCATTTTCCAGCAGCCTGTTGCCGGAGCACAAGACACTTCAGAGGTAAAGAGGTACTGGTGGTCAAGCAGTGACCTAGCAGAAATGTTATCAGCCTATCCTCTGCTTTATAAATTACCCTAATAACACATACATGCATAGACAGCCCTTTCTTTTTATTGTCATTTACAACCTACATCAACACACTTGGCTGAGATGTTAAATAACCCAGGATGCTGCAGAGAGCTTTCCTCCCACTCAGCTCTGCCCACACAACAACCTGCACTACACTTGCAGCAGCAAGCACTTAAAAGTTTTCATTTAAATGAAGAAAGAAGTCATCAGAGAAAACGCTGATATTTTGGACATGAGCTCTTGATGTAAAAATTGCACATGTATGTTCTACTAACACATAGTCCCACCACTCAGGACCACCAGGGGCTACTATGAGATGCTCCAGTGTCTTATAAGCATCAAGCTCATCCTCATCCTTGTTCTTTCCTCAGTGAGGGCAACAGTAAGTTGGGTAGGAGCAAAGAAAGACCCTGTTTTCACAGTTTTAGAAACAAACTGTCCTCAACCAGCAGGACAGATGGACAGGCAGGACAGACAAATCCAGGTGACTGCAGTCAGCCTTAAGAAGCCAGGATGAAGCCAAAACATTTCACTATATTCAGGAAAATAAATGACGGTTTCTGCATCAACCATACCAGCTGAATTTCCCAGTTCCTCCATATAAAATATCTCCACAGTAATACATCATTAAAACAGTATTTTTCACCTCACAGGTCTTGCTGGCAATGCCAAGAGACCTCAGCTTCAACACATGGAGTGTCTGCAAAGCAGAGATGCGTGATTTCTGCAAAGGAACTCTGAAAATCAGCATGCTTGCAAAGCTAAACAGAATTTATCATTTACTGACCTGCTCTGGATTGGATTAGACAGAATTGCTCTTTACGTAGTCAAGTACTGCAGCACGTTGGAAATTACTGTCCTGACCTCAGCACAAGCACAAGGGAAGCTGGCCATGCTTTACATTAAGTCAGACTGTGGAAAACCAGTTGATTTTCCCTACCAGTTTACTCCAAAGCGAGGTTTACAGCTCCAAACAGCTGTAATTTATTACATTTTAAATTCCATAAGAGATGTAAACACGCTGAGCAATAATACTCTTCAGAATTGTCAAGGCCTATTGAAGAAATACACTTCCCACATCAGGACCATGGCACTGGGATTTCAGCGGTGCTAGAAGGACAGGATGATTTTTTTTTTTTAATGAGCCAGTACACAAAAAAACAGGAATAAGGAGATGAGCCTGTTTAGAAGAGTTAATTCCAGGATAGCCCATTACACTTGGATTAAAGTGCTGATGGAAAAGTAAACTGAATTTAACCATACACTTTCAATGAAGCTCAAACTACTGTTTTGAAACTACAGTAAAATGCAAGACTTCTCTGATTATAATTGAATGTCCAAGTGTGTCTATCCCCAACTATACATATCAAAGCCAAGCATATAGGAATAGATCTACTGTAATAGGTGGGAAACCTGCCCATACCTGGTGCCTCTGGTCCCAGCTGGACTCCAACAGCTTCCCTGGCACTGCACTACACAAGTGACTTATTATGGTTAAAAAAAAAAAAAAAAAGCTTTATTTGGTTTTCTTCATTTAAAGCCAGTGTGGAGGGACTAATTTGTAAGAGCTGACCCAGTTCAACCACTCTGGACTTTTTTCTGTAAATAAGCTGCAATCAGAAAGCAGAGACACCTGCTGTCCCCAGGCACACCTGGTGGAGGGGCAGCACAGGAGCCTTGCTCCATCCTCAGCTGTTGGAATTGCAACATATTAGGGAGCACAGAGTTCCCCAGGGTGGCAGGGAGGTTGGTGGCACTGCCCTGTAATTCAGATTTCCTTAAGCTCCTTCATGCTCACGCCTGTTCACTCCCTGCCATCACAGCCTCTGTCTCCGCCTCAAGCTGCAGGTCAGGAATGTATTATTTGTATTTTCCAGCAGCCAATAACTGACAAGAACTTCCCATACAAGTCTGGTCATCCCTGCTGTTGTCTCCCTACTGTCTGACCACTTACTTAAAAGCCTTTTACAGCCCATGCTGCTCTCATTTTCTGGGGGCCCACCATCCTGGTAGCTCTGGAGTTGTAAACACTTCACGATCACAGTCAAACATCGATAAAGTTTCTCCTGTGTGCAAACAGGATCAACAAAACACTAAAATACACGTCCAGGTTTCAAATATTGTCTGTTCCCACTAAATAAGTTTCTCCAGGAGAGCACAAGAAAGCTGCAGGTGTGATTGTTCAGGGCTGAGCATAACGTGAGCTCCCACTGCTGTTTCCCCTAGCTGGAAATGCAGCAACTTTGCCAGTTAATTGTTTTTTATCTTGATCAACAGACATATTCTTCAAGAGAAAAATACTTGGAAGTTATAGTTTGGGAAAAAAATCTCACATCAGTTATGCCAAATGAAAGTAGCGCTGATTTTAAGGAATATCATTACACTTGGTTACATTTAAAAAGTGAAACTTTAGTACACAAAAACTGCTCTTTCAAAATAAATGCTACAGTCACTATGCTATAGACACTATGAGCTGTATTTCAATTGAAGTCTTCTCAAGACCAAATTTCAACATGCAGACTTTAGATTTACAAACAAAAAAACCTTGCATTATTTCATCAGCTGCCCACCTCCTTCACTCGTCATTCAACCACATACAAGACTGAGAATCTAAAGAGTTTTGAACTCCTGATGCTCTCCTTCCCTCTGTGTTAGCTCTTTACCTTATATTAGAGGCCACACTAAAAATAATCTAGGTATAGTAAATTTTAGTTGACTGTAGTCAAACCTTTTTCCACCCTTCCCACTTCTGTTACCCAAACGGTGCTCTCCTGGATGCACTTCTGTTTGAAGGGCCATCAACTTTGACCTGGTTTTCATCTGTCTCAAGGGACAAGAGAACTGTTGTGGCCTGTGGAGCACAGAATCAGCATTGTGAGTAGCAAAGCACTTCCCAGTTTATGCAAACCTGCAGGCTTTACCTAATCCTTTCCTAGTTAAGGCACATGACCAGGTACCACTGATGATTCTTTAATTTTTTTCCTTGAATTCATTCTCCTACACCACGTGCTATTATATGTAGATATTCAAATCTACTCTGAGAAGTTCAGGCTATGACTCTAAATAGCTTCACTAAACCAAAGGTGGAGATGTCAGCACAAGAGAGGGCTACAGCTCTACCAGCTTCATTTTTCTGCATTTTATTTGGGTTTTAATGGGATAATCACTGAGTGATCTTTCCCTGGTTCAGCTGAGAGAAGCTGCCTCTGAGGGCAACTTCAGCTGCAAAGCTGCAAAACACCAAACAAACACAAAGACCTGGGAAAAGAGCTGCTGTCACCGCAGGTGTGTTTTGGTAAGGACAGCAGCAGCAGAGCAACCACTTCAGAGCTTGAGCACCAAGGCAAGGCCATTTCCAGAGACTCCTCCTGTGACGGATTCAGGTCTGAAGGACCAAACCTGTAAGTTCCTCAGCTTCCTCCAAACAAAAGTTCATTTCAAAATATCTTGGCTTTTAATCCATCTTGACATCACCCACGCACAACGTGAGCTTAAGCAATGCTTCCATTACAGAAGTCCCTTGAATAAATCATTTCTCATCACTTGTACCCTCAGTAGTGTTCAACTTTAATGAGTGCATGCATCTCAGGGAACTATAATCCAGTTTTCACTGGTTTCCAGATATGAACTAGAAGGTTATGTATTCGCTATACTTGAGACCAAGACAGACCTGGCTGCTAAGTTGAGCACCAAGAAGGATGAAAACTAACACACAAAAAAGTAACTTTACAGATGAACAAACTTCACCTTTTCCTTGCTTTTCTAGTAAATCAAGACCCATTTTGTAATCATTTCCCAAGCCATACAAAGTCTTCTTTATACTCAGGAGGGATACTCACCTCCAGCCAGAGTCATTCCTCATCACTAATAACCTCCCTGTCCCTGCAGGCTTGCTCAGACCACAGCCCCACACCATCAGAAATGCATGAAAAATCTTGTTTGCAAACTGCAGTTAAGCTGTGTCTTCTGATATCAAAGTAAACCCTGATAATCTCTCACATACATATAAAACCATTGGCTTATGTCACTTGTAAGAATCAGCCTCTTCCAGGAAGAATAGCAAGAAGATTGACTCTATTTGCAGAAATCTCCTGCTGCAGTATCACAATAACATTAAGATGTTCTTGTGGTATTGCAATGGGAAAACTCCCACAAGAAATGAGAAATACCACAAGAACATAAATATAAACAAGATCAAAGACAGCGAGTCTTGCTCAGAAAAAAACAAACAACCAAACCCACCGCCCCTGCAGAGCGGTTGGAAGCGTTTGTGGGTGGAAACTCCAAGAGAAGCATTATAGAAAAGTGACATGAAAATATGGCATCGTTCCTTGGCTACGGTGACGTGAGCTTTAGGAATTTAAAGGACAAGTTGCTTTAGTAAGTCTGTAACTCGCACATCCACAAGCCCAGGGATTTGCAGAGCGTGCAGCCAGCTGGACATGCACATGGGTTTCTGGACAAGACCCTAACCCAGGTCACAGCGGCATCAGAGCTGAAAGAGTGCCAGAGCTTGCCACCATTCCCTAGCGGAAACGAACCCCGCAGGCTCTCCAAACATCTCTTGCTTTAACATAAAATGTACCACGTTTCAGATTAATCAGGCAACCCCTACCTGATGTTCTGTTCATTGAGCAACCAACCAACTTCGGAAAAACCTCACTGCAAATGCCGGTGCCAACTCACAGATCCCTGCTCCCTCAACACGGACCCGAGCGGCGCCTCCCACTGCTTTACATTCCCAGAAAACACCAACGCTTCCAGCTCCGAGCCTGCAGCTCATTCCCTGCAGTGCAAGGCAATGCTAAGAGTAACAGAGAGCAGCAAAACCACTATCAAGGCTGTAGGAGAGCCCTGATGAACAAGGGAAGTGCCAGCGTGGCAGGATAGAGACCTCACCTGGGCATCGACGTGGAACTTCAGCCCCAACACCAAACCAGCAGCATTTTAGCAAGAATTACCTTCACCCAACTATTCCCCTCAAATGCTTTCACAAATTTATTTGTAAGATTAGTATGGAAAGTCTCTTGCATAATAAATAACTTTCTGGAACAATTCCACGTGGAGCAGCAATACACTTTTATTGCTTAAGAGTTAGTTCAGCATTTCCATTAATGATTTTAATAATTTGTTGAGAGCTTTCCATATACATTAAAAAAATACATCACTGAAGAAAGCTGGCATGCAGCTTAAGCTACAGTTTAAGTTTCTCTTGCAGAATACCACAGTCAATACTTCGAAGAGTTTGCACGCCCTTCATAAGGACCTGAGTGTTATTTTTACATTTATGCACTCATAATAAAAATACTGACATTATTTCCCCTCATATACAACAAGCACTTTCAAGACAGCTAAAAATCAGCATGGTAGTGATTTTGGGGATGTGTCAACGCCACTAGGAAGGTAATCATGACTAACCAGTTTGCACCCAAGGCTATTGCTGGATCATTTCACATCAGAAATGATCTCTCTCCGACACATCCAACAAAATGGTGCTTGGATTTAGGTTAATCACAGCTAGGCATCACGCTTAATTGGCAACAAGGTCACACAGTGATGCTGGGGACATGAGCAGCTCATACACAGTAAGCTGTGAGTCATAAAAAAAAAATCAAGAAAGTTCCAAAAGAGAAGGCAAATCTCTAGTTAGAGAAGGAACAGAGCCGGCAAACCCTGCAGAGAGGATATTGCAGAGAGCAGAGGGAAGCAGAGCCGGCAGCTGTGCCGAGCCACCGAGCCACCACAGAAACTTCGCGTCCAGCTCCATCTTTCCCCCCCGTGTCCGAGGGGGAAAGTTCTGGTTTTGCCGGAATTTGGACAAAACTCTGCGGCCCCGAGTGACGTGCAGAAAGGGCAAAATCATTATTCCCGAGGCAAAAGAAGGAGCTTTTCAAAACGCCTTCTCCGGAGTGGTGTGGGAGTTGTTTTAAACCAACACGCCAGATCCCCACCGGTACCGGAGCTCGGGGAGGGGAGAAGCTCATGTACGCGCCTTCTCGCATTCGAGACGATTAGCCCGTAATTAAAAGCAACGCCAGAGCAGCGCAGCTTTAGAACTTGAGCAACTCGAGACTCGCTTAACGCGATTTTCGAGTACAAAAAACCCCAGAGACCACGCCAACCAAGACGCTACCCACACCGCCGGCCGTCGCACCCTCCCGCAGCCCCGGGCGCTCTCCCACCCTCGGGGGGCGACCGGGCACCGCCGGGCGGCTCCCGGAGCGCTCCCCCCGGGAAGGGGCGGCGGGGGGACGGGACGGCAGCTCCCGCAGGAGCACGGGGCGCCGCGTTAATGCGATCGCCGGGGATCAATCAGGCGCGGCAGGAGCACGGACCGAGCAGGACCTGGCACAGGATTTCCCCCCCCTCCCGGAGCCCGGCGCGGACCCTCCCTCGGGGCACCCGCTGCGATGCCAGACACGGA
>VZRE01016252.1:424531-441805 GCA_013396775.1 Cephalopterus ornatus | reverse complement strand
TCAGACCGCCCCCCCCCCCCTTTTTTTTCAGCGGGTTATATAACGAATAAGTTTCCTGAAACCTCTATTACCTTTCAGCTTCCCAAAGCACAGGGAAGTGTACATTATAATAAAGTGTGCATTAGCCTCCTGTGCCCCAGTGGAAGCCAAGTTACACCAAGGATGGCTTTGGCTTCTGAGCCACAGTGAAGTGTCAATGCAAGAGAATCAATCATAGCACCACAGAATGTTTAGGGTTGGGAGGGACCTTAAAGATCATCTCATTCCAACCCTACTGCCATGGGCAGGGACACCTTCCACTAGCCCAGGTTGCTCCAAGCCCTGTCCAACCTGGCCTTGAGCACTTCCAGGGATGGGGCAGCCACAGCTTCCCTGGGCACCCTGTGCCAGGGCCTCCCCACCCTCATAGGGAAGAATTCTTTTCTAATATCCCATCTAACTGTACTCTCTGGCAGTGTGAAGCCATTCCCCCTTGTCCTGTCACTTCAGGCCCTTGTAAATAGTTTCCATCATTCCTGTCGGCCCCTCCAGGCACTGGAAGGCCACAGTTAGGTGACTCTGAAGCTTCTGTTCTCCAGGCTGAACAATCCCAGCTTTCTCAGCCTTCGCTCACAGCAGAGCTGCTCCATCCCTCTGATCATCCTGGTAGCCTCCTTTGAACTTGCTTCGACAAGTTGATGCCCTTCCTGAGCTGAGGACCTTCCCAGAAGGGAGAAAGGACTCAATGACTGTCCTCTGGTACACAGAGCGGTCTTGGTCAGGGTGGCAGTGCTTTGATCTCTGGGCATCGGGGGAAGGGCATGAAGAAAACAGTTTTCTTCTTCAACAAGTAAGATTTAAGTCACTGCCATCTCTGTTTCCCTTCCTATCCGGTTTTGTTGTGAATTATTGAGATGTGCTGGCTGGGAAGTGGTGACAGTCTCCTCTGGGGACTAGGAGAAACTTGTATGGCATCTGTTGACCCAGACTTAGTGCAGGAGCCCTGACCTGAAAAGACATCCTTACTTTTCTATTCATGTGCAAGTCTGTAATTAAGGACTGTCCAGCACTGAAATGTAGCCACTTCTGTAATGAAATGTGGCACTGATCGGAGGAAGGGATGTCAAAAAATAAATTATCTCAGAAAAACAGGATGCATTTTTAATTGGCAGAGTGTGGTCCCATTGGACTCGTAGAGCTGATAGAATTACAGTGATTTAACGAGTTACTGTACAGGAGCTGAGCACTGAGATTTGTACCAATACGGTTCAGCTCAGCCCTGGCACGGAGCAGGAACGTGCACTCAGCCTGTTTGTGAAGGTCAGCTGATGTATTACAGTCTGGTAGCTCCACCACATCTCTAAACCTCCACTTTGGGCTTTTGCCTAGAAGGTAATATTAACTCTTGGCTATTATTGCACAAAGAATCAGGATAGGACTAAGGTCAAGCCTTAGTTTAACAGCAAACTCCAGCTCAGGTAGGAGTGTGGTGGCTGGGGACGCCTCTGTGGGGCAGTGACAGCACAGACCCAGGAGCAAAACCCAAATGCAGATTTGGCTTCCTCGGAGTTCTGCCGTTCAGAATTCACGACACCCGATTCACTGGGGCTTATGAGAGCTGACAAGGTCACGGCCCTATGGCACAGCTCTCCACGTGGAAATATCAGCTTTGGCTGTGCAAGGCCAGTGTGAGAACGATAGCCTGTATTTTTATGCTTGACCGACCACAGAGGCTGTTAAAATTTTGAAAATGCATTCTGCAGTTTGCCTTCCCTGGTGTCCTTTGTCACCTCCAGCCCGGACCCACAGCTGGACTACTGCAGCCAAATAATATATTTTTTCAATTTCAGTTAAGTCAAGGACTTCAAATTCCTATCCTAAGTGTCAAGTTACACCACACAAGAGATGCTTTTATTTTAAGTTTGTCAGAGAGGCACTTTATGAGATTGTGAGGTTGAAAAGATGACTCTAATCTGCGAGACGACAAGTTAAAAAGGACAAACCCCATTCTTTCCCTCACCTATTTTCTAGCAACCCAAGCACGCAGAAATAGCGGGTTTCTAAGTGTTTTTCCTGTATTTATTTCAGAAAACACAGTGAACCTGCAGTATCCCCATATACTTACTGAAGGTAAGCAAGTCGTAGACAGTAAATTCTCTGAGGCTGCCTGGGGCGTTTTCACATAGTACCTGATCCTGTGATGCCCTTCTGCCATCTGGGGCTTCTGGACCAACTGCAATATCCATGTCCAGTAATAACAACTTAATTGCAAGTCTCACACTACTTCCAGCTAATGATTTTTTTTCATTTCCACTTGTCATTCAAACATCACTGTCAACGTGTCTCTGAAATGATATGTGAAGAACAGGGATGCTTCTACTCTAGTGGTGTGTAATTAATGCTTCCTAGGAATTAAAGTGGGAAAAAAAAAAGCACTTTAATTTATGAGCACAGGTGTAATCAGGTACATTAATGTCATATTTGAACTTATTTAAATGAATAATTTGTTTTGAAGACCCAACTTAACCCTGTCCATCCTGATGCCAACTGGTGTAGACCTAAACTAACAAGCGATCTTTTGCTCCTATTAGCTGCACCCCCCTCACTGCTCTCTGCCACAGTTGCTATGTCTATTTTATATATTTTCAAGTAATATTTCTCTTGCCATGTTCATGTTTTCAGCACATGGATTTCCTGTATCACTCTTTGTGTCCTGCTTTGACAAGCCTTGTTTTTAGATGGGAATTTAGCCACCAGTAACAAGTCAACTCAGATACACCATAAATTCCTCCAGAAAAAATCAATCATCACTTACCTCCCATCTGCCTTAGCTTTTGAAGATTTTTTTCATACCACTGGCAGAAATACCAGCTCACCTCAAGCTTAGGTTGAATTTGTTTTGTAAAACACCTTTAGGACATTTTCAAAGTGGGATCTAGTCAATGGGACTCAATGGACCATTAGTCTGCTCTTACCACTGACAATCACTGCTATCAGTTTCTTTGCAAGTAGATAAATCAATTAACTTAGTCTGAAACAGCCACTAGAAAGCAGAATATTAAAAATAAATTCAAAAACAGTTGAAAATTTAGCTTTCTGTCTTTCTATGTGTAAAGGTTGTAGCACCCCGCCTTTTCCAATCACACTTTCAGGCATAATAATGTCAATGACAAAAATCTATGGACAAAATATGTGATGTTTTGGATGCAGTTAAATGAGTGGAAAATCGACTTTTCCCAGTTACACTTATGGGAATCTTATTTAAAGATAAGTGCTTAATGTAAATTTAATCTTTCTAATTTTTAAGAAATGCTTCTCTCCTTAAGCCAACATCAATATCAACTAATCTGAGGCTTGATCTGCAGGCACAGTTAATAGATTACGCATTTCTTTCAAGATCGAGGTCAGCTGTAGTAGCTAGATGGTTTTTTGAATATCTATATCACAAGACAGCATTCCAGTTCTCCAGAGCTCGGGGAGATTCCTTGCTGTGGTGATGTCACAGGATAAGCTGCGTTCACCCTTGTGCCTGGTCCAGTCACCTCTCACCTCACATCCTGGATGTTCCCACCACTGACACCAACATCAGCCGTGCTCCTCGTGCTGCATTTTGTCCCTGTTTTGGAGAATCCTGTTGTCCATAGGCTTGGAAAGCATTATGTTGAAAAGGGTAGTGTTCTCAGGAGCATCCAGCAATGCTCTGGTCCACTTTCACTGAAGTCTATGGTAACACTTCTTTCACAGTTTAAATCCAATCGATTTAAAATTCCCATCTCATTGTCTCCACGAGCTCCAGCTCCATAAATGGAGAGTGTAACTGGTGTTTGGAGCAGCAGGAGGGAAGGGCCGGGCGGGGGAGGCTAATGAGAGGCCCTGTCTGTATTAAGGAAATTAATTATGTGGCTGGATTAAAAGGCAGCGCTGGAAGCCTCACTTTGCCCTGACACAGACTATGTGCATTAAAGGTTTATGCTGCTGTAATAACCACAGCAGTGGTGTTATATGGATGCAAATGTCCTTAATGCAGGCAGGACCTACATCAGACCACAGTGACTAATCCAAAACCCATAAAAGAAAGTGAATTATATGCAATTGCGCCGGAGAGCGTGGTACAGAAAGAAAATGATAATAGGAAGGTTAAGTGCCCAGCGAGTGCAGATTGATATGCAATATCTTGAAATCACAGAGAAAGAAAATTAAAATGGTGAAATGATTTCATGTATAGGTAGATGGAGGCATAAAAGCAATCTGTGAACTCTGGGAGAGAAAGTGGAGTGAGAATGGTACTGTCAGAGGTACATCCGTTTGCCTATTAGAAATAAGTGGTGGGAGGCTAATTCCAATAAACAGGCAATTTTAGTTCTGTCATTATTTTGGGGGTTTGTTTGACTCTGCTTTTGTGTGTCACTGAAATATTTTTGTATTAATAGATACCTATTTTAATAGCATTACAGTAATTTGAACATCTGCAGCTCCTAGGCATTAGGACACGATTAGTCCCCTGTATTTCAAGTTATTTTTGCAGCACTTCTTCCTGATTTTGTCGTATCTATTAAAATGCAACAGATCAGTTCTTATCATTACCTATTAATTGGCAACCTTGAGCTGAAGTGTTAAGCAGAAACCAGCCTGATTGCCTGGGGGCCTGGCTGGCAATTCCGTGGAAGGCAAAGGCATTTTATGGCTGTCCTGAAAGCTGAATGATGGGCTGGGTAACTTTCCTAATCAAATGCAATTAAATACAAAATTATATACCCACCACCCATGGTATCCTTTGTTCCAACAAATTGCCTGATGTACTATTCAAGATTACTAAATATAGAACCTTTTCAAGATGGGAGGTTTTAATTCTACCAAAAACTCAGCTTGGTTTATTAAGGAAATGAAATACTTTGCTTAGAGTATTGAGGAGCTCTCACAGGGCAGGAGGACTCTCTCTGGATAAGAAATTACTCCTCTCCTGGGCTCAAACTGACTTTTGAGGAGGTGAACACACAGAGGAGAAATGAATCCAGAGCATGTCTGTTAAGGGTTAAGAAACCAAAGCAGCCATTGTGAATAAAGATGTGGTTAGTAAATCTTTCACCAGGGAAGAAATACTCCTTAAAAGCTCTCTGGAATGTGATCACTGTCAATACCATGTTAAGGAGGAAGGAGGAAATAGCAGGCTACTCCTCCTTCCCTTTTTCTTAGTGTGACAGGGTTTTTTCGTTCTACTCAAAAGAACTCGAACCATATTTTTAAAGTGATTTCTGTAGCGGGACAATATTTGTTTGCAAATGTGATGCTGGGTTTTAGTTTCGTCCTGTCTTGGGAAATTCATGGCAGTCAACACGCAAACCTGAGGAACTGCCTTCATCATATCAGCCATCGGATGTTCCTTACAGAGCCCCCTCCATGCATCCATGGAGTTGGTGCTCCAGCAGCATAGTTCTGTGTGTAGAATTTTAAAAACCATCCGACACTTTCAATTCTAAAATAATAAAGTAGGTTCAGGCTTTAGTATTATGCAGTTGCATTCATGAGTTAGCTCAGGCATCCCAAACGCGTCTGAGAGGAGGAAAAGGTAAGTGCATTTAAGCCTAAACTTTGTCAGCGGGATCAGATGCAGCCAGATAAGACAATGAAAATAAATAACAGTGACCTGTGAAGAAACAAAATAGAAAACAGCCCACCTGAAAATAAACAAGGCAAAAAAAGGCCCCAAGAGCTTTGATTTGGTGAAGTGTTTCAGCCAGTATTTACGTTTGTCTCCATAAGAATATGCACTTTAATTCCTGTCTAGGTTAAGAATACTTTCCAGGATTACGCACTAATAATTTTGAGATCTATAAATACCCTGATGAGAAAACCCTACAGTAATTACCCCATCAGTAATGAATACAAATGGGCCCGAGAAAATGCCTTTGAACAGGAAAAATAAGGAAAACAGCATGTCAGTGACCTCCAACCAGAATGTTCTTGCATCTCGGCGTGAGGGCAGTTGTGAACCTTAACACATCAAAAGCAAACGTTAAGATATTTAGAGAATTTTAAAATAAAAAGGAATTCTAAGAGCATTCAAGTTGATAACATTGTTCACTACCAACATCTCCTCCAAATAATGGGAATTGTGTTGGAAATCCTTAAGGATGACATTGCCATTCCACTAACACACCTCCAAATACAGATGGGAGTCACCCTCTAATCAGCACACAATATGTCTTTTTTTTTTCCTTCAAATTTCCAGTTGCTTTCTCTTCAATGCTGTACAATTTCATTCGTTTCAAATTAAAAGTTCTTTATTGTGAATGGTAAAGGAATAGTAGAAAGGGCTGTGGCTCGGATGCAAACCACTGTTTAAGGAGAAAGTCCTGCCACTCCTGCAGGACATGTGGGATTTTATGGCTTGAACCTAGAGGAATGATTCTTATGAAGTTGGGTAAGATCCTCTCTGAGTCCATTCCCATAGCCCATGACTAAATAAAGCCAGTTCTTCACTGTTCCTTTGTCTTCCCAGCTGCTCCATGTTTCCCAGGGTCTGTAAGGAGCTGCCAGAGGAGGATGCTCTGCTGATCCCGAGGGGCTGGAAGACTCTGACTATCCCACTGCTTAAGCCAGTCACAGAGATAAAAAGCATTTCCAGGAGGGAAGAGATGCCCAGACAACTGTTTGTTATTGTTTTCAAGCCAACATTTGGGAAGTCATTGTAGCTTTGTCTTGTAAACACATCTGAAGATTGAGGGAATTTGGAGATGTTGGAGCTCACATGGACTAAGGATGTTTTTGCTCACTCTGACTTACCCTGCACTCAATTAACTGCACAGAATGCTGTAAGAGAAATTTGCCCACATGAGGAATAAATAAACCAAACAGAATAGTTTGGGGTAGAAATGACCTCAAAGCCTACCTCATTCCACTCCCTCATGGGCAGGGACACCTTCCACTAGACCGGGTTGCTAAGAGCTCCATCCAACTTGGCCTTGGACACCTCCGGGGATGGGGCAAAAATCTCCTTCTCACCTGCGGCTCATCAGCAAAAATGAGTGGCAAAACAAAGGTAATAATTTTATATTGTGAAGGGAAACGGTTCACAAACTTAAAAATGGGGCTGAAAAGTTGACCCAGTCTGTGCTGAAGCAGCTCTTCTCTAGTACAGGAATTACCCGCGTTATTCCTATTATCCCTTCTAAGCTCCTGCAGAGCCAAGAGGCTCTGGCTCAGGTCCTGATTCAGCCAGAACCTTCCTCAGGATGGTGGAGTGAGGTCTTGATACTTTTAGCTGCGCTGATCCTTCCTGTGACCTTCTCACAACCACCATTTCTATCCATGGCCGGCAGTTTTCTGCATTCTTCAATAATCTTGATAAACTTTTTCTGCCAGCGATGTGCTGGTTGGCTGGGAGATAACATCTCTAACTTCAGCATTAAAATCAATCCAATATCAAGTTCCCTACTCACTAAAATCTCGCACGTAGCTGCCTTCAAAAATTTAAAGACGTTGGGCAGAAAGTGGAAGAAAATAAGTCTCTGGTTTTGCTGTGTTTTATTAAACTTTTTCCCACCGGATACTCTGTCTGTTAATTAATTTTTCCTTTACAATTTCAGGTAAGCTATTAATCTATTGACTTGAGGATTTTTCAAAGCCTTTCCAGAAATAAACCCTGGGATGAAAGAATCATAAGATATGCATGAAAAGTACTACTGTTGTTTTGTCATTTTCAAGCCCATGGTTTATACCAAGCCTCTCTAATTCCCTTTACATGGATGTCAGATGGAATAATACAATGAAAAATTACCCCAAGATTTAGTTTTCCATTGCAGAGGTGCTTTTTTACGTAAAGTTTTTATATAAAATTTGAATAAAAAGTCCCAAACCTTCCAATTCCTATTATTTAAAAGCACTAATTAACGGGGATTTGGGTTTACATTAACATTGCTTTTATTCCAATCGTGCACTTCCATGTCATTATTTTTTGTTCCCTTAATCCCATTGCCCAAAATTTGCTTTCTGATGGTGAACTCAACAGAAACACTCAAACACTCTTGCAGTTCTGGAATGCAAAATCATTTAAATAACATCCCTTTTGCTATTAGCAGTTCCTGGATAATGCAGCCAAATGCCATGAAATGTTCATTATTGGAAATAGATGTATTTTTTTTCCCTTTGAATTTTTAAATTGCCTTTATTATGGCACACTGTGTGAAATAAATGTGATTAAAACAGGTGTGCCCTCTACTGGCATAAAGGAAATAATGAAAAAAGAGAAAGCAACACCGTATTTCCAGATGTTGTATCAAAACAGAGTGCCAAAATCAGCTTTTTACTGTTCTTTGTTTGGTTTTTTAGTTATTCATTAGTCACGTTTGAAGGCTAGATTATCCTCATCATTAAATCTAGACACATTAATTGCTTACAGATTTTTTTTTTTAAAAAAAGCCCATTTACACTGCTAAGGCAGTATAAAAAGGCCTTGCCACAGGTGGACATGATGGTGGGGATGGTATGCTTACACCATTAAAAATAACTTCAGATTTATGAGACTTTTTAGGAGCTGTGCCATCAGCATAAGAACAAAGCTGTGTGACAAAATGCTTTACAAAGTTCAGAGCAACTTTGGAGCATTCGTTTACAAGTCTGTAGGAGTTGATGTGTAATGTAGAACATCAATTTCTGGTAACACAGGAGAATTAAGACCTCACCCTCTGCTGAAACACTTCTAACCCATCCCTCCCTTCCATTTAAAAGAAAACTTACAATTTTCTGTCCTATTGAAGTTGTCAACTGGTGTTAGGCTCGACTAACAAAGAAATAAAAACATCCCCTTCGGTAAGAAACTCTCGTACTGCAACTTCCCAGCGTGGGCAGGATTAGTCACGGATGCTAATTGAAACACTAATTGGCACATTTATACCATCATATAAAGTCCATTCAACACAGTGGCAATAATATTGGTATCTGAACCAGCTGCAGCATCCACGTGGAGAGCAGCCACTCCACACTTTTAGCCCATTAGGAATATTTCAGGTTCTCCAATTTTCACCCTTTATAAGGTTTGGTAGTTACAGACTGCAGATTAAATGGATTCCAGGCAGCATGGATCAGAGAAGAAGAAAAAGAGTTACCTTCCAGAAATCTTAATAATCAGCAGATGAAGGGACCAAAATACTCTTGCCCGTTCCTTTGGCTCCAACGTTGTCCCTGTGTAGTGAAAAGGAGTTTGTTTACCAGCAGAATCAAAATCATTAATCACAGGATTAAGTTAATATGTCCCCTATAACTGGCTTTATTAGTAAGTAACTGCATCTGGGAGTGAGGTGGGTATCAGCAGTGTGGGGTCAACCTTCAGAAATCTCAGCCTGCTATTAAGTGCTTCGTTGCCAGAGAAAACTACACTGCCAAAATGAGCTGTAATCACACATGAAAGCAGAGGATAGACTTGTGCTTACCACACAATTCTTTCTGCCAACGTCTCTGGACAGAACCGCTATAAATAAAAGTAAATATTAGTGTCTCAGGCATGACTATTGCTTTGAACTAGGATGTGTTTCAAACATGTTTAGCTTTATGGCAAAGTCTTTTTTTGGACCAAAAGAAAGCCTTAAACATTCTGGGTTAAAAACCTACTGTGTGTCTTTGTTGAATCAGTGTAAAGCAGAATACTGTTTTATGTATCACATCTCCGAGCCTGGGGACACCAAACCCTCCCCACCTCTAGGCAGCTGCTGCAGAGAAATTCACTCCTTGCTCTTGTAATGAGCTGCACAGGGCAGTATGGACTTCACTGGTGGACTCCAGCTTATTAATCGGTTACAACAATTAGCCAGGGTGCTCAGGTCTTCAGTCACCTTGGTTACATGTGAGTCAATCAGAGTCTCATACCTATTCATGCCACTTCATCCACACACCAAGAGCTGCTTCCCCATTCCTCTGCCCAGCTCCTTCTCTCCAGTGCACACCCAGCCCTCTGGGAACCAGCAGGGGAAAGGAGTTTCACAGAATAATTAGGCGTGGAAAAGACCTTTAAGGTCATCATCCCAACACCACCACCATGCTCACCACTAAACCATGTCCTTAAGTGCCACATCCACACGTTTTTTGAACACTTCCAGGGATGATGACTCCACCACTGCCCTGGACAATCTGTTCCAATGCTTTACAACCCTTCCCATGAAAACATTTTTCCTAACATCTATTCTAAACCTCCCCTGAGGTGCAACATGAGGCCGTTTCCACTCCTTCCACATGTCACTGGAATCAGACATTTGCTGTGGCCATAATTCATGCTGTGGAAATGCAGATAAAGGAAATCTGAGAGGGAAGCACTAAACCAGCCTGGCCAAACCTCACTAGTGTGGTAAGAGGTAGAGAGGGAGCAGGCTGGATCCCTCCCTGCAATCACCTGGCTCAGTAAATTAACAGAGCTTTACTGGTTTGAGCACAGGAGCATCTCACTGCCAGTAACACAGGGCCACCACCTCTGAGGTGACTCCTCTTCTCTTACCTCTTTAATAACATACCTGTGATTTTATCTCTCACTGTGCCGAAGCTGCATTTGAACCACCTCCAACGTGAGCCACGCACACAGTCGGTGAGGGCAGTGCTGGGCTGTGACAGGGGTGCTGGGCTGTGACAGAGGTGCTGGGTGAGCTCCCCAGAGCACATACCCCTCAAAGGAGCTCAGAGGAGCCTAAAATCGACAAGCAAACCCGGAGGCTGCAATTTTGTGACCATTCAAACCCCAATTATGGACACAGAAACCACTGTCGGGATTACTTGAGCAGCCTGTAGCACTGACCCTGGCCTCAGGTGAGCTTCAAAGCACCTGGGGGAGCACCTGGAGATAGCAAAAGCCTGCAATCTGCTGCCACGTTGTAATCGATGACTGGTAAAACTTGATTTCTAAGAACTTATTTCAACTCCTCAGCTATCTGCAGCTTGCTTTCTTCCTCTTTTGTCTGGTTCTTGTTTTATAATTCTTTCCCTTTCCGTTGCTGCAATTTTGCTGTTACAGGAACTTTGCAGAAGAGAAAAATAAACAGATCACTGTTTGATGTTGTGCTCCCTGTTTAGAAGTTTGTTTTCCTTTCTTCTTCCATTGCATCAATATTAACATGTTGATTCATAAGCCAAATAAATAAAGTCTATAAATACATTCTTTCTTTTTTTTTTTTTTCCAAATCGTGAAACCTCAAAGTTACAGTTCCCACAGCAACTGCACAATGTGCACATACATTAAAGGCAGGGATATTGCCACCCAAGGCAGCAATCAAATATGCATGAGGGACTTTCTTGCACATGAGGACTGTGCAAGTTTGAAATCCCAGAGCCAAGAAGCACCTCGGATCTGTCCACGTCAGGAAGAAAAGGTCTGGAGACGTTGTTCCTTACGGGCACAGTGGAACTGGATCATGCCCTGAGCGGAAGGGCTCATGGAGAATAGGGTGGTGGTACCTTTAGCAGAGCTAAAGATGCTGTGGATAAAATAATTAGTGTTAATTAGCTGAAATGCACAGCCAGAAGGTGTCATAACAACCAAAGCATTATGAACAGAAATCATTGTTCACAGTCCTCACGATCCCTAAATGCTATGAGCAAATTTCTCTCCGTTTGAACAGGAATGAAAAGTGCTCTGTATTTTAGAGAAGTCCATGCCACCTAAATGCTGTATATTTTACAATCCATGAGACTGTTTCATTTAATAGAAGGATGCTCAGCTTCCTGGTTTCTGGTTCTCCACCAACCACTGGCTAATTAAAGTTTATTTTTCTAGGTCATGAATTCAAGATCTCAGCCCCAAACCATGCCCAGCAGCTGCCATCTGGGATCTAAGTTCACACCACTGGCTGCTCTTCCATAACTGATGTTCTCCTCTCCCTCTTCTCTCCCCCTCCCTCTCATCTCCTCATAATTGTAAGCTCAAGTTTTCCAACAGTGCTGTCATGGTACCCTGGGCCGGGAATTTGGGCATCTCCGTTAGCAAGTCTAATGTTGCTTGGTAATCCAATGCATTCCTCCTGCTGACTAAAGAAAACCAGCCTGGAGAGCCCAGTTCTCTGTGAGGTGCCTTAAGCGGATAGTGAAGTCAGATTTAAAAATTTAACAATACAGATTATTTTGTTTTCCATGGCCTATTATCAAAAATAATAGAACCTGTGGGCATCGAATTTCAGTGATATAAAGAGAAGCAGCATGTCATCAAGAGACTAAATGTCTTGGTATTATTAATCTCTTATAATCTAGTAATTAAAAGGAACTGGAGAATTGCAGAATTTGAAAAGAAGAGCCTTTAGCATGTTTAACTATAAGCAGACGGACATTTTATAGAAAAATATGGGCAAGCGTTTATCATTTTTTAGGCATTTGCAGACCATCTCAGCTGCAGGATTCCTACTCTGGCAGTTTTCCTCCAGAACACACACCAGAGAGGATTTATGATCCAAAGGAGAGCCCTATCTTGAAGTGTCACCTTGAACTTGCTTGTACGAATGGGGTTTTGCATTATCATCTATATCCCTTATATTTAACATCAGCATGTGCAGCGTTTTGCGAGAGTACAAGAGCCTGTGTCTGTTTCTGTGGAGAATGCATCAGATTTGTTTTGATAGAAATAAGTGTGATTAGCATAAATTTACCTTAACACAGTAACAAAATTTGAAAGCAGTTGTATCAAAGCACCATCATTTCTGTGGAGCAAATTTTAGCTGCACTGTGAAAGATGCCTTTTAAAATGCTTTTATTTCTCTGAAAAGCAGCAGGAATAGCCACACAGATAATTTTTCAAAAAATGTTCCAGGATTTCTTATGGATATTAATTTCTGTTTAAGCCTCTCCAAACTTTGGCAGAAAGACAAGTTTCATTTTTCTTTAACAAGTCCTTTAGTTCTGCAGATGTTGTAGCCAGATTGGCAATAAATTTTGCTGGAACAGTTAACTCAACTTAGAGAAAGATGTTGTTATTTAATATTCTGTTTCTGTCTCACCTTTTGAACCCTAATTTATAGGTGATGTCTTTTATAGTTAGCATTCCATACAAGTCTGCGAAGCCTATTAGATTACTGTGTTCTCTGCCAACGAGAGTCTGATTGTTGTTCTAAGTAAGTATCTTCAGAAGTATGAGCATTAAACGTGGTGTAAAGGAAAAAGACCATTTTCTGTCCCATTTCCGAATGGATGCACACATTTTGATTACACCTCTCTAATTTCCATCAGTCTGTTTTTGTCTGCTCTTTATTGGCCTGATTAAAAGCTTACTGGAATGAGTGGGAAGTGAAAACTCTCATTGACTTAAGTGGCTTTGAAGCAGTTTTCAAATAGTTACTTCACATTGGTTCCTTATTACACTTGAGAAAAGCTCTATTTTTCCCCATTTTCCATTTTGCCTTGTCACCGTTATTTTGCCTAAAGTCAGGAGTTTATCTTTACACTTCCATAATCCCAAGCATCTGCACTAGTAACCACCCATGAACTTCAACGGTTCATTCTCAGTTCAGGAAAAGACCTTCTGACTGCAAAATGAGTTTGATATTCCTGTGAAATGGAGTGTGACCTTTACCCTGGGCAGTGTCAGGTCTCCCTCAGGTCAGTTTTGGCTGTGTTGGGAGTGATGCACAGGAACTGCCTTTATTTCTGCTCTCCCCACTCAGCAGACAATCTAGTCAGAGATTTTTGCCATCTGTCCTACTGACTGTCGGGGGGTTGTGAGTGGCTTCCCAAAGCAGCAAAGAAACCAAACCCTCTCCCAGTTAGTCCACATTCACTAAACTGGGCTCTGCAGCCATCCATGGGATGTATTCAGGAGATCCCCAGATCCCCAGAGCACTCTCCTGGCTGTCCTGTTCCTGCCTGGCTCTGTGGGAGCATTTCCTTGGCGTCTGCCTTGGGCTGACACCCAGCTGATGAAGTTCTGGTATTTAAGCTGCCAGTTTTGGCAGCCGTCTTCCGTAATTCAGAGACAGGCTTTGAGTTTGGGGTTATGGATGTTCGACCAGCAGCAATATAAAATGACAAGCCTTCGGTGTAATTGTACCAGAATACTCCTGACAACTAGCATTTCCAAAGGGCACATCAGAGCCTCCCATCTGAACCGAGGAGTGCCCATCCCAGCTGCAAAACCTGCTCAGCTTTAACGGCTGGGTTTGCTGCAGCAGCAGCCAGACCTGCCATGATCTCAGGGAGTCAGGTTTTACTTCAGCACCTTGGTAAGTACAGAATCTATACCGAACATAGAAAAATACCAATATTGCTGCAGGCAGAGCAATCCCATGGAAAGAGGGTGTTTGCATTCCAAACCCAAGCTTTTCTGCCAGAAACCTGTGAGGTTTTCTGTCACATGAAGGATGCAGAGTGAGGACTGTGCTGGAGGTTCATTGGTCTGGTTGCACACGACTAGGGGATACAACCCCAAGCAGCCCCAGGAGAGCTCTCCCTCCTGGTGCTACTTGCTGTCCTGGGTGGGGACCTCATTTTTATCTTCTTGAGGGGCTTCTTCTCCCCTTCCTTCCCTCTGCTCAGACCTGTACCAGCTCAGTGATCCCTAGTTCCTCTACAGATGGCTCCTCCATGATGCACTGATCACTAGATTCCAGCATTTATCCATTCTGTGCATCTCTTTTTGCTGCACCTCCGATCCTTCCTGCCAGGCCGTTGGACAGTCCCACAATGTTCAGTGGAAATTCAACCAAATTTTGCCTGGAAGTCAGGTGGATCCAATGCTCAGGATATTAAGTCTGTGAGAAATCTTGGGAAAAATATGGTTAAGAGTGAAGTTGGAAGTTTATATTCAGCTATTGCTGTCAGAGTTCCCAGTGAAAGCTCGCTCAAGGGGAAACAGCACACACCAATAAGTGTAAACAAACAAACTCCAGCCCTTGGAAATTATGAGGAAAAAAAAGAGCTACAGTGCTGCTGTAGTCCCCGGCCAACCTCACTTCTGAGGCTCAAAAAATAGCAGCTTCTCACTTTAAATACTTGTTAGCTCTTACAGGGATTTAGGGAAGCTTCCATGCAGATCTTGCGTTGGACACACTATTCATCCTTGCAAATTTTACAAAGGCCTTTTAGAAAAGCCAAGAGACAAAAAGGGGAAGGTTTCCTATGTGGCAGATCCCGTTCTGTTGCACTGCAGTAAAATGGTTGGCACTGAGTGGAGGTAAATTCATAAACTTCTTTATGATGGCTTGAAGTTACTGCTGCTATATTCTGGAGCAGGCAGATAATTGGAGTGGTCAGAGTCATATCTGCAGTGCTGGGAAATTGATGCAATAATTCTGGACCAGAAATTGTCTAAATAGAGGAGAAAGCATGAGCATATGCATAATATGTCTCCTGGAATTCTGCTGAGACCTCCAGGGAATTGGATTGGGAGTTAATAAACTGTTAATTAAAATTCCCATGACAGGAACAAAAAAAAAATAAAATTCATTAACTAGGTCTATTGACAGCTTCCCTGATAAGGTAAACAACAGTCCATAATCATTAACAGCTCGTGCAGAGATCTGCATGGGTTTGCTTATATGAGCTCTAATAGAGCCATTGGAAAGGGATTACAAACACAGGCAGAAAAGACATAGTTCTCACATGTCACTTTTTATGGTGTTGATTTGTATTTTGATTCCTCTCACAGTGAAGGTTGCTGGGAGTTATGGCTGTCTGAGGGTCAACAAATTTCAGAAGGAACCAGTCCCCTCCATTGGCCTGAAACAATCCCAGAACCCTGAGCTCTGGAATTCGTGACACCCAGATGGAAAAGTGTCATTTGCTGTGATTTATTCTGACAGGTACATTACTGGGTGCATGTTAACCAGGACAAATGGCTATACAGGACAGCAGCACAAGGAGCTCCAAATTACACTTTTTGAAACTTTTCCCTGTGCAGGGGGCTGGTAACAGAGAGCAGCAATGGCTTTTCATGGGCTGAGATGTCACCAGCAAACTTGAATCCATCACTCCTGGCTTTCCCAGCAGTAAATAAGCAGACCATACCCAACACCCACTGCCAAACCTGTACACCAGGCTGTTCCTTGGGGCTCCTGAAGGCTTTAGCAACATAATACGTTTGAATGCACAGGGAGCAGAAATACCAAATATTAATGTGGTGTCACTGTAGTCTCTTCTCTTTCATTACTGTTGTGTAATCTGGCAACAATACAACTCATTGCTTGATACTTCCTCTGTATGAAACATCCCTTTATGTCAAATTTGGTTTGCAGACTTACACTCATAGAGCAATTCCTCTCACCCAGAGAAGCAGTGGGAGAGTGTGAGGTTGCTGGCTTGTCTCCAATACCATTGTTAACAATTATGACATGACTGTCAAACCTTATTATCAGCTTTTAGGAATCTCTGCGAGATCCTGTAAGCACAGCTGCTTGGCTTTTCCCTGCAGCACTGCTCTTGGAAGGCAAGAGAAGGGGGAATGTGTTTTCCCTTTAGGAGGAATCACTGAGTGCCTGCACAAAGCCACAGAAATCAGGATTTTTGGGTCCACTCTACCTCTGCTTATGTTGGAGTCCTACAGTTTCATCCCTAGCCTTGCAACAGCTTGGTTGCTCTTCAGATCCCTGCAGGGGATGTTTTGGCAGGTGTCCCATAGCAGCAGGCCAAGGAAGGACGCTGTCCCAAATTGAAATGTC
The DNA here is from genome assembly GCA_013396775.1 of Cephalopterus ornatus. NCBI lineage: Eukaryota > Metazoa > Chordata > Aves > Passeriformes > Cotingidae > Cephalopterus > Cephalopterus ornatus. The sequence continues at coordinate 425,213 of VZRE01016252.1, read as the reverse complement.
TAAACTGGAAAGGAGGCAGGTGTGGAAGAGGAGGAGAGGGTTGGAAAAGGGCTGTCCCTGCAGCAGCACAACTAATGCACACCTTCAGGAAATGGGCAATCAGCTCGAGGGACAAACCAGCCCAGTTTTGCAGTTCAGAGCCCCAGGAATGGAGCAGGCACCAGGCTCCCACACCAGTGGATCTGTCCAGCGTACACAGCAGTCCCTGTGTGCTTGGCACGATGAAAGACAGACCGCTGTGGTGGAACAATAAGAAACCAGCAATCCTCGTGTTAAATGCGGAAGCAAAATAATTTGGTATCTATTATCTAATCCACTGTAATATTTTTTGTCTCATTATGCCCGAAGGAGGATCTGACAAGGGGTTCGAAAGGCTGCAATGGAGGAGCACCACAGTTACCTGCTGAGCACGGAGGTAAATGTCTGCAGCCATCACCAGTGGATCATCACACGCACGTGTAAGCTCAGCTTATTTGCTTTGTATCATCACCCCTAATCTGCCGCGGGAGACGTGCGCCGGAGTTCTAAGATGAGATGTTCAGCAGGCCCCTGTCTCACAACCCTAATGGCACAAAAAATGCTAGATATTACATTTCACATGCTGTTTCCTTGAGTCTGGAACATCCTTCTGCTGCTGGCCTCATCAAAACTCCCGTTGTAATTGGCAAGTTTTCATTTCAGT
>VZRE01016252.1:370167-424518 GCA_013396775.1 Cephalopterus ornatus | reverse complement strand
GGGGGGGGGGGGGGGGAAGTTGAGGGGAGGTCATTGATTTCTCACAACCGATTCAATCTTTTTACATGCCTGACTGCCCTAAATCACTACAAGTAGGAAACTATTCTCAAAATTTCTCAAGAGCCCTGAATGTATTGATTGAGTCTAACTTTGACTTCAGACATTAAATTCTTTCTTTTCCTTGAGAAAAACAACCCCTAACCTTCTATAAGGCCACTTGTTTTTAGTTGGCCATCTGTTCTTGCTCCATTTATTTATGCTCTTCTCAATAGTATCCAGATTAAACCTTTGATAGCTTGTTCAAAATTTCCTTATTATCTTTTTCACATTTGCCAGTGGAAGTTAATTTTATTCGAATTTTCTCTCTCTGTGTTGGTTCAATTACCAGCCCCAAACAGTTGTTGTATTTTGTGCTGAACAGTAGCATATTGCCTGTGTAGTCATGTTTATAATTATTTCTCCTAAATTCCACTATCCCCAATTAAACTACAAGAACTTTGAAACTTAGAAGTTAGTTAATGGGGGGAAAAACCTTCACTGATGGATAAATCTTTTTGCTAATATCCTCCCTTGCCTTTATAAATATATCCTGAGAGTTAATGCACTTAGCACCAAGATTAGTGAGAACGTTTTACCTCATTTCCTCCAACCTATTACAGTGAGCAGCTAAATTAGAATTGTAGATGCGGTGCATCATTTTAAGGACCTCCAGTTTGGGTTTTGCAAGTCATGCAAGTGTTCAGCACACAGTAGCACATCTGGAGTCTGCAGTGTTCCAGAGCCAGAAGCTTTACCAGCTCAGACCTTCGTATTTTGGAAAAAATAAAAAATAAAAAAAATAAAATTAAATTATTATATGGAGCTTACATGGAATAATTTACAACAAAAGTGGAAGCAAAATATAGATGAGAATGAATTCTTACTTTCAATTAGGTTAGAAAATCCAATCAAGTTATAATGTCTTCGTCACTCAGAAAGTTGAAAATTGTTCTCCAAGTCATTATGTCACTAGTTATTTTGGGGAAAAAAAGGGAATGCCTCTTGCAAACAAGGAGCACACGTTGAAGAAAACCTGTCATGCAGAACAGAGCCTTAAGTTGGCCATATGAATTTTCTTCTTGTGCTCACTTTTTTCAGTGGAGTTAGGCCAAACCCCAAGTATCAGCTTTATATGCAATTAAAAAAAAAAAAAGGTAGATGCAATTAAAAACCTTATTTGATTACAAAAAATTAGAAAAGTTTGGATAATCAAAGGCATCTTTTGCCAAGGAGGTTGTGGCTTCTCTGTCCCTGGAAGTGTTCAAGGCCAGGTTGGCTTAGAGCAACGTGGTCTAGTGGAAGGTGCCCCTGCCCATGGCAGGGGGTTGGAACTGGATGAGCTTTAAGGTCCCTTCCAACCCGAACCGGTCTGGGATTCTGGGATTCTTGCAAGGTGAAAAATTGTAAGATGAAAGATTTGTACAAAACAGCCTGGAAATTTGAGGAAATCCCAAGCTAATTCAACACATAGCACTGGCCACGTCTGTGCTCCTGACTGGACCGGGTGGAATAAGGCAGAACGCTCCCCATCAGTGACACGGGGTGACGGTGCTCCCCAGGCTGGTCTGTGCACGGAGCTCTTCCCCCCGCGCCTTCCTTTTATTCCAGGTATTCAAATCCCAACGGTGACATTCCTCCTGCCAACAGCTGGTTAAACCCACACGGAGATAGCTCAGCTCTCACCTTGCCGGGGCTCACTGCCTCTCCTGCCCTTCAGCACCAGTCACCGGGTGACATCCCCGTGTCCCTCGCCCAGGGGCCACCGCGGTGCCGCTACAAACAGCCGTGGCATTTGAGCGGGAGAACGACGTCGCCTCCCAGGTGACAGCTGCTCCATGTTCAGCTTTGGGGATGTCACTCCTCCTCCTCCCCGGCACCACGCTTTGGTGACAGTTAATAATCAGATCTCCAGACACAATAAAGCTGTCGAGAGAATAACGCCAGGAAGGGGCCGGTTGAAGTCCGAGGCAGAGATTCCAGCTGCGGCGAGCCGGCCTTCCTGCTCCGGGAGCTGCAGCTGGGGGCAAAGGAGGTGGCTCACAGTGTTTTGCTCTAACTTTAAAAAGCTTTGAGCACACACACAAAAAATTAAAGCTGTCACTTACAGCCACTTTTAAAGGACAGTTGTTTTAAACAGCTCTGTGGAACTCAGGCATTGAGCAGAAGTTCCCGAGGAGGAAGGAAGAAGCAGAACAAAGATTAAGTTTTCTTCCTTTGCCCTGCCTAATCGCATTTTATGTTTTATTTTATTTTTGGATGAAAGTCATTTGAGTAATGAGATTTCTTTACTGCCTAAGTTTGGTTTCAGCTTTCTTTATGTTGAGGTTTGCAAGTTTTATTTATTTGTTTTAAAAAGGGTTTTTAGGCTGTGAGGTTTCATTAGAAAGGAAGAATACCACAAAGCTGCAGTATTCCAGGGACTATTTTCCAGGCTGGGGACAGACAAGGGCATGAAGTGATAGGACAAGGGGGAGTGTCCTTAATCTGAAGGAGGGTATGTTTAAATTAGATATGAAGAAGAAATTCTTTACTCTAAGGGTAGGAGGGCACTGGCACAGGTTTCCCAGAGAGTTTGTGGACTCCCCATCCCTGGAAGTGTCCAAGGCCAGGTTGGACGTGACTTGGAGCAACCTGGGCTAGTGGAAGGTGTCCCTGCCCATGGCAGGGGAGTGGAACTGGATGATCTTTAAGGTCCCTTCCAACCCAACCTATTCTGTGATTCTGTGACTGGGAAGACACAAGTTTTAGTCTCTGTTGCAATTGCTGGCCAAACTCTTAAACTCATCTATCCATTTGTATCCACTGTAAAAGAAAGAAATGGATCCTGGTGGTGAGCACCCGTTGAACTTGTATCTGCAGCTTCAGGAAATGAAGCATTTTTTGCCACCCAGGCAGTTCTTTCCAGCAGTGAATTACACTGCTTGTAGGAAGGTTGCACGTTGAATCACTTTATCCTCACATAATGAGGAGCTGGAGAGGCCAGAGCATATTTTAGTTATCTAAACCACTTCCATCCCCTCCATCCAGAAGCCGATTGCGGAGAACGTTCCTGCTGCCTGTAAATCTGTGTGTACAGCAATAGCCATGTTCAGGTGTGATCCCAAAGGCTTGCAGGTGCCTTTACCTGCAGATAAAAGAGATGAGCACACACTGCAGTTTACAGGGCTTGTTTTATGGCTAAACTTGAAACACACAGACATCTTTGCAAAAACGTTGTCCCAGTGGGAAGCAGTCCTTGGGAGCACTGTACACGCAGCGCCACAACAGCACGGAATGAGCTGCAATCCCACAGCATTCTGGTAACTTTGATGCAGAGACATAAAGCCTGTAGGAAGCTGAACTTCATAAAAACAGGCACTTACACACACAAGCTGTAATTTCCTATGAAAGTTAATCTTTTCTATTACTCTTATTCCATTTGTAAATGGAATGCTACTTTGAGTTATGGCCTGGTGCAGTACTTCTTTTACGCCTCAGTAGTCATTGCTTTGGGATTTCGAGTATTTATTGTAGAATCTTCTCAACTCTCACTCATCACATACCTGCACACCAGTCCTGCACGAGGAGAGTCTGGAACCACAGCAAAGTCACTGGTGGTGTCTTGCAAGCCAGCATTTCTATTGCCTCTCTGCAAGGCATTAATTACAAAAAACATAACCAGCAAATACTTAAGCAGGTCTTGGAGCCAGCAGCATTATGGATGTGCTTAAATAACGGAATTATTAGTGTTGGAAATGACATCTAAGGTCATCAAGTCCTACCAATCAACCCAGCACCACCGTGTTCAGCACTAAACCATGTCCTCCAGTGCCAGGTGTAAGTCCTCTTTATGCTGTAAGCTGAACCCTGTCATGGTTATAAAATATCCTATACCAAATTGAATTTTGCCTTACATATATGATAACATTGATGCTATTTTTATTGTCTGTCATCTGCATGAAAATACAGCTTCCTTTTCATGCAGAGAGCTCTTTATTTTATAGGTACTGTGGAGAATCTTTAAATGATCCCTGCTAGTTGTCAGTAACCGGTAGCAAATCGATGTAATCTGCATTACAATGCTTGCACCATGGCTTTGAAGAGGGACTGAACTCCTTTGGCTGGCTGTGCATCCAGAATCACATCAAAGATCCCTTTTCTGACATTCAGGGATGTCTCTGGCTTTGTTCCAGTTCATTGCATTGTAAACTGAATTCAGAGGCAGCAACGCCAGGACTGGCACCTCAGTTCCCATCACACAGAATTCACAGTAGCACAGACCAGGTCCTTGCACTGGGCTCATGAGCCAGTTATGCTGCTTTGTAGGGAGGCAGAAAGGGTTGCAACAGACCTCCTTACTGTATCACACATGTTCTTAAAGGTTTGCTGACCCACAGAAAAATCCTGCATGATTCACTAGAAAAGCCTCCAATTTATCATAGTTTTTTAGAGGATGGTGGTGAACTGCTCACTGCAGCAACAGAAGACAGAAGTGTCACTTATTACAGATATTAATATCCTCCCCAGACCCTGGAAAAATGTATAAATGTTCTTTCATGCACATTCTACAGTTCAGACCATCCAAACACAACCATAACTCCAAGGTTACGGGTTTAATCCCTGTATGGGCTGTTCACTCAAGAGTTGGACTCAATGATCCTGGTGGGTCCCTTCCAATTCAGAATATTCTGTGATTCTGTGAAAATAATGTGTGCAATGTTACACTGAAACCTGATCACAGAAGCACAGAATCGTCGAATATCCTGAGCTGGAAGGGACCCATAAGGTCGTCCAAGTCCCACTCCTCCTGCACAGCAGAGCCCCAAGGATCCCCCATGTACCCAAAAGCATTGTCCAGGCACAAAAGCTGTCAGAAAAAAACACTTTCTCCTCTGAGTTCCAGCAAGTTGACGCTATCATCACCATCATCATCATCTTCCCTTCAAGTTAGCTGTAATCCCAGAGCTCTCATACGCCACCCAAAATTCTGCAGCACATTCAAAGGTCCCCCAAAGGCAAACCTAACCCAATGCCAGCATTGGCATTGCTGAGTTGCTGCTCACACACCTTTCTCTTATCCAACCTCTGGAAAATTCATGGGACATCCCAGCAAGTAATTTTTCCAGTTTCTGCTGCTCAGTGATCCTCATGAGGAGAATTCCCCCCTTGGAGCAGCCAGGGGAATGAAAGCAGTGACAGCAACAACCACAGCAAACCGAGCGTGTGCAAACCTCTCTCTCTGCTGGAAAACCCTCTATTCCAGGAAACCTCCTTTTGAGAGCTTCAGGTTTTCCATGGCAACCCTTTATTGATTCTGTATAAATAGATCCTTCTTTTCTTCAAACACTTATTATCCTAATATCTCAGCGGCTCGGAGAGTCAACACGTAGAAAGAGAAGCCATTAGCCAAATTCTCTGTTGGACATCTGAGAGTGCAGGGAAACATGGCATCAGCCACACTTCTGAAGGTGCTGATACTTCTGCTGGCAGTTTATGCATCAGATTTCACCTGAATTAATGCAGTAAGGAAATATTTCAGTGGGATAAAAATATGGTAAGGGAAGATGTCCCTGCCAAACAAAATAAACCTTCAGATTTCTTTGGTAAATAATCTTGGCCTTTCTAGCACAGACTACTTTCATGAAGACAATGGGGCAGAATAATTTTTTTATGAACTCTTTACATGTATTAAAGTGGATTTACTGAGGCTGAAAGCCTTCTATTGTCTCTTTGTGGACAAGTCAAATGTATTAAAATGGTAATTCTTTCCCATATTTTTAATCCTCTCTACATGTTTCCTTCACATATCCAGTATGAACCAAAGATAGCAGGATTTAACAGGACATTTGCAAGTTTTATTTTGGCATATTGTGTAATGCCAGTTCAAGGTAATGGAATAAATTACAGATCCCTGAAGGAAAGAGAACATTGTCATTTCTGAAACTCAACTGTTCTAATTGGGCATCCCAATTATGTATAATCCTGTATGAGTTAGTAACTACAATGGTTCCACTGAATAGGTCAAAACCACTGCAAAGAAGCAGACTTGTGCTTGGCACTAATTTATCCCTGCTTTTAATGAAACCACCACGCATAAATCTGGGCCATTATTTATGGAGTTACCTACCTGCCCATAAATTTCTTTTAATCACAGTTTTCAAGTTATTCTGTCCTCCCACCTTTTCCTCTACCTCTTATGTGGCAACCTTTTCCAGAAGCCAAAATTATTTGTATTTCTTCATGTTTACATTTACCATCTCACTTTACAGGTTCTTTCTCTTAGAAACAGCAAACAAGAGCATTTTTTTCCATCATGGTGAAATTTTGATATGCTCCTAAACGTGCATGATGTACTATAATTTTTTTTTTTTATTATTCAGTGAAAGAGTACAGAATAGCGAAATTTAACTCAATACAAAGTCTTTGGGAAACCCTTTCCACTCGAAAAATTGGTATTTTCTTTAGTTTGAATCTGCATCAACCTCACTGAAATGACACCATACAGATTGTTTTGAAAAGGTGATCTCAGAGCTGTATGTGCTGATCGTTTCAAAACCTAAAATTCACTTCTGGAATAGCATTTCTATTTACAAATTTACTGACTGCAATGTTCAGCCCTGTTGTTGGGATGTGTTTTGATGATATTAAAGGTGCAGAACAGCCTGCCTTCATTAGGAAATCAGCATGCACATTCCTGATAGGAAGGGGAAGACATTAAATATTTTTCACTGGATTACCAAACTAAGGCTAAATTATATAGGGGTGTCCTTGCCAATGGCAGAATAGCAGGATTTAGCAACTTTTACTAAATTGAAAGCTCCAAGGTGCTGGCCCATGTGACTTAGGGGGATCAGACTGCTGCTGGAAGTCCAGGTTCCCTGTCTCCGGTGGTAGACGCTGCAAACTGCTGCCCTAAATTGCTTTTTGTGCCTTGGCACAGTGGTACTGCCACTAACACAAGGAATTGCTTGTTAGGAGTGTTCCCTCCAAAGCTGCCTCCTCCCAACATCTTTTCCTATGTTGTCCCTCCCCTGCCTTCTGCACCCCTATGGATTCAATTGGTGCCTCTGAATTTATGAGGATCAAAATGCCCTAAGCTGTTCCAATCATGTTTTATTCATGTTTCCAACCTCTCCTTTTATTTACCTGCTACACTGCCTGCCAGGAGTAGTTTTTGGCAGACAGCAGATAATTTATTTTGTGGACATCTGCTCAAAATGTTTTGTGAATAATTAGAGGAGTCTGTAGGGTCTTATCCAGGGGGATTGAGCACTGACAATATCAAGGGATTTCTGATCCTCTACTCCTCCTCCGAATAAAATACAGAGCAATAAATAAAGTTTCTTTAGAACTGAGGTATGTGGTGGAGCAGAAGAACTTCTGTTAGGATCTATTGGGCCCCAGTCACCTTTTTGCCGTATTTCATTGCCTTCACTCTGATAGTGAAAGAGGGAATAACTCAACGCTGAAAGAACAACTTCATAAAAAGGAGAAAGGAGGAGAAGAGCTCACTGGAGTGTGAAGAGGATGCTGCACTTTAATAAAAGAAATGCAGAGTTTTAAGGGAAGGATGAGCACACACTTGTCTTTTACCTGCCAAAACAAGCAAATTAAAGTGAAGGTCTTGAAAGCAAGTTTGTGCTCACCTATCAGTGCAGTTATTTGTGCTCATTAGGTCAGGGCTACCCTGAAACATCCAGTACAATTTAGATATTTGAACCTTTTCTGCTCCGATCCAAATCTACCTCTGAAACCTTTCACTAACTGGTGTCCTGTTTCCATTTCGATGATCTTTGTTTTCTGGAGGAGCTCAGAATGACTGCTCTTCCACAGGATTTCACTTAAAAGCACCCAGCCTCTGAAAAGTTTTCAGACACAACATACTGAAAACACATGTTTTCAACATCTCGTCGACGATTTAATTTTTAATAATTTTGGGCATGTTTTTAGAACACTCAAAAATAACCAAAATCAGCGATTAAATAAGTCATCCCTCTTTTCCTTAGCTCCTTGGCAGGCTAAATGTTGCAGATTGTCCTCTTTATTTGCGTTTCTCCAGAGAAATATTCTCACGAAAAAGTGGGAACGGCATTCAGACCTTAAGGAATTTCATCCAACGTGTCGGTGACACCAAACACCTCCATTCATTTTTCTCCCCGCCCAAACTGTGCTCAGGCTCCAGCAGCGCCCATCAGCCTTGAGGCTATTTCTGAAGGCAGGCCGGTTTTTGTAAATAAACGTCCCTCTTGCCAACTCAGCAAACGAAAGTTGCGGGTTTTGGAGCTGGCGGCCAGTTCCCCTGGAAGCCAGCCTGGGATTTGGGGCGGCTGCGTTTCCTGCACAAACATCCTCATCACGGTGGAAACGCGCACGATCATCAGGCGCCGTTAGCTGAGCCTGAGATGGAATTAGGAGATGATTGTCTCCTCCGTCAGGCTTTTGAATTGCCTTCCCCGGGGTTTTGTTCCCAGCAAAAAGGCACAAAATGAGCTGCTGGATATTTAGCAACGGCATTGTCAACTACACTTCTACCTCCCCGAAAAGCCACGTTCATACGGTGATCCGACCTTTATTTTCTCTTCATCGGGAGATTTCTTGGCTTATCTGGGCTTAAATGCCTTATTCTGTAGCCATTAATTGGGTTTTTTTGTTGTTTTTAATGAGTCTCAACTGAACAAAACCAAAGTTAAGGGACAATTTCACATATTGCGCAATTTTATGTTCTTCCAGAAAAAAAAACAAACCACCACCATAAAAAAGGAGAAGCTTGCCATATTTTTCTGTCCAGTTCTAGTTTGATCAGAACAAACTAGAGAAAAAAATACACTACAACTTCCAAACATTACAGGCAACCTTTGAATAAATTTGTAATTCTATCCAAGCATTAGTACATTATCAGGGTAATACAGGAATTAAAGCAATACAAACCAATCCCATCTCAATTGCTTGAACAGAGATAATTAGCCCTAATTCCTCACACCCCTTGAACTCCTTAGCTACCTGTCCCAAGGTGTGATGCTTATTTTGAACTCTGCTTATGAGAGCACAGGTTAAGAACTTCCTTCAGAACTAAAGGGGACACTAAATCTGTTACCAGCAGTTTTGTCTGAGCAGTTTCCTATTCCTTCTTCCATTTCTGCCTTTGAATTCTCTATATTTTTCTTTTTTTTTTTTTTTTTTAAATTTTACGACGTGTTTCTCTTGTATGTATTTACTTCCCTATTTTTACAAATGCTGTAAAAGTGAGAAACAAATATCTGGCCCGGAAGGGAGAGTGACATCTGAATGTCACTGATACCTTGCTTTTGGAGATATTTCAGGGCCTGCAAATCTTCATTATTTACACTGTTAATATTTAAGATTTATTGCAAGGTAAACAGATATCATAGAGAAGAGAACACTGAAAATGTCATACCTGTTATTATTAATATATGTGCTCCTCTTTTGGGGCTGCATTTCTACATTTCTTAGCTGAGTGAACGGGGTGCATACTTTTCTCTCCTTGGTTTACACCTAAAGAAACACCGAAAGCAGCTTAAACCCCAGTAAATTACACACACCAAAAGCTTTAAGCATTGCTAGACACAGCCTGCTAATACAGATTTTCAGCAAATTTTAAGTGTGAGAGAGACTTAGATATAATGAATTACATCTTATTAATTGCATTGTACATCCCAGCTGGATTTCATCAAGGAATACGTGGCTGGTTTAGCTAAAGGAGAAAACCCTCTGTTGAGGGCAACTTGTCCAACACATGGACAGAACGTTTATCTCGATGGTCAGACAGACAAGGACACAGCTTTGAGGTGCCCAAACGGAACCAAGGGCACAGCAGGGTGATGAGAAGCTTTATTTATTTTCTAGATAATTATCTCCTATTTAAAAAGGACTCCAAGTGACAGCAGCACAAGCGGAGTTGGGTATCCAGCGAGTGGCTCCAACAGACTCTTGTGAGTGTTGTTGACTCGGGCTAATTACAAAAAAAGGGAGAGTATAGGAGAGTTTACAGGCGAGGGTTTCTCCCTGTTCCCCGGGGGCATTACAGGCATGCAAGGCAAAGAAAGCTGGAATAAGGCACCACTACTAAGGATTTACTGTAATGTCAAAAGAACTTTAATTACAGTTGGCTCCAGAACTCTCTCCCTGTAATTGTGCATCGGAGCTTTCCAGCCACTGCTCATCAGCAATATATTCAGCCAGGAATAGCTGTTATATCTTACTTCTCTCCTTCACGTCATGAATTATCTGGAGCTGGTGGAAAGCTTCAACTTTGCCTTGGTTGCTTCATGGAAAGTCCAGGATAGAAGGGAAAAATACATCTTTTCTTTTCCCCTCCCTGGCTGCGCTCAGGGACCTTCCCACAGGGCTGGCTGGGACCTTTCAGCTCGGCAGCTCTTTGGCAGCAAAGTTCACACTCCTGTTAAGAGTATTCCCTTGGAATATTAAACTCCAGAGGTGGAGACAGTCCAACTGATCACCAGCTCAGACCTCCGGAGTCAGTTTGCCCCACTAAAACAGTGAGAGTCTGTAAGAGCTTTTCACGGGAGTGATGGGAGCAACACGACCAGGGATGGAACCGCATGGTTTTATAAGCTGTGGCTGCAAAGGCAGCAGGGAACAGAGTTTAGTTTAATGCACAAGGTTCCTTCCAGGCTGTGTTTCTAAAGGGATTTGATGACAGAAATAAAAATAAATAAATCTCAGCTGTTTCCCGGGGGGGGGGACTGGCAGAGCTCAGGTCATTCTGCAGAGCAGAGGTGACCCCTGGCTGAGGAAGAGGAGCAGCTGCTGGTGCCCAGAGTGGCTGGAGGCAGTCAAGGAGCCACTTTAGCTGCTGATGGCACTGGAAAAGCCTGGAAAACTCTCATCCAGCCCCTGCATCAGGGACTGAAACACAACTACCTGGGAGATAAACTGCAGCTACTGCCTAAAAGCCTGCAGATGGTTTAGTGAAGAAAGGGAGGAAGAGTCCAATCAACAGCAAACTGAAATCTGACATGTGAATTTTAAATAGACAGAATGCAATTACCCAAATTGGAACTTGGCTTGGGCTCCAAGCAATTGAGAGTTTTATATCTGTATTTTGGAAGTTTTACGGGCTTACATGGCCGTGCCATGTGAGTATCAGGGACAAAATAATAGCTGTGCAAAGAGGGCTGCTCAGGCTGTGCTGGAGCGTGCAGGGATGAAATCTCCCCAGTTTGAAACTGTGCTGCCACAGCAGAGAGACTGAAGCATTCAATGTGTTTTTTGCTGATTAAAAATCCAGAAATAAACCCAAACCAAACAACCCCAACACAACGAGTGAATGCACTGGCATTACACATTCAAGGCTAAGGCTGCTGAGTCCTGTCCTGCATCACTTGGTGGTGAATGGCCACTTTTGGCACAAAGGACACTGACTGAATCAGTGATTTGACTCCTACCAAAAAAAAAAAAAAAAAAAAATAAAAAAGGAAAAAAAATTGCTTAGAGGTCTCCTTGTAAGACTAGAAACACACTGATGTTCAAACATACCTTTTTTTTTTTAACCTCGAACAAGTCTATAATGCAGGACAGCACAGTTAAAGAGTTGCATTTCGGTTTTGTAGTTGCATTTTGGTTTTACAGTTGCGTTTCTCCCCCTTCCAGTGCCTTCTCAGCATCCCTGCCAGTCTGGCATCCTGTGACTGATGCACTGGAAGGTAGGAACAGCAATGTGGTGCTGTCAGATTTTGGCACTGATGCAGTGATTTAGATGTCTGCATGGGAGGAGTTTAGTTAAGAAGTGACACAATTGCCAAGCTTATCCAATAGAGCTGTCTGAATGATTAGCTCCTCTTTTCTGTCTTTATTTAGAGAAAAATGCACATAAGAAAGAAGTTATGTCTGCTATGCTCTGCCTGACTGCCTTCGGTGGGGTTGTTGCCTCACCTGCCTGAAATTTTAAGCCACTAAGTACAAAACTGAATTTTCATTACACAGCAATTTCTTAAAATTAATCTTAAAATAAATTTTATAAAATTAATCCCGATTTAATGTAATCCTATAGAGATATCCAGTTCTCACTGCCTCAGATGCCAGTTCCAGTTCTGACCCAAGCTCAGCACTGTCCAGTTTCTCTTCTGCCTTCCATTGCAGCTTTTCCCTCAGTTCCCACCAGTGATGCCACATGGAGGTTTTTTCCCTTATTCCTTAATGGAATTCCCTTATTCCTTTTAGTATAGAAGGACTGGGCAGGTCGAAATCTGTCGCTGAAGAAATCACCCAATTCAGATGTGAGTACTTAGGGGTTTTCTTCTAGCCTTTCGTAAGAATTTAACCGGTAATAATGTACTCAAGGCCCATTACCCCCCTGTAATTCCAATCAAAATGTTTTGATTCTACAATAAACTTTCCAGAGAAGCATAAGCTAAAACAAGTAAACACCCACTGTGGTGTATATATATATATATAAAATATATATATATATATACTCTCATCTCAGGACATAAGTTGCAGAAGAAATACGGGTTGAAATTCAGAAGTGACATTTCCTACTTCACTACATGGCACGAGCTGAGGTGATGCACAAGCTGTGCTTGACTTTGAGGTTGGAACAGGGAAGCTGTTCCTGGGAAACCACTCATAGTTACTAAGCAACTCTGGGGGCCAGGGTTAGTCGAAATTCCAGCAGATTTCCTGCCTGCAGCAGCATCTCTGCAGCCCTGTAAGACCAGCTCAGGGAAGGGAGCCCTGAAGGGTTCTGCTAAATATGAAAAAAGGGACGTGTGGATGTGTAGAGCACTGCACAACCCAGCTCACAAATCAGGTTTTTGTTGTGTTTATATGTCATTTGTAAATTCTGTGAAGAGCTCAAAGCGAGCTAAATCTCATAAATCTTGAAAGAAGCCAGGACTGCTTATAACTCATAGATCAGGAGAGGCATTGAGTGGTGCCACTGAGCTTTGAGAGGCTGGGAGGAAAAAAAAAAAAAGGAGAAGCAGCCTGGAGCCTGACACGAGGAATGGGCTGATGAAAGGGGATGACAGATGGTCCTCCACAAGCAGAGAGTGTTCAGAGGCAGAGGGGACACGCAAGGGGAGAGGCACAGGGCAGGTGACAAGGCAGAGACATTGAGGTCACACCAACCCTGGCACGGGGGCTGCAGGAAGGTGCCACAGACCATGCTCAGGAAACCCAGACAAGTGTTACAGGCACATTGGTACCAGCTCAGGAGGGTCCCTGGTGCATTTTTGCTTTGTAAAACGTTCATCTTCACTGCAAATTCATGGTTTTAAGCAAAGGTATTACGTTACCGTTGCCTTCTCCTTAGCACTGCCACTATTCCTTTGTTTTTCTACGACATTTACAAGGTTAGTTGATGAATCTGTAAATCAAAGGTGAGAAGGGATAAGAAACCTGCCATCCTGTGAGCCCTGGATTTCCAAGAACACTCAGGATAATAACAATTATAAATCACAGAATGGTTTGTGTTGGAAGGGACCTTTAAAGGTCATCTAGGCCAACCCCCCTGGAATGGGCAGGGACATCTTCAAGCAGGTCAGGTTGCTCAGAGCCCCATCCAACCTGGCACTGAGTGTTTAAAGGGTTGGGGCATCCACAGAACAAACTGCTAGTTTTGGAGACATCTTTTTTTGGCAAGTGGAAAGACCTGGGGTGGGAGAGCGTGAGACTGGGTGTCCCCCAAGGTAACCTAATACGTGTGCTCTCGAGAGTCCTGATTCTTTGCCAGGACAGGAATACTAAAAATCCTCTGGACATCTCAGATGGAATAGGAATGGGGGGGGGAAAAAGTCCCACCACTGATATATATATATATATATATACACACACTACATGCAAATCATCACGATTAGAAATTATAACAAAGGTAGACTCTGCTTCCTGGAGATCATAAGTGCTTTGGGAAGTTTCAGGCTGCATAAGGATAGTTCCAATATCCTGTAAGTGCAGGCAAGTTACTGGATGATGCTACAGCAGTGGGAAAAAGTAGGAGAGAAAGACTTAAATAAATTAAATCTGCTCATTTTTGATAGTGTTGCACAGAAATAGGAGGTATTAGTGCATCAGTGAACCCTGGAGAGGTTTAAAAGCGGCTGTTTCTGGATCAGAAAATCAAAAGTACATACTTAAGTGTAAGGTATGATTAATCCCACAGTATTTCAGCATATAAGCAGAGGTGTGGGTCAGAGCAAGGAGAAAACATTTGTTATGACAGCTCCTCTATAGAAACTGTAAAAGTCTTGCTTCTTTCTAAATTAATTTTGTAATAAGAGGTATTTGAACTCTCAGAAGGTTCCTCTCAAACAGGGGTTCACTACACTAATTAATACTTCACTTGTAGGAAGGAGATTCACCACTAAATTCTTCTGTATTGATACTTAAAGATGAAGATTTGTTTGCACACAGTGATAAAAGTTCCTTAGCAAGGATTCAGATTTATAAGGCACTGGTGTCAAACCCCTGCAAGTCTCAGGACTTGCCAACCAAGATTTGAACACAACACAAAACAGGGGGAAAAAAAAGCTGAGTTGAACATCTGCTGGCTGTGGAGATTCAAAATTTATATGAAAACAGAGGCAGTGATCCCTCTTTAAAGTATCACAAATCTAAACCTCAGCCTGGTGGGTGTCACAGCGCACCATCTGTTAAATTAATACAGTTTAATTAATCAAAGTTAAATGTTCTTACGTGTTTTCACTTCTGTATCTGAAGAAGCATTAATTCTACAGAATGGTGGATATCCTGCAACTGAATCTGGGAAGGATGCAGGATGATTAATGTGTTTACAGGGGAAATGCAGCCAATGGAAATGTTGAGTTTTAAGATATATGGGGAAATTTGAAAAAAAAAATAACAAATATGCTGCAGCAAATATTTAATGTACCATGTAAGGTAATAGGCAAGAGTAAGGCTGGGTCTGGCAGCTGCCATCCAAGTGACCATCGTGGGGAGAACATCCATATTCCTTTCTCCTGTGAAAGATTTTTCCATGTGGAGAACCTGTGTCTCCATGGTGCGGCCGGGTAATGTTACCCATAAATATCTTTGACTCCTAGGGAATATCTCCTGGTTTGAGTAAAGAGGGGAATTCCTAAACATCTTCTTCCTAAAAATGAGAATTCTTAAAAAATTCCTTTGAAATAAGGGTAGGTGCCTCAGTCCTTCCCTCCAAGTGTTGCAACTCATTTCTGAGACCAACACCTCACACACTTCCTGCTGCTGTGCCACCTGTAGTGGCTCTTGTGCCAGTGTAAGAACTTTTTTCTTAAGGCTACATGATACATAAAAACTGGTAAGACAACAGAATTTACTGAGTACCACAGAAGTAGAATTTTAACTTTTTTTTTTTTATTTATTTAAGATCAGATAATGCAGCTGAAGCTACTTTTAAAGACATGGTTAGCTCTCCTCCCCAGTGGCACCTTCCAGGGACACAAAGTGCACAGCTTTTTCTGCTTTCCATGACCACTCTTTCCTACCTCCCCATGACAGCAAAGTAGGGCTCATCTTTCCCTTACTAGAAGCTGGGAAAAAAAATCTGACACCAAACAACTGATTTTTGCTTTGCTTTTTCTCTCTTTGCATCTTGTGCTCGTAAGATCAGAGTTCATTGTCACCACAAAGCGAGTTCAGTGTGATCCAACAGAGAGATTTAAATAGACAGCACCAGAAATATCAAGAAATCCTAATTAAAATTCTCCTCAGCTCAGCAGAAGTCCTCCACCTGTGCTTCTGGAAGCCCTCTGTGCACTATCATTGCTCAGTACCTTTTACTGTGGTCAAGGGGGGCATGAAGGGTACACAAAATGAAATGGAAAGGCAAAATAGTATTAAAAAAAAAAATTAAATGAAGGCCACAGAACATCCTCCAGCTTCCAGTGGGAGGGTGAAGAAGTCAGACACAGCCTGAGCTCCCCCCTCCCTGCTGGAGGCAGCCCACATCTGTACAGATGTTTCTTTGTCCTGGTGCCCCCACGGCCCTCCCCGGCACGCTCCCATCAGCATGTGCCAACCCAAGCCTGCACTCACACCAATTACATCAGCAGAGATTTAATCTGGTTGCAAATTGTCCCTGGGATCAATGGAGCACACAGAGCAGTCAGTTATTGAAGCAAGGCCAAAACTACAAAAAATCCAAGGCCCAGAACTGCTGCAGCCAAACTCAGTCTCTGAAGGGCCTCTGCATTCTGCCAGAGTTTATGCAGGAGTATCTCTGACCACTCCTTCAAAGGCAGAACAGGTAAATCGGGGTAAATCTTTAACTCAGTCCCTTGTCCTGCCTCAGTGACTTATACACCAAGAGCCCCATTTATCTGCCCCAGGACTCACTCACCTTAAAAACAGACATCTTCAGCCTTTGGTTCAGCTCTTAATCTCATGTTCTCCTTATCATTTCTCGGTTCTCCTTAATCCTAGGATATTTGGGCAATCCTGCTGCCTGCAGTCTCCACTCACACAGTGAACCAAGACGCCACCCCAGGAGGGTGAGCTTTGAGAGTTGTGAGCAGGATGAGGAAGGTGGGCCAGGAGTTCTGTCAATAAGAAAGCAAAGCTGGGGATACTGCCATTGAAGAAGATGAATTGGAGCAGCATCTCTCTAGAAAAATGTTAAATAAATGAAATAAAAATATCAAAACCAACAAAACACACCCCAAAAGCATTCTTTTTCCCAGATACAAAGCAGTGGCCAGGTGGAAGTGTCTATCACCAGTGGTGGTAGTAGTCACACCACTCCCTCCTCATCTCTCTTAAGTACAACTGGTTTCCCCAGGACAAGAGGAACACCTGGCTTTTACTGCTCTTTTGGTCCACATTTACCTGATCATCAAGAGTAAGACCAGAGAAGGAAGCTCTGGAGATGCACAGATGATGGTGATTGGAACACTCTTCTCAGAGATGAGATTGGGTTTAATTCTTTTTTCCAGAGAGGAAAAGAAAGTGGAAATTTGTTTCTCTCCTTTACTACATAAGCAGCTACTGAATTATTGCTTAAGCAGAGGCACAGGAGAGGAAAGAAGAGTGTTTTTCTGGAGCAGGACTGTGAACATCATCCCTCCAAAGCATGCCATGAAGCAAAAGCTTCACTTTGGTGAGGAAGAATGAAGAAAAAAAAAAAATCATTTTTCCCTGTTCTATTTTTTTCCTCTCCTTTGTGCTTTAGTTCACCTGATAAAGCAATTTAGGTAACGAAGTCAAGCAGAAAACAAGTATTCCCTTCACTTTCCCTGGGCTGCAGCAAGCAGGAGGCAGGTCGAGCTGCTTTGCACCTCGTTTATTCATTTACGCCCGTGAGAGCGACCAGCGGGGAAGGGAAGAAGCCTTTCCTTTGGGGAAATGGGGAAGGGAAGAAGCCTTTCCTTCGGGGAAATGGGGGAGGGAAGAAGCCTTTCCTTCGGGGGAATGGGGGAGGGGANGCAGGAGGCAGGTCGAGCTGCTTTGCACCTCGTTTATTCATTTACGCCCGTGAGAGCGACCAGCGGGGAAGGGAAGAAGCCTTTCCTTGGGGGAAATGGGGGAGGGAAGAAGCCTTTCCTTCGGGGAAATGGGGGAGGGAAGAAGCCTTTCCTTCGGGGAAATGGGGAAGGGAAGAAGCCTTTCCTTCGGGGGAATGGGGAAGGGAAGAAGCCTTTCCTTCGAGGAAATGGGGAAGGGAAGAAGCCATTCCTTCGGGGGAATGGGGAAGGGAAGCAGAGGACGGGAGGTCTCAGTCGAGGGGAGCTCGTTCTCCAGCTGAGCCGCGGCTCAGCTGCTTTAGCCGTAAAGTCATCAAAAACGCGGTGCTTGGGTTCGTGGTTCGTTCCCAAAGGCTTCAGTGATTTATGACCCTGAGACTGAAAAAAAAAAANGACTGAAAAAAAAAAAAAAAGAAAGGGATCGTGTTGTGTTCTTGCTAAAACTCCGTCCTTGTGGGTCAGGGGGAAGAATAGGTCACTGCTTAGGATGCAGGTCTGGGACCAGAAAGATTTTGTTTCTGCCCCTGCTCTGTCCTGAACTTCCCATATGACTTTAGAAAACAGCTCTCACTTGCACGCCCAGTGTTATGCAGGTAACTAGTCTGGATTCAGAAGCTAACTAGTCCCTGGGAAAGGTAGAAAAGCAATTCTCTCCTTTGCTGGGGTATGGTGGGAAAGAACATACAGGATTTTGACTAGCTCAGCTTTTAGAATAACAGATAATATCAGATCAATATCTAGAGCAGATTCAAGCTATCTGCTGATGGATGGCAGAAGGGATTTACCCACAGAGTTCAGCAAAAGCTTAATGAAGCTTTTGCACAGCAGGAACTAACAGCCATTATCACCTCACCGCCTTACACATTCATCAGTGCATTGCTGAGGTGTGGGGAGGAAGAGGAAAAAAACAGATTTTTTTTTTTCTCTGTTTCAAGCTGCTATCCTGATTAAATAACTAATTTGGTGGTAATTAAATCGCTGAGATGGTGCACACAGCGTTCCCAACTGCTTGTCACAGTGTGCGAGATCACACTGCTGAAGGACCAGAGCAGGTCTCCAAAAGCAGACTGTGGTCCCTGGGAATTACAGGATGTCCTGGAGCTTTCCTCCCAAGAACCAACTGCTTTTTTGTGAGCAGGCTGAGCTAGAAAGCTCTAGAAGTCACTGATAGCTGAACTGCTGAGAGAACAAGGCAATTTTACCCTGCCAAGGGCCAAGATACCAACATCATTTCCCAGTGAATTGTTGAAATGGGCACCGCTGAAGGTTGTGTTCAGATGGTATCACGGAAACACCTCCGTGCATCAACTTGAGCCTTGCTCTGCAAGGCCTGGAAAGCCAGCTGGATTTGGAAACCAATTCTGCTAATTTTTGCCAGCCTTTTTAATGCCTTTCTTGATGTTTCCTCATGGCTTTGGGTAATTTTCTCACCGATGCCGCCTCCTCCCAGTTTCTCATTTTCTCTGAGCGGAGATATCCAATAAGTAGTGCTGAAAGACGCTGTGGGCTCTCACATTTGAGGGAGCTTGGTGCCAACTCTGCAGATTCTGGAGATATATAGATATATAAATAATCAGAATTAGATATGCATGGGTGATGTGGGTCCCATGAGCAATGTACATGGGCACACACAAATATGTGAATACACACATCCTTTCAAAAGAAAGTTTCCTGCACTTTGCTAATGTGTTCGGTATCTGGTTTCTCACAAATTTTCCCTGAACTGTATTTTTGTATGAACCTCAGCAAGTTGTCAAGCCTAATAGTTTTTATCAGCCAAATAAATTCATAACTGTAATTTCCTTTCAAACCCTGAATCAATTTCTTACTGGGTAGTGTTTATTTCAGATTTCTCTCTTAGTGACTATCACTTAATTTTGGAAGAGTTTATTGCTGCTGTGGACTGACTTCGGAGATAATTTTTATAAACACTTTAAAAGAATACAGACATAAGATTTTCCTCTTCAAATCTTCACCACTTCTCAACTCCTTCCTGGAATTCCCGTAAAGATAACAATGCCTGTCCTAGGTGTATATAACAATAACTGTTGATATAATAGAAATAATTAAACTCCCAGTTGAGATAATTATTCCTATTCTTACTAATCTGCCCCCAAGCAAACCTCGGAAAAAAGCACCATAAACTCAATCCCTTGTGCCAGAGGAGGTTTAGGTTGGATATTAGGAAAAATTTCTTCACTGGAAGGTTGTCCAGCCCTGGCACAGCTGCCCAGGGCAGTGGTGGAGCCCCCAACCCTGGAGGGATTTAACAGATGTGTGGACGTGGCACCTGGGGACATGGGGCAGTGATGGGGGAACAGTTGGACTTAATGATCTTAGAGGGCTTTTCCAGCTTAAAAGATTCCATGATTTTATGGTCTGTGTGCCTCAGCCAGACCCTCTGGGATGTAAATCCCAGACACCTGCTCCGTTACCTTCCTTGTGCCCACCGCAGCAGCAGAACATCTCCTCCTCTAAACCACTTTTTGGGCACTTATGTGTAAATTTTTCTGTGTGTTTGGATCTCTGTGAATTCCACTGTAATCAACAGACTGGATGCTTAAGACATTAATAGCTTTAGCTGATATTAAAACCTCTTGTGCCCCTTGTGTGAGGAGAAAAGGGAAGCATCCAGGCAAGCTTTGTAGGCTTTGGAGCTGCTCTGAGTCTTAGCTACAGTTCCCTCAGACACACGCTCCTTGATTACAAAGTCAGCATTAAAATTACATTATAGGATGTGAACAGGGTCAACAATCCTAGTAAACAAGAGGTAAAAGCAACCATTAAAAGACATTTGCTGGTGGCTAATCTTTGTAGTCTTTGAGGGGGCCAGGTAGGTCACTGCATGTGAAATAGCGAGATCAAGAAATAGGATGAATTATTAATTGTCATAATTTATTATTTATTCCTTGGTGCTACAGTTTACCTTGAGCTTTATAAGCAAACAAAACGATGGGGAGCCCTCAAATCAACCTTGCATTCTGACATTTTAGGTTTGTATTGTTTATAGCCAGTGTTGTATCATAAATTTGGGGTGGCATTCAAAGGACACTCAAATCAATGGCAAATCTCTCTCCTAATTAAGATAGTAGCCAATTAAGGTTCTCTAATCAGCTTTATTCCTGCCATCCCAGCACATGACTGTGTCTACAAACCAGATTAACCTCCTGGCTTCCAAACTGTCTTACACTCCTGTACTCAGCAGTATTTTTGAAGGGTATTGTATAAAGAGGATTTTAAATTATGTTTTTACTTTCAAAACATTCCCTGGAAACTCTGTTTCCAGTGGGTAAGTGCTGACACTGCAATATCTGCAGTTGTTTGAATTTAAACAGCGGAAAATTAAAAGTGTACCTTGGATAAAAATTTGAGTTATTTGACCCTATACATTTAAACTTAATGTTAATTAGATACAGTTCAAATTAACAATCACCTTGGTCTTAAAAAATTTGGTTCACATGAGGAGCTTTAATCATAAGAGCAATACGTGAAGATCCAGATCTTGTGTGCACTTGGCTTAGGCTGATTTCACGAGGATGTTCACACACACACATTTTACCATCCCCTTGTGGCCTGGGGTCAATATTAGTCTCAATGAAAGTGAAGGGAGTTTTTCCTTTTGATGGAGACAAGGATTTCATTCCTGCTGAAAACAATTCATTGCATAAAGGCAGGAAAGGACAAATTTTTACAGGATTAAAGCCTAGGTGAAGCCCTATTGCCAGGTGCATTAGAGAGGCTTATTTGTATGTTTTCTGTGAATTCTGGGGAAAAGGACTTCTGTTAAGCTTTGACTTCCGTAAACAACAACTAACTCGTAAGACCAAATCATGTTGGATGATAAAATAATCTACCACTCACTAATGTACCCTATTCATCTAAACCCAGCATTTCACCTCATATGAAATCAAAATAAGGACCAACTCATTTGTTCAGCCACAGTCTGGACTCACCTGAGCTGGTGGAAATCTATTAAAAGAGGAGCTCAGTGGTCTCACATCAGCAGAGAAAGCTCTTTGGTTTTAAACACAAGATGCTGACAGAAATCTGACAGCCATGGCTTTGAGAGGTAAAATGCCACAGCAGTGGATGAGCCTGTTATTTATCTGTGTAATTAAAGAGCAAATTAATTCCTGCTTGGAGGGCAGGGAACATTTGGCATCCCCAGAATCTGTTGCCTAAACCTCTTGGGAAGTAAAACTCATCCAGATACAGAAAATGAAAGCCAAGTGCTGGGCTTTCTCAAACCATGGCTGATCCAGAAGCTGGAGGAGGTTCCTTAAAAGAGCATAAAGTGCCCAATATCCTGGTTCCATAATCCAGAATTCAGGTGTTGAGCTTTACAAAGGGGATGATTGAGAGTTAAAATAAGGAGGGAGCCAATAATCTTATTGCTGAAGATTAGTATGGGGAAAAACCTAGTTGAATCTTCTTTAGTAATTAATGAGACTTTTGGTTATTTTTATGATTTTATGAGCCCCCCCCCCCCGTACTTCAAAAGGCTGTGCTGGTGGTGGAGCACACAGCAGGCATGTACAAGCGGGGAGAAATGAATAGCCTTGTCTGCTTCTGACAAATTATCCTCAGAGAGAAAAATAACTCCATAAGAAATATAGTTGGTGTTAAACTTAATGAAAACAGACCCTGATGGACTCCCCTTGGAATTGTGGCAGCCCTTTCCCCTGCACTCCATCCCCGCTCCTGTCGGAGAGCCTCCGTGAACTTATAATACATATGAAAGAGATCTTCCTTTCATCCATTAAGACGTAATTACTTTTCCCTTCCCCCCAGAAAAAATCCAAGACACTTGCAGGTAAGGCCTTATCTGCTGGTGTAACTGCTGGATGAAGAACTTACAATTCCAGCTAAAGCATGAGCAGCTTAAACTCCCCACTTTTTTTTTTCCAGAGACTCAGCAAGATACGTTAAGAAGAATTTGCCGCTCTGCTGGGAAATCCGTAGAATTTGCTTACCACAAGGAAAAAACCCATGCATTCCATCCAGCTCCATGCAAAAGCGTTTGAAAGGGTCACCCAGAGCTGCTGCACACATTAAACTTTGGGAAAATGTGCATATGTGGGATCCACTGAGCGCTAACCTCTGTCGTAAAGAAGACGCATCACCCTTCATCCGTTTTGGTGGGCACTTGTCAAGGTTTTGAGTGTTTCTGTGAGCAGCTGGTGTGTGCTGGGGCTGTGAGAGCCATTACTCGTCCTTAGGAAATGAATTGCCTTTCCAGAGAGACGTGGGGAAGGATGGAAAAATGAAAGTTGCTGCGGTGCACACAGAGGAGGGGGTGGCAGTGAGGGATGGAATCAAAACGTCCTGGGTTTGAAAGCCGCAGGCCGTGCTAGAAATGTGCCCACTGGAAAGTCCATCAGGCAGGAGCCAGGTCTTTCTGCTGCTCTGTGGTAAATAGGAGTGTGATTCCAACTTGGTCTTAACTCCAGTCTGTGATTTGGAGGTTCTGGGGTCACTTTGTCACTCTGCAGTGGTGGTTTGGGGTCCTCTCCACCTCAGGAGGGTGCACGGTCCCATTTCTGTGTGGTCAAGGCACAGCAGAGCCTCTCTGCTCATGGCACTGACTTATTTTGTGGTTATAGCCATCATCCACAGATTATATTAAACCCTGCTAAAACTGTAAATTTAACAGCATGAGTGTAGTGGTAGAAGCCTCCTTTGCATGGTTTATGGAGGGCAGGAAGGATTTATTTCTTCCACCCAGAAAATTGCTTCACTAATACTCAGAGATTTACAATCCCCCATATCAGGAGAAAGTCTACTCCCAGCTTTATTTGAATATTTGTTGATAGATCACCAGATCTTTCTGCTGCTTCCTCGCTTGTTTAAAGCATGGAATATGTGGGCTCAAAAGTACCTAATTCCCATAGCTGCTCTCTTTGGAGGGTAAAAGCAAAAAAAAAAAAGGAAAAGAAAAAGCATAAAAGTCTGATTTAGTTTCTGCACAGGGCATATTCCAGATGTTGAATATTGCATTGTGTCCACAGCAAGGATTCCAGGCTTAAGTTGTCCGATATTAACAGGCAAATGGCATGTTATGGAATCGATTTTCCATCAGGCTTTTCAGGGATATCACTCCTCCTTTGTTCTTCTAATAGATAACATCACCTCCTATAACCTCTCCTCTCTGCTTCTGTAACTGGCACGTGTGTTCCTCCCCTTCCCCTTTGCTTTTTCCCTATGCTACGACTTGATAGGAACCTAGTTTTTCAAACGGGTAATATCTTAATAATAAAGAAACGGGTGTGATCCAGACATGAGCATTTTTCACAAAAAGAAGAGAAATTGCTGGGCTGAGACTGATGTTTCCATGATACAGTGCAAATAGTGGGGGCAGAACTGCAGCCACCAGCCTTAGGCTTGATATAAAATTACAGCTTAGTTTTAAGAATCTGATCTAAGAGTGTTCCTCAATCCAGGGGTTTGAAATTATATCTAAGCTATTAATTCCCATTAGTTTCTCTCAGCTGCCTTTGCATTAGTATTAAAATATGCATATTAAATAATAATATAAATTTCAAAGTCCATCCTGGAAGATTTCTTTGGCCTTTGGGTTAAGCCCTAGTTGATTTATACCAGTAAAATATTTAATATATATTAAGTCATACAAGGAGAGGATTTTTCTGGGACACCTGAATCCTTGAAAGTAAAGAAGCAGCTAAGAAATGGTGAAAGATTTTGAAATGTGTCATTAATCCATATTACAGCAAGGGGAGAGACAAGCCCTAAGTATTTTTCTGGGAGACTTCTGGTTACATTTTGATTGCCTCTTCAAACATAACACGTACTTCTCCTTGAAGTAAACATACTCCCACATTCACGGGGAAATATTTTATGTTAAAATTAGCGAGTCGCTGAATTGATGTCACCTGGTCCATCTTTAATGTATTCTCCTCTGTTCCAAACTGTAATATCATCCAGGTTATGCAAAGCTGACTGAAGGTTGTGCCAAGTTCAAATGAAGTGTCTATTTGTCAATCGGAGGTTTCTTGCTGGAGCCAGAGATGTTAATATTGAACATGCCTAATAGTATTTTTCAAACTCAAACAGTCCTGGCTTATTGCTGGGCGTTTGGAAGCAGAAATCTCAGCTGACAGGGGCATTCTGCACTAGAAATGCCTTCCCAGCCCTCTGTAATTATGGGTTGTCATAATGTACAGTTCTCCCCATAAAACTGAGCAGGGAAAGGGGCTGAGAAGTGCAGGTTGTCCACAAAACAGGCATCAGAGTTTAGCTGTGTATGGCCCAAACAATATTTTCGTACTTTAGAAACTGGAGGCTGTTCATTACATACTTTACTTCCACCTGTCTTAGGAGAGAAGTATAAACTACTGATACCGTAATGGAAATTGCTCTTTTCTTCACATATGCCTTTATCATCCTAATACACCTTGAAATTGGACAAGAATTTAAAAATTATAATCCTGCTTGCCTAAAAAACCCCAAACCTATTGAATCTACTTCCTCTTCCTATCCTGTCCTCCCTCATACAGCTTTTGAGCTCCATGACTGATTTTAGCCAATTTTTCAGTGGTTTTGAAACCATCTCAAAAATAAGATATTTCTCCAAGTTCCACAAAAACAGAAACATAAAGTTTACACTAGGAACACATATTGCTTTTGTACTGAAATCAGGGTGGGAGGAAAGAGGCAAAATACCTTCATTAGTCCCGTCCCTTTCCTTTTATACAGGAAGGGGATGTTATGAATGCCTCCTTTGTGTGAAAAACTTCTGCTGGAGCTCACTTTAGGAGGCACCAGAGAATCCAACACCAGGAGACACAGGCATAAGAAAGCAAGCTTCATTAGCTTCATTGCTCATGGAAGTGCTTGTTAATACAGACACTCCATTTTTAAAATGTGTTTCTCTGAGCACAGAGACTGTCTGGTGGAATTAGAGCTCTGCAGCAGATGGGCCCCTTGCCAGTTCAAAGGAACACAAATTAAGGCTCTGATGTTGGGAGCGTTTATGCTCGTGCTTAATTTTACAAACCAGTGGGAGTCGTCACAGATCTGAGCCTGAACGGATTTGTAAGTGTTTGCAGGCTATGGGGGACCATGGAAGTAAAGATCACTTTGCAATATTGTATATTTGCACTGTGGAAGCTGAGTACAGCACTTGCAGATGCACGTTTGGAGTTAAACTGGGAGCAGGACTCTGCAATGAACATTTATAATTCCAGTTTTTCTGATGAGTTGGTGAATTTGGGTTCAGCAAAGTCCATACGAGTTGCATTGTCTTTAAAAAAAAAAATCATTGCTTCTTTTGGAGAGAAGTTTGTGGGTGCCAAGTTAATTATATTCAGCAACAGCAACATCAGGCTTATTATAATGGGAGGGGGTGGAACTAATAACAAGGGCGTGTACCTGCAAGACCTCCCCAAATCCGTTTTCAGTATTTTCCTCCATGCTTTTTCCATCTCTCTCAGTCCCCTGCTGCATTTAGAAGCCCAGCTTTGGAGCATGTGCTCCAGGAAGGGATGTAAGGGAGAACCCAGTGTTTTGTACATAAGGAAAAGGATACTCTCCCCATCCCCAGGAAGTGAGTAAAAATGAGCTGTCAATTCAAAAGCAGAAGAAGACAACCAAGGACTGAGAGGTCTGAGGGTGAAGCGGATGAGACAGTGGCAGAGGTAGAAGGAGGGCACTGAGATGCGAGTTCAGGACAGGAGCAGCCAAAGCCCAGCTCCCCATGCCCAGTTTAGAGCTCTCCAGTGGGAATGGCACAGTTTTGAGGCCAGATCCCTCAGGTTCACGAGACTATACTGGGCTGTGGCTCAGCAGAGATGTCACTGTGGGTGGCAGTGTATTGATGTAGGTCTGCGCCCTGCGACCGCACCACGCTCTTCTTCATATTTTAAACCCAAATGCTGGGTCTTGAGCTGGCACAAATCACAATAACTCCGTGCAGCCTGGCAGATTTACACCAGATGGAGATTTGGTACTGCCAGTTCTCTTTGGTTTCAGAGCATGTTACTCCAAAGCCTCAACTCTCTCTTCAGGAGCACCCAAGTGGGTGTCAAAATACCCATTCAGAGATTTGGTAAAAAATGGTTTGAAGGCTTAATCCAACCTCCTGTAAAAACATGTATGCTGGAAGGGGGACAGACTCATCAGGGATTCAGCATGGATGCACTCAGATCATACCTCCAGTGAATTGGAAACACAGTGTGTGTTCCTCCCCATTTAGGATTCCGGGATGTTATAATTTATGTCTAAATATTGCAGCCCACATTTGTCTGTGACACTGAACTACTGCATATTGTTTGGAAATAGAAGGAGGCTATTTTTCAAACCCTGAGAAGATGAACAGGAAAGTAAGGCTCCCTGGGAAGATTTTATCATACAAGATCTTCTTCCAAGCCCAATTAATGAAAATGTATGTAATAGTTATAGAAACAATTTGCTTAAAACCCCCAGACTTTTAGCCTGATTCTCCTCTCATTTACATTAATATAGATCAGGAATATCTCCTTCTGAATCCCAAAGTAAATTATCAGCTGATTTCTTTTAACTCAGTGAGGTAAAACTAATGGAGCAAGAATTAGACCCTTTCCATTAACTGCTATATGTTCTTTCACATTTGAAATTAAGATTATACCTTACTGTGAGAGTAATAAAACATTACAGCCATTCTGCTGAGTTATTTCACTGACCTTAGTTTTTACATTAAAAATTATTGCCATCAACAGCAGAATATCCATTTTGGGTAATCTCTGTACATGTCTTGCCTGTGGATGCCAGAAACCTTGCCAGTATCTCCTTAACACTCTCAGAAAATGGATGCTGGATGAAAAACCACAAAAACCCCAATACCAGACATAGGTTTTTTCTAAGACTTTTCAGAATCAACTCAGCATATCCAAAAAGAGGAAGAGGAGCAAGCGGGGGGGGGAAGAGAAGTAAATGCAGGTGTCATTTTTGCTTGATTAAGAATTCATTTTGGACCAAAGAACAGAACAGGTTGGGGGGGGGTGGAAAGCCCTGCAAAATTCAATCTTAGAGGGTTGAGGAAAAAGCTACTGACACCCTCCCCATTCACTGGGAATAAAGTGAAAAGAAATTTCCCCTGCTATATTTTTCATGGACTGCCATTATTACGTTTATACGCTTGTTTTCCTCCACTGTGTATTTTGGAAAACAACCTCAATCTTTCCAATGGCATCTGCAGCAGGAGGCAGGGCTCTCCCTGCATGCATTTGGAGCTGTTAGCCTAGTTTGTAGTCTGGAAGATTTTCTGTAAGTTTAAACTATTCATTGCATTGAAGTACCTGGTTTCCATTAAAGTCTGATTAGATTTTAATGCTGAACTTTCTCAGGCTTCTTAGGAAATCCCAGCTATCAGGCATAAATAATTTCCCCACCACTTCAAACAGCCACGACTTGTAATTAAACAGAGCCATACTCAGGTTAGGAATGAACAGTTAAATCCTGATGGAAAGTGAAGGTGACCCAAACTTCAGAGAAATTTCAGGGAAAGCTGCGAGTTCCATTAGTTCAGCTGTTGCCAGCCTGTCCTCCTGGCTATGGGCTTCATAGAAAATTTTAAATATGCACCACAGACGTGGCGGTAAAATCCAGCATCTGCAGGCACCTACACACAGAACGTACAGAGCTCGCAGATAAGTGACGAAAACCAGATATTTGGGTCTGAAAATGAGTTATAACCTAGCAGTGTGCTCTCTTTGCATGTGATGTTCATGTCCGGGGACGCTGGGAGCAGCAGAGGTCCCAGAAGGAAGCACTGGCTGCTCGACCACGATGTCTCTGAGCAACCTTGATTATTACAGACCTGCTTCACCTCCCCCAGGTATTGCCACCAGTCCATAGAGGCGAAAAAACAAGCTTAAACACTGCATACGTGTCAGTGCTGGAGGATGACACTGACTCTGCCTGCAGGAAACATGAGGTGATTTCTGTCCCGTGTTTTGGACCTCAAAATAATCTTCCCTCGAATATGAGAGATGATTCAGCAGGAGGAAAAGCAAACCAGAGCCAGCCCAGTGACATGAGTTGCATGTCTAATGCTCCCAGCAAGCCTGGGGAAGGAAAAATTCGCTGTGTGAGTTAAAGCAGACACTAAGTTTTAACTGAGGGGCAGAACCAGACAGGCAGCAGATTACTCAGCCTTCCTCGTGCAATCCCCACACTATATTCCAACATCTATATCTTTTATACTGCTGGACTGTTCTTTTTGAATTACATCTCTGAGGAATCAGGCACTGGCAGCAACACTCAAGCAAGGGCTGCCTTTGTTATGGGGTTTTTTGTCCCTAATAAACAACATTATGGTTACCTGCATCAAAATCCCACGTTACCTTCTTGTCTCTCCTGTCTCCTGTTACAACTACTTAGGGGTAGCAGGACAATATTACATTTCCTATCTTACTGGGTTTTTTAGGGATCTTACTGCAGCACTATGGCAGCATTAAATAATATTTATTAACCATAAAAGCAACAAAAATTATTATAAACTTTGATCCTGCTTCCAGTGAAAGCATGGTAAAGCTGTCACTGATTTCCAGCCAGCAGGAGCTGGAGAGTTTTCCTTTATGTTCTTTACCAAGTAAAGACAGTGGAATTATCCTTCAGCATTAATGATGAAATGAAAAACTGAGTTCAGTAACAAAATATTCAAGACTTTTCTGGCATTAAAAGACAGCAAAATTTAAAATCATTAAAACAAGCAAAATATTCTCTCATGCTACTGGGCTTGCTATTAATGTTTCTTCACTATTTTCTTTTAATATTTTTCTTCTCTTCTCTTTCCCAGGAGAAAGCTTCCATAATTTCTCTTCCTTAGATCACCATTTTGCTCTTAACAGTCAAATTAAGTGGTATGAAACCAGTTCTTAGTCCCTCCTTAACATTTTCAGCAGAGGAATAACGAGTTGCTGCTTACTCAGAACACAATGTCTGCTGAACATGTGAATGAGAATAATAACCCTCCTGATTTTTAGATCACTACAATCACTGTCTGCCATGGTGGATAATGTGGGCTGAACAGCTTTACTCAGTAATTTATCCACCAAGCCCATCCTCTGTGGTTATATCCTAAAGCCAACTGCTTTTGATTCAAGAGTATCACAGCCCAGAAAGTCCATTCAATTCCAAGATAAGTTATTTTAATAGCTACAATGTTCATTTCAAATCTGAATTAGCCTCACTTCAGCAAAATCTTTTTAATATCTTTTTTTTTTTCCCCTGCTAGATCAAACACTTGTTTACCACCACAATTTCCTCGTTCATCACTGAAATAGAGCCTGCCCTCAGACAGGAATGAGAAATAGGAGCCTGCAAGAGAGCACAAGAAGCTCCTGCTGCCTCAGAACCAATATTTATGGTGGAGCTGAGATAATATGCCCCAGTAGCAAATCTCACTTGGGGTATGGATATTATTTAATGGTTCATTATGTCATTCTTGCAGGCATGTGGAAAGAAAGGCAAAAATAGCAAGGATCTGTGTTGGCTCATCACCTTTATCAATGACAGCTCTCCGGGAGCTCTGTGGTTGCTCGGGTGGAGTCTGCAGCTCTTCCCACTGGATCTGTTGCAGGGCTGCGGTGCCTCTCTCCAAAATCATCCCTCTTGCCTTTAACTGCAGCAGTGACTTTCTTTAAGGGGTAAAGGGCTGTCCCAATGCAGGGGAGGTGATGGAAAGTGCTCCTCTTGTCACACCTTCCAAATTCACCGTGCTACTGAGCCCCACCTGCAGAGCTCCGAGAGAAAGAGCTCCCCACCGGGGGACATAAATAACCCAAACGCTGGTTTCCTCACTCATATTCTCTCTTCAAGTGCCATGAATTTCTCTCCATAACAACTGGCATCTGTCTTACCGTGCAGGTCCCCAGCAAACAGCTGGGAGAAGCCAAACAACGAAGCTTTGGGTCAAACACGCAATGTTTTGCTCACAAATCCACATCGCAGTGGCTGTAATTCACCGGCCATAAGGGAAGACACAGCAAGTGCTGCACTGTCTTTCCCAGAGAGAGTCTCCAAACACTTCCCTGCATCAGTCTACCATCTGTCTCGGGATTTATGGTGGCCTTCAAGACAAACTATAACCCTTTTGCAAGCAAAACCTTTTAAAAGCCTCCCCCTGCGAGGCACGGAGGGAGGACCTGAGGTGGCTGCGGCAGGTGAGCAGGGGTCCGTGGTCCCCCCGACCTCACCGGCTCGCTCATCCAGCTGAGACATCGTTTGTGTTCCAAAGCCAGAGAGGAGGGGAGGGGGGAAAAAACCTCCAGCTCTAAAGGAAAACAACACCTCTCCAGCAGCACAGATAAAAATCATCTGGCCTTCAAATTTCAGGGGCTGCATTTCGATGTGTTTTGGGAAGGGAAAAAAACAACTTTTTTTTTTTTTTTTTTTTTTTTTCCCTTTAGGGTGAGACTGAAACAAAGGTGGAACTGGAAGTCAAAGGCATGCTCCTAATACTGTGCTGGACTGGGGTCCCAGCCTGTGGGTATTTTGAGGACCGCTCTTATGAAGAATTCATAAGGAGTTATTTTCAGGGCAAGGAATTCTGCTGCGTCGTTCCCATTATCAGCTCTGTCTTCTGGTTGCTTGACAGGAAAACTCAGACCCTGGGGAAGGGAATGTGGATGGAACATTTTCTTCTTCTGACATACAAAATATTGCACTGCACCAATATCTAGTAATGGAAAAAGAGCAGAAAAAACCCCAGATTGTGGTGATATATAGTGAATAAATCAGGATGCTGCTTCCTCTCTTTGCAAACACACCAACGCTGAGTGACAGAGAGACACCCATTTTACTCAAGTGTTTGCCTCAGGCTGCTCTCAACCTTGCTTAAGTAGTACTTAAAAGAAATAATTGGTATTAATTTAGACACTCATACATACTTTTTAAAATACAGCAAGAAAAGTGACTGCAGATTTGTACTGGAAGAATTTAAGGCATCAGCATTTGAGATAAAGATGAGAGCTGAATTTTTAAAATAGCACCTTTTTCTTTTTTTTTTTTGTGCCTGTGCTAATTGCAAAAACATTTTATATTTGGAATAATTGTCCTGCTTTTTTTTTCCCTTGCTATGCACAAATCTACAGAAAAAGAAAAGTAGAGTAAATGGAGGTTTCAAAGAAGGAACCTAAGTGCCAGAGTACAATTTATAGATATTTTCATGAATGAAACTCAGTTCATGGCGAAGAAATCATTTCATTCTTTCTTTCTCTCTTTTCCACGTCACACCTTTTTCATCCTACACTGCAACTGTGCTTATGTGCTTCACATGCAAACCAGTCTGACTAAACAAGGGACATAAAACCAAACCCTAATCAAGGAATACATTCATTTAAAAGCATTCTGCTTTGACAGTGCTGTCTTTCTACGTCCCAAATGTTGTACCTGAAGTGAGAGAGGCTTTGGCTTTAAATTCTGCCCTGCAAAATTGTCTTTTAGAATGAAATTTATGGCAAAGCACTGCCTAGAAATCTGGCTTCACAGTGATGTACCTGATTTAATATGTCACGTTTTAATAGGCAAGCCATTTACCTATCTCAATAGGAACTCTGTCTACCATGGAATGTATTTATTTCAGCATAGTCTAAGGCATCTCTTGCCCAGGATATATGTTTCAATTACATCTCGGTGCAAAACATCCTCTGCAAGAATCTTCATACTCCAGGATCTTGAGTAATGAAACATTTTAAGTGCTGGAGAGCCCAGGACCGAAATCTTTAATTCAGGCAATCTCCCACAAAGGCAACCGTTGCTCTCAGCAACATTGATCAATACCCCAATATGCCAGACCAAAAAGCATTAGCAGGAATGTGGATTCCTTCTGTTCCTATCAATAAAATATGTAATTAATCGAAAATTCAAAACTTTATTAATTTCAGTTTGATTTTTTCCCCCTTACCATCAGCCGTATTTTCAGACACGTATGGATCTGGCCCTCATCTGGCACAGAGCAGGGAAGCTCCAGTAAGTGTTATAAAATCAGGTTGAATCTAAGACCTAGAAGGCAGAAATGGCTGGAAAATGAAATGGCTCATGCACATGGGCTGGTGAATTTACTGTATATATGCCAAGCACCTGGTTAGCGAGTTAATGCATTCAAAAGCCTCTAACAGCCAGCTACCCCAATTAAAAAGTGATGGTACCACACCAGCTTGGCTTGCTGGGCACTGAGGGCTCCTGAGGTCTCCCCACATCCCAACGGGTCTATCCCAGTGCTGCTCCCAGGAGAAGCTGGGAAGAAGCCAAACTGGAAGAATCAAGACGAACAACCCGCCTGATTTTCTCCCCTCTCGCGGCAGTTTTATGCCAGTGTAAATCCATGGAGGGCTCTACAACAGTAAAAACTGGTGTGGGGGGGAAAAAAAGCGTGAAAAAGACTTAAGGATTTGAACAACTTACGCTGTGTCACATCCTGAGCTGGCTTGAGAGACTGGGGTTGAGCCAGGTTCTGCTTTCATGTCAGAGAAAACCCTTTATCACCATAACCTATTAGTGAAGCTGCTAAACCTGAATCCTCCCAAAGCTCAGGATAAACATTTGTTTTAATCTGTTGTGGGTTTTTTTGGGTTTTTTTTTTTCATGTAAGTAAACTGAAGGGCTTTGAAATAAAAGTTGCAAATTGCAGTGCTGCATTCCTGGCACAGCCACTGGATTTTTGCTCACAAGAGGTGTTTTCTACTGGAGTTAAATCCTGAACTGAGTGAAAATAATCCAGTAAAGACGAGCAATAGATACAGATATATGAGATTTATATGCTTTCCACATTAACAGAGCTTCTGTTATAAATCCCTATTAATCAGGCATTCCATCAATATAAAGTTTGCCATTAAATTCAAAGAGGAACTGTAGCAAATGTAATCATGGAGCTTGTTTAATACAGTGCAATGATGCCAACATTTCCATCTCATCTATCCAGCTGCAGAGCTCTTCTCCTACTGAGCTCATTGCTGGAGTAGCTGAACAGCTCAGTGACAAAGTGGAAAATTCTCCTGAATATCTACAATGGAAAAAAAAAATAAATTAAAAATCCTCCTCTGTGACTTCCAGCAGTTTTAAAGCAAAGCCAGCAATAGCAGGATGGTGAATTCAAAGTTCCAGAACAGATATTTACAGTTTTTCTCAGCCCACAGCTCACCAGTTAAAAATAAAAAAAAAAAGTCTCAAACGTAGTTGTAGAACTTCTTCATACTTTTGTGTTTTTTTTCAGGTGACATCTGGACACTTTGCAGGAGCAGAAGTGAAAAGCTGCAGTGACTTGGGCGAGGCAAAAATGGAAAAAGTAGGTATTTTTAGAAAGCATTTGTATGCTTTGTATGTTTTTTTTTATTGTTCAGTATCAACACAGGAGAGGAAAGAAGAAGATAAACAAACAAAAGAGACAAAAGGAAGGGACTGAGTAATTCAGGTCTTGTAATGAAGTGCTGTGGAACAAAGCAGCATTTTTTAAAGGAAACATTATCCAGCCTTGTTGAAATTAAATAGTAGGTATTGAGTTAGATTAGACATGAGAGAGAAGAAAATGAAATAGAACAGCACAGGGAGGAGGGATTTTTAACTCACCTGGTTTCATTGGTGAAAAATCAATGAGGAGGAGAAAGGCTATTCAGGGTTCATTGAGCTCCTGGAGAGTTCCTGTTCCCTTGATGTTGAGATGTGCATGTGGGTGGAAAATCCTCCACCTCGGGGTACTCCCGAGGCTGGCAACTTCTACAAGGATCCAAAAGTTCCCGTTACACTTTTTTTTTTTTGTATAAAAATGTAAAAACCCCTGATATTTTTCGTTTTGTTGGTGTGTCCCTGGTGGAGTTTTGTCCTGTTCACTCTTGTTTGCTCCAGGCAAAACACCCAGGGCTTGACTCTCTCCTCTGCCCTGGAATCTTGAGGTTCCTGTGGCAAAGGGCATTTCCATAGAAGCTGGATTTATCTGTCTTCCATCTCAGAAAGAAATGAAAGCAAACAGTGAAATACTGCACTTTTGAAAAGTGGAACGGCCTGAGTTCTTGTTGGTCTTCTGGGAGACTGATGGTGTGTTTTCGGTGTCGCTGACGTTACAGCACAGTCCAGGAAGGCTCTTTGACACTACATATTATATTTCCAGTACAGCTGGTGCCCTAACCCAGCAGATTTCCAGGGTTACAAAGTATGTTACCAGGCAGAAACATCTCCCACATCAGCCCACCACACTTGGTTTGGATGGCACCAGCTCCCTTTGCCACTGCTGCTTCCCAGCCCTGGGCCACCAGTGGCCACTTGGAGTAGTGATAGGGACACAGGCCAGAAGAGTTAACACAAAGTGCAGACTTTGCAGGTGAAGTGGAGAACAAAAGCCTGCTGGGGATCTCCTGGGGTTGGAGGAACATCTGAGGCAGCAGATGAGTTTGGATACAGGTGACTCCATTGTTAGATGGAATATAAACGGTCAGATAGATGAAGTGGAAAATGCAGCAGACACAGTGAAAGGTTCAGAACCAATTTATTTTCCAGGGCTGAAGACGCTCCCACATCTCAGGGCTGTGCTCCACCACTCACAAGTTGTGTGTTCACCCTCTGCAGGGAAAGCTGTTTGTTGGGCCCACGTTGAACTTACGCATCCTGGCTGGGTACAAGTGTGGGCAGGCAAGAAGAGATCCTGGGAGACACACAAACCATTGTGTGTCCTCTCTGTTAACGTTTTAGCACAGCTGATCTCGACTGTCTGATCTAATAGTGTAGTTTTTCCCATCAGGCATAACCACAGCGATGCAAATGGATTTTGAGAGCAGGGAGACCCGGGAGGGGACAGGGTTGCACAGCAAAGGGAGACCCTGATGCTTTCACACCAGGGCAGAACAGAGTCTTTCCCCTTTCCTCACATTTGTCTCTTCCTGCTGTGACAGTTCCGTATCTTTCTGCAGACTGTCATGCACACAAAGAGGTTTCTTTTCAGGAAAGTCTAATATTTCTTCCCAAGAACAACTCAAGTTAGATGTGTTCTCAAAGGCATTCTTGACTCATGACCCAAGATATCATTTGTCAGTGAAAACCCCCCTCCTTCTATTTTTCTTTTGGAGCTAATAAGGCTGTGCATTTACACAGTAAATGCAATTCATCTCAAAATCCCAGCTCTGCCAGCAGTACATTATTTCCTGTCCTTTCAA
Organism: Cephalopterus ornatus; assembly: GCA_013396775.1. NCBI lineage: Eukaryota > Metazoa > Chordata > Aves > Passeriformes > Cotingidae > Cephalopterus > Cephalopterus ornatus. The sequence goes on along the minus strand of VZRE01016252.1, from coordinate 388,922 downwards.
AGGCTTTTTAGACTAGAATATAATAGAATGTCTTTTAACAAGGACTCCCCCAAAAGTAAGAAAAGCCAGTATAGTGCAGACTTTGCTATCAACATATTAAGCAACGGAGCTGAAACCCAAGTTCCCCTTACAAGCTCTATTTTCAGCAGGAAAATGGTGTATTCTTAAATCATAAGGCAACGAACAGAAAGTTAAATCACAGTGACAGCAAAATGCAGTTTAATTCAAAGTTAGCAGGTCAAGAGGGGCTATGAGGGATCCTCACATTCACCCCAAGCTATTAATTCAGATAAAAACTACTGGCTGCTGCAGCCCTCCAGGATTTTATTTTTCATGTTTCTGCTTGTTAGCTCACACAAATGGAGAGAGGGTTTTGTTTTTTTTTTTTTTTCTCTGAGACATAAGTTTCAATTGACTGGTCTAACTTAGTGCCTTGGACTGTAGTACGGTGTCCATATTCAAGCACCACAGCCAGAAATCGAGGAAAAAGCCTCACTTTACGCACGTACGTATCTCCCATTCCCTTTTTTCCCCCTGTTTTTCCATTCCTACACAAGTAGAGTGTGAGTGGCTGCAGCTTCCAGCCTGTGGGTGCCGGGAGCCCTCCATGACACACTGCCTTCAGCATCCAGAAGATATATAGCAGCTGCCAGCATCTGTCCCTTGAGCTCCCCAGAGAACAATGAAGCAAATAATTTCCTTAATTATTTATCAAGGGCTGCTTCCTCAGTCAATAAATTTGTTTGGCTGCCTCCTGGAGGCCTGGCTTTCCTACTTTGTTAGGTTCTTCCACATGCATTTGAAACATGTTTTATTATTCATATTAATATCTACAGCAAGATTCCTTTCTTTTTCTGCTTTTCTTTTTATCCATCTTATGCCATTCTTTTATTCTGTTAGCTTTTTGTTGCCTTTTTTCCCCTGTGCCTGATGTTTTATGAGACATGACTTGACCTTTAATTAACCTTTTATCCACGCTCTTCATTTGCTTCCTTCCCCTGTCTTTACATTGGAAAGAACTTTGCATATGTATTATTTTAATTGACCACTGAGTCATTTAATTCCCTATCTATTGTCAGGCTTTGACTTGGGAGAGAAATGGTCTATTCTTTTCAGTGAAACTCCTCCAAATAACATTTGCAGTTTTGTTATGAACTATTTTAATCAACAGCTGTGAAACGGCCAATAAAACAAATTTGTATTCAGGGCTTATGCAGGGGGAGAGAAGATTCCTGAATTAAAAAAAAAAAAAAAAGACCAAAAACTCAACAAGAAAACCAAATAAAAATCCTTATTGCCTTGCTGAAGTGGTGCCTGGTTTTGGTTAAACTCTCCAACTCCCAGTAGGCAAAATGACCTTTATTTTCCCCCTCCCTTTTGGCAGCTGTACCAAAAAGAATCAAGCCAGTCCCAAAGAAGTGCCTTGCAAATGCTTGACTACTTTAAAAAGTACAGAGGGGTTAATTATTCCTGTTAACAATTAGGAACAGAACCAAGGCAGGAGTTTGGAGTGGGAGGAGGAGCAAGGTGCCGGGGGGGAAAGAGGGGAGGAGCAGAAGGTGCTTCAGTCATTGCTGCTCTTTCATCCATCCAAAGTCTGGTCCCAAATAATCATTAATCACTGACTTTGTGTTCTTCATGTAAAGACTTTCTATTTTCAGGTGCAGTGATATAATCTTGCACTTGAGCATATTTAACCAGGACAGAACTCTGAAAGCTGTCACAAATATCCCCATCCCTCCATGCCACATTACACTGCTTCCCACATCCTTCACTCCAGCAGAATCTGCCTTCCTAATCGAAGGTCTACAGTGATAATTCAGCAGGGATTATTCTCTGCAAACATCATGCTTATTTTTATCACTCCTTCCATATGCAGTTTATGCTCTTTGTTTGCAACAAAGTTACATGCTGGAATATTGAAAGCGGCCAAATCCCAGAAAAACCGACACAAGAGCAAAATGGAAGGAAGTAAATTTTACAGAGAGAATACAAGCTGCTCTGTTATGCCTGGACAAAAAAAAAAAAAATAGTGAAACATTAATTACATCTTGAAAAATAATGTGTCCTGCTCTGATACAGATGATGGTTTCAATCATATTGATGGCAGATGTTGTTAAAAGAATATTGACATTTTTCAGTTGGTGGAATTTTGTGTCTCATTCCCAGTACCCTGCTAGGACATTCACTTTTCCCTCACTACCAACAAAACTCATACAATCACACACTTCTGTAACCATTCACTGTAGTTTCCTCACTATTATGTGGTGCTTCCCCTCTATTTGATAACATAGGATATTGATAACATCTGAAAACAAAGGACATTGGTAACAGCTGCTCCTCTACTTAGACCACTGACTGCTTATCTTCTTCTTCCAGTCAAAATTTCTCTAATGACAGTACAAATCAGAAATACTTTGGCACTAAAAATGTTTTCCTTGGGAGGAAGGAGCAGTGTTAATTATTTGATGTTAATTTCTAGGGAAAAAGTAATTAGGCAACAAATAAATACATGGAATTATTTTGATTATTGGCAAAAGGTAACATATGAAATATTTCAGCTTCTCAATAGATAAAATGGCATATTGTTTGCTGCCATAATGGGCATGTAATTGAATGTTTTTGAAGTATAAATGATAAAATAGTTTTGAAAACAACATTGGAGCCTTTTTTCTCTTCTAAAATATTTTTCAACTTGGCATGACAGCAAATTAGGAAGCCTAACTGGCTGCATTTCAAGCTCACATCTTGGGCCTTTTCATTCTACATTGAAAGTTGACGCTGATGGAAAGCCTTTTACTGCATTAAAACATTTTAGATCAGGTACTTGGTTAGGAATTAAGATGTTCAAAACACTGAGCTCAGTGGGACTTTACAGTTCCACAGAGAAGATTTGATCATCAGGTGGAACAGCATTAAGAGCTTCCAATCTCACTTCTCATGTTGTACCAGCTTCAGTTTTTATGATTTTACCTCCATTATGTACATTGCATTTCATCCTATAGTCTGTGGCCATATTTCACACTATCAATAATGTTTTTCAGATGTTCTCAACTTTTTTCTTAGTAGGAAACTCAGTTCAAACACACCATAATTGAAGATACAAGCAATTATCAAAGACTGGGCTAAAAAATGCAGGAGATTTAAAAAACCCTTAGTTTTTTTATTACATCTTCTTGTGGAACATTTCTTTGTAGGATTAATAGGCAACAGTTACTTATGTAATTGAAATATACTTAGAATCCTAGAATGGTTTGGGTTGGAAGGGACCTTGAGGAACATCTCATGCCACCCCCTGCCATGGGCAGGGACACCTTCCACTAGCCCAGGTTGCTCCAAGCCCCGTCCAACCTGGCCTTGGACACTTCCAGGGATGGGGCAGCCACAGCTTCTCTGGGCAACCTGTGCCAGGGCCTCACTGCCCTCACAGGGACGGATTTCTGCCCAATATCTAATCTAAACCTGCCCTCCTTCAGGTCAAGGCCACTTAAATATAGTGCATTTCAAGGAGACTCAGCAGGATTTTGGTGGGAATTCATTTCCCCTCCTTAGTTCATCTCTGCCGCTCACTCGGCCTCTGGTCATTTTATCCCTTCTCATTACTTACAAACAGACCTTAATAACAGATCTGCTTCCCTTATAAGTCTTTCATTTTTTTTCTAATTCCTTCTCAATCACATCCCTAAGCATTCTGCTGAGCAGAGAACAGACACTGCTGAGATCAGAAGGTAAAAGATACCCTGTCTTCCCCCCAGAAGCAGCAGGATCTGCATTTTCTCTCCCTTTCTGCTCTCCACATTAGAGGCTAGAGACTCTTATGCTTAAGAATTGATCACCCAGGCGCTATTTCACCCAAGATTTAAAGATTGGTAGCAGTTTAAGGAGCACACAGCTTTTTATGTGCGTTAAGCTGTTCATGTTGGACCACCTGGTGCCCAGGAGACCTTTCCAATAGTTTTGCTTCACATATCCTTCTGCAACCTTTAGCCCCAGCTCACCCGCAACCTTAAGAGGGATGTAATTCCTCAGCATCTCATGTGAAGTTGTTCTTCCCTAAGCACAACTTTATTTTCCCGCACATTCTGCTTTGCTAAAGATTCTCAAAATAGGCTCAAATAGCTCCAATTACACAAGGCACAGTGTGATATGCCAGTGCAGCACAGCGAGAGTGAGCAGGAGGCTGGCACACAGGAGGAGCAGATCAGAGTTGTACATGCTAACCTAATAAAATTTAACAGTTGCTTCAACATGTAAAAGAATAGACAAGTTGTCTTAATTTTTTTTTGCTCTCTCCTGCTGTATTCGAGTAACAGATTCTTATTTCCAATCCTCAGATTTCCTCAGGGACACGTCTCTTCCATCAGCTGATCAGCTGAGGTCTGAGCCTCTTTTAAAATATTTCTTTTCTTTACCATCACCATTTTGAGGACTTGATTCCAGTCCTCAGTTGTCAAAGTGCCCTGCCCTTCACAATGACTCTCAGTGTGTGATTACTTATAATAGACTGCCACCACATGAGCTTTGTCATGGGAACCAGACCAAGATACATTTTCCCCCTGTGATCACTTTTCTATCAAGGATTTCATGTCTGTTGGTCGTTTGTTTTTTTTTATCTTTTAAATGGATCTATGCACGATGGATGAAGATGTGTCAAGTAATTTGTGGATATTCAGTTTAGAAACCGCAGTTCACGCACAGATTGTAAAATACAGCACGTGTTGAAATGTTCATTAACCGTCTCTGGTTTGGAATGTCATGTTTTAAACTTATCACAGAATCACAGAATGGTTTGGGTTGAAAGGGAGCTTAAAGAACACCTTGTTCCAACCCCCTGCCACGGGCAGAGACACCTTGAACTAGACCAGGTTGCTCAAAACTTCCCAATAATCCATCAGTGACAGTTTTGCCCTGTCAGGAGGTAGGAGGTAACTGGCAGCACTGGGTGACTTTCAGAACAAACTCTGTGTGTGTCTTGCAGACGATTGCAAAAAAGGTGCAATTTCCTGGGACGCTGCAGCACTTTGGGTTACTCACTGTTCCATCCTTGAACACAGAACGCAGACAGTGAGCCCTGCCAGGCCATCCTGGCCCAGGGACATGTCATTCCTACTCTCCACGTACAGCACAATCAGCACGTGCTGTTAGGCCACACGTTTCCCGTGGAGAAAGACCCTCCCTGTCCGTGGCTCTTTCCACCAAGGAGTCAGTGATCAAAGGACACAGCAGCCCTTTGGACACATAATCCTGAATTCTCTACAGCCCCTGCTTTTGCTTGCAATAAAGTCATGACAAATCACACCAACTGTTGACATATTGTGCAGGAAAACACGGACTGAACCAAGCCGTGGCCTTGTGCTCGTGGTGCGATGCCAGATCCAAGACCAGAACTCTCCTTTCCTCTCTCCATCAAACACAAGCTCTTTTTCCAGTCCAGTGTCCTTCTGTAAAACCTTTCTGCTTTTCAAAGAGGCAAGGCTCCTGGATTACATTTTTTGACAAGATAGATGAGAGTCCTTTTCACATGAGACCAAGGAAAGTAATGAGCTGTAATCTCTGAGCTGGAAGATATCTATCTTTTTTAATTACAGGTAGATTATTTCTTTATTAGCCCCCACAGCAAAAGGCAGAGCCACAGAGGTTTCTCCAAACAGCGCTGTGTCAAGAGGAAGGGATTATAAAAGTTGAGGACCTTGGCAGAAAAAAAAGGGGATTTTCAAACTTGAGTCTCTTTTGAATTTTATAGCTCTATGCTAATTATGTTATTCAGCAAGCATGTATTTTGACACTTAATCGCTACAAGAAAAAAGAGATTGCCATCACATCAGGAAGCTGGTTATTAGATGGTCCCTACCAACGTTTCTGCCTCAGTCTAACACGTCTTCACTGTCCTTGTCACAGGAAGCTGCAGCCTTCACATCAGTTGGAACAATTTAAACCCATTTAACCAAAATATCTATTTGCATCCTTATTCTCACACTGAGATTCTCTTTACCTTAAGCCTGAAGGAAGAAAGGAAGGAAAGAAGGAAGGAAGGAAGGAAAGAGGGAAGCAAGGAAGGAAGGAAGGAAGGAGGGAAGGAAGTGTTGTCTGATTGTGATGCTCCCTCGAGACACCTTTTTGTATTACAAATTTTGCTTTTCCACCGTGTTTGCCAAGGCCTTGGTCATGTCTGGAGCCTTCAAGGTAGTTTTCCAAAGGCACCATGGCTTAACCTCCTACAGAGATGGGCATGGGGAGTGTTTCAACTCCTTGTGATCAGCCTAAAAAGAGGACATGACCAAGTGTCTCACCTGCAACCTCCAAGAGAGATGCCTGTTCCTGTAGAATAGATGTTTCTCTGAGTCCTTCTCCTACAAGGAGAATTCCATGAGAAACACAGAGTGAAATTGTGAGGCTGCTGATAACCCACTTGAGCCATAGAGGATAAAACCAGGATGCAGGAAAGCTTGAAAGTTATTGGACAACATCTACTTCAAAATATTTATTGTTTGGAGCCAAGTTATGTCAAAGTTCTGTCAATGGCTTTTTTTTTTCTTTTCTTTTAAATTAAAGTTTATAACTTGCGAATGACGTTGTTTTGTGTGGAAAACAACTAGAAAACACAGGATTTCCCTGGAAAGCAGGGTAATGAAATTTCCTGCAGCCCTAACTCTTTTTAAAGTTTATTTGTTGAAAACACTTTCAGGACTGAGTCCTTGCTAAAACCCACTGAACCAGAGGAGTATGGCTGCTTGTAAGGGATGGAGAGTGACATGGACACCTCCACATCTTGGGAAAACAGGAAAAGTAAAGATAACACAGAGAGAAGGGAAGGGGAACACTTCAAATCCACAGAAAGAGAGTAAAGGGGAATGAGGTGAAGAGACAGAGAATTCAAATTTAATTAATTTAGAAAGGAAGGGCAGGATGGAAAATGTCTTTGGCCTCCTCAGTTACTGAATTGAGCACTCTATACCTGGAATTTATTGTTGTGTAAGCATTGAAAAATAAAGCTGAAAAAAGTGGTAATAAAGTCAAGTCATACTAAAATGTGACAAAACTTCAACAAGTTTTGCTTCCCATATTGCACCTTACAGGTTATATAACTTTACATTTAATGGATATTCTCAACTGGAGTTCTATTTGTGAACTGGAGGGAATGCTATTAGTATGCTAATCAGTTCTGCAGAGTAAATTGGTTATAAGAGTGGGGTAAGGTACAATAGGGGAATATTTTTTAATTAGCACACTATGAAGTCTATACTCCCCTTGATGCCTGTGCATATCCCCCATTGACATTAATTTCAGCCACACAACTTGGATTGAAATCAAGGGAGGGTCGCAGGACTCTGTTCCATCCCAGTCTGAAGGAATCTGCAGGAAGGGATGCTGGCCAGGCTCTAATCTGTAGCTGTGGAAGTGCTGGCAGGTTCCAAGCACGGCTCTCGGAGTAGGAAGCATTGCTTGTGTCCCATCAGGCACTCCCTGAATCCCACAGTGGTTTGGGTTGGAAGCAACCTTCAAATTTATCTCATTCCACCCCCTGCCGTGGGCAGGGACACCTTCCACTAGCCCAGGTTGCTCCAACCTGGCCTTGGACACTTCCAGGGATGGGGCAGCCACAGCTTCTCTGGGCAATCTTTGCCCAGGGCCTCCCCGCCCTCCCAGCCAAGAACTCCTTCCCAATATCCCATCCTGTTCGAAGGTGTGTGGATTCTCACACACAAAGGAGAATTCAACCTCAGTTTCAGTCGACTGTCAGATTTTATAACCAATTCCAGATGGGTTTAGTGCTTACCCTGGACTCAGGCTAAATTCACATTTTCTGCAGATGGACTTGTAGGGTTTATCACTGGTGTTTGAAACACCTGGGAGAATCAGTCCTGCAAAACAAGCTTGTTCAATGATTATTTTTTTTTAATAAAAAAGTTTCTTAGGTTCACGAGCCTCAAATGAACCTTTGGAAGACTTGATGGAGAAAGCACCAAGAAAAAAATAGTGTTTTGGGAATCATAATGCGAATAATAAAAACAGGCAATAGTTTGCAAGTTTGGTATTTGGATTTTATCACTTGAACCACATTCTTTAAATTCCTTTCCTTCAACATCAGCCACCCCCAAGACAGGAACCGTGTTTTAAAAGTCATCTTGCAATGGCCAGACTTTCATTTCCTTTACAATTTCTCACTGACCTTATGCTGGAGCTTTTCCAGTTGATTCCTCAGACTCTTAAATGACATCAAAAGTTGGCTTTTTATTGTAATACTTCTGGTCTGCTAAATTTTGTTTGCAAAGTTAAAATAAAGTTCCTTGGAGTCAAATTTTGTATCCAGAACCTCGAGGTCTGTCTGTTGATGAAGAGTCCTGCTTGAAATCTGGGTGTCACAGAGGAAATTTTGGAAGGAAAGTCAGCAGGTAAAGGATTTCTGCAAAAAAATAACAACTTTGCAAGCTCTGAGGTTTTCTAGGTCTGTACTGAAGCTGCTATTCACTACAAAAAGGCCAGATTTTCATCCTATACTTTCATTTGTTTATATTTTACTATGGAATAATTCAATATAAACTGAGATTCAAATCCTTGAGAGAAAGTCAAGCTGCTTCTGTAATATTCTTGACCAGAGTTTGAAAATTGCTCCAGCATTACTGTAAGATCTTCTGGAAAGTCAGCTTTAATTTCCTCTCTTGCAGGTAAAGGAGAAATGACAGTTCTCTTGTATAAATTTCTGAGTAAATTTATTTCACCGAATTAAAAGGTTTTAATATTATTAGAACACAATACTGCCTAATAAAAAGGGAAAGATTGTTGGGGGTTTTAAGGACCTGAGCTTTAATCTCCTTGCAATAACCACCTCAAACATATGGCTAAGGATTATTAAAATACTGAAGAAATATTGTATTAAAACAGCTGAGTATAAAAGTATCAGTTAATTGGTCTACATATCAGGTGTCCTACCAGCCTTATCCCTTTTATCTCAGGCTCAGGAGATATTTATAAAGACAATTCTGCATTTGATGCCTTTTTCTTTTCTTTTTAATTTTTTTTTTTTTTCCTAGATGCAGGCTAATAATTTATCCTTTGGAGGACATGTGAAGATATTTAAGATGATCTGGACCTGTTTGCTAACGAACCTAAACCTTGAAGGTACAAGAACTCAGGACTGCAGATGAGAACAGTAAATATGAATACAGCAAATACAGCCCCAACATCCTAAAGCCCCGCTGGCACCAATAAACGAGGCACATTACAAATAAAGGTTCTCTAATTGGAGTGGATTTTCTCCTGCAACCTGATTTCAGCCCCAGATGGAAAGGCTGGAGGGCATTTCCAGTGCTTTGCCTAACACAGACCGGGAGCATCTCCTGAATGAATCCTGGAGAGAACTAGAGCAGATCCTCCAGGAAAACCTGGAGACTGTCTGACAGAGAATCAGCCTATTCTCCAACCTTTAATCACCTAAACTCTGAGCACTGATGATATTTATGGAGTGATTTAAACTCCTAAACTAGAAAACTGTGTTTCTGATACCTGCATTTTGTGTTCACAGAGAGTGATTAAAACTTTAATGATTTCTTGCGTGATGGCCCCAACTTTTCCATTTTAAGGCCTCCATGTTTCTTTTTATGGACCTTCCACTGGCCAAATATGAAGTTAAAATGCTCACAGCACACCCTTCTTGTAAGGCCTCTCATCAAATTGCAAAACAGCCCATGGGAATTACAGCCACAACTAATCAGAGATTTTTCCTTTGAAATCATAAATAAAATGCCTAAAATAACAATGAGAAATTCATGGAGTCCATCAGCGGAAGAAATACACGGCTGGTAAAGATCACTTCTTGGGGTTATTTTGAGCCCTGTCAGCCAGTTTTTACCCCATTTTTTTGTGAGCTGTTTATTTTGTATCTCTCTATTTTTGTTGAATCAGTCATGCATCACCAAGTCAGATGCTTTATAGGAGGCTATTACAGAACATTACTATGGTTATCAACAAAATTTGTAATCTCACTCACAAAAAAGCAATTTTGACAGGATCTTCTCTCCCTAAGCCCTCATTGATTGGCATTAATTAGATTTCCGCCGTTAATCCTTTATTAATCGAGTTCTCCACCAGCCATTCCAGGACCAGTATCAATCTGACAAACCTGAAATTACCAGGGTCGTCACATCTCACTCTTTTAAATACTGGAACAACATTTGCTTTTCCCAGCCTCCTGGAACTCCCCCACCGCTTTCAAACTCATTTAGAAATTCACAATAGCGGCTGGAGGAACTGAAGCACAGCACACTCTTATCAGCCCCTGGAAGATCTGGCAAACCCGTGGAGTGCTGGGCTGTTGGGGGCATTGCTTTGAGCTGCCTCCCTGGTCACAGGCTCACAGCAGTGCTGCAAAAACACAGTTCTGGATGGTTAAACAGGCTTTTACTGAACAAAAAGTAAAGAGAAAGAGATAAGAAAACAGAAATAAGACAAGAAAGAAAAGGTTGCTTGAAGCAGAGTTGAGAGCAAACCCCAGGTTCCAAAGTCCACGTCCAGGTATCCTCATGAGCTCCCTGCCCAGGTCCCCTCTCCAGACCAGGGGAGGAACCCCACGGCCGTGACAAGGCCTGGGAACCATCCACTCACCCCTGGCTCTCCCTCTGTGACCCCCATACTTTCATAAACTGGGGTCAAGAGTTTCACCTCAGCTCCCTCCCAGAGCTGCATTAATCTTGACAATCAGCGTCTGACGCAAGTTTTTCCATACAAATCTTCTCTTGACTCTCTTGAAGCTGTAAAAAATACCTTGAAGTTATTGACATGATCAAAATTTCATAGTAAAGAGGTGAGATAGAAGAGGTAAAGAGGTGAGAGGATGTTTTCCCTCTTTACACGTTATCCGCTGTCCAAAGCTCTCCAAGATATTGGGGATGCACTCCGTGTCAACACCTGTATTTACACAGGCTCCTAAACAAGAAGCTGGATTTCAATTCCATTATTTCCTCTTCTCTTTTCATAGAATCATAAAACACCTCCAGGGGTGGGGCATCCACAACTTTTACCAGTTATTACCTCAATCTTATTTTCTACCATTTATTGTCTTAACCGAGTCTTTGGGTGGTCTGATAGCTCAGTTTCTTGGGGCTAATTTTGACCATCTCATTTTGTCTTCTCTCAAGCTGCACCATTCCACAAGGCTGGAGGATTTATTACATTTTCAGTCCTTGTCCAGGAAGCAAGCACACGGTCAGGATAATTCTGCTTGACAAGATTTTTTTTTTTTTTTGCAAGAAATCCTTTTTGTTTTAATGGTAGAAACTTATCACAGAATAAGATTAATATTAATCTGTAGAAAAGGACAAGATAAAGATAGATTTTGCCTATTAAATTTAAGAATGACAATCAGTTAAGTGTCTACTAAGTAAGCTAAATTAAAATGAAACACCAAGAGAAGTATATATGACAGGCCAGAGTGTATTAAATGGTTTCATTATCCTCTGATATAATGGATAACAAATGGATTTGGAAAATGATGCAATGTTTTCAAAAAAAGTATTCCTGTAGAATTAGAATAAAATTAGGCTGAATTTATGTCTCCACCATGACAATTTTCACTGCCATCTCACAATGTTAGCTGTGGCTTTTAATGTCTGTTTATGTGCCTCTCTCGAGCAGAATTCGAAATTAGTTGATCAGTTATCATGTAAGGACTGCTTAAGAATAAATCCATATTAAATTAGGAAAACTAGGGAAGATAAGAATGTAGTATTTGTAATACCAGAAGGGAAAAAAGGTCAAGACAGAAATATGTTTATATTACTAATGAACTAATTAAATTAGATATTAATGTAGCCAGTGTTCACAGAGATTGTGCTGCTTCTGTATATTCTAAATAAGTTTTCTTGCAGCACAGCCTTGTTACACTGTTAAACAATTTTTAGTGCCTTATACCTGAAAGATCAACAGAGATTAAATTTTGTCCAATAGATTTTACTGCTGAACCAGACTATTTAAAATCCGCCATGAAATGCAAAGACGGATTTAAAATTTATGAACAGGAGCATATAATGACATAGGGCAGATTAAAACAAAAAAAAAAAAGTGCAATTTAACAGAAAGTATTATTAGTAATAGTGTTGCAATCAATCACCCCTCTTATCTACTCATATGTCTTTAGATTATATCATTTAAAAAGCCCTAGTGAAGACAAATCACGCTGAGCTGAGCACTGCAGTTGGGGTTTTCAAAGGACCGTGACGGAAATCATCACTTCAGTGGAAGTTCACGCATCCTCACTGGAAGTTCACACAAGTCTCTCCTTCTGCACTTGGAGAATTAAAGTCCCCTTTTGTTCAAGAGAGAGCAAGAAATCAGGCTGAGAGGGCTGGGGATGCTCAGGCTGGAGATGAGGAAGCTCCAGGGAGACCTTGGAGCCCCTTCCAGTGCCTCAAGGGTCTTCAAGAGAGCTGGAGAGGGACTTTGGACATGGAGTGACAGCACAGCCTTGAGCTGAAGGAGAGTAGATTTAGGTTGGATCTTAGGAAGAAATCCTTCCCCGTGAGGGTGGGGAGGCCCTGGCACAGGGTGCCCAGAGAAGCTGTGGCTGCCCCATCCCTGGAAGTGTCCAAGGCCAGGTTGGACGGGGCTTGGAGCAACCTGGGCTAGTGGAAGGTGTCCCTGCCCATGGCAGGGGGTGGCACTGGATGGGCTTTAAGGTCCCTTCCAACCCAAATCACTCCATGATTCTAAGAAATTGGAGATTTCAGGTTTTTGAAGGAAAACTTCAGAACATCTCTTTTCTCTCCTGTATTTTAATATAAGACAAATATTATATCAATTGTTAAACCAAATAAATACTTGAAGTCTACAGTGTTATCTTGCAGCAATTTTTAGCCCTTTTCTAATAGGTTGTTAGGCAGAAGAGGGTTTTGTTATTCTGGCTACTGTTCCAAGTACTGCCTGCTGAAAAATTCCAAGGTCAGAGCAAGGAAACAAATAGAAAATCTGGGATGGGGGAAAGACATCAAGTGGGAATAATTTGGGTTTTCTCTGCAAAGAGCACAAGGGGCTGAAGAGGAAACCCGATAGACAAATGTAGTTTCAGCATCATTCTCTGTTATTTTCTCTGTTGCTTTATTTTTTCCAACATGTCAACAAGAAATAGTGTGTCAGAAATTCAGCAAATCCAGAGGTCACAGGAAAAACAATCAGCAAAAGAGGCAGCAATCTGAATTATTCGGAGGAAAGGCATTTGGAAGTGAAGTGGAGCTGGTGCAGTGTGGAAGAGAGAACAAAAAAAACGCAGGAGAAAGGCAAAAAAAAGCCTCAGCGTCTATAAACTCACAGACATTGAGAGTGATTAAGCCAGTACTACTGAGCAGAGGATGCAGCCTGGTTCCTGCCTGCCATGGGCTCTCCTGCTGCTGCCAGCTCCCAAAATTTCTGCAGCAAAGGTTGGGGTCACCAGCCCCGTGTTGGAGGCACGATGCTGTCAGGGAGTGCTTGTTTGCTGTGAAAAATAGCCAGAGCTTTCCCTTCAAACTGAGTTTTCCAGCCTGCCTTGCACTGCAGTTTAATCAATACTTCACCTTGATGTCTCTGTTACATCAGGACTGAAATGAAGTTTACAGGCAGCTCAAGAGATCTTAACTCCTACAATCCACCCCAAAACATCTCTTCTGTTGTTTTTCCCCGGCCAACTGAGTGTTAATGAACATCAGGGTTAGGGAGGCAGCACTAAACCACTCCTAATCCGTGGCAACCCGGGAAGAACTAGAGGCTACTCCTACTGTTTGAAACTATATGGAAAGCTCCAAATGAATTAGACACTTTGAAATTCTCGACTCCTTTGCTTTTCCTCTCGTCTCTGCCATCCTCTTCTGCATGAGACAGCAAACCATGCTGGGGAGATAATACATTCCAGGCTTACAAATACAGAGACACTAATTCATGCAGTTCTTTTCCAAACTTATGCCGATATTACATGGAAAAGCTAAAGGACAGAATGATCAGCTGCTTTGCTGGCCTATGACCAGCCCACGGCTCTTTACCTGGTGGATTAAATGCAAATCTGAGCAACCTGGTCTAGTGGAAGGTGTCCCTGCCCATGGAAGGGGGTTGGAATGAGGTGAGCTTTGAGGTCCCTTCCAACACAAACCCTTCCATGATTGTGACCCTATGAAAACCTTGTTGTGTGTGTGCAGATGTGTGAGGTGTGCAGGCCAAGGCACCAATCACAGGGTATTCCAGGGGCCTGGAATGTGCTGCAAGAGGAGGCATGGTGAAGCTGAGAGTTGCTGGCTCCTGATCTAGCTCCCTGCTAGGGAAGAGGCTTAAATACCTGCAGAAGTCTCTTCTTTTCCACTTAAAGCAAGGCTGTGGGGGCTCTTGCCTTGCTGCATGTCAGTGTTTGGAAGGACTAACTTGCAGGTGGTTTAACTGGGGTATGTTCAACCAAAGCCCCAGGGAGACGTCTTTTCCTATGTGAAAGGCATTAAATTAATCCATGCAGCTGCTTTCTTCTGTCTTTCAGGTTTATCTACAGAAATACACCTCTCTGGCTGGAGCACAGGTTCTTTTGATGGTTGTGTGGTCTCATCTGATCAGCAAAACATTCCTTTAGCTAAAAAGTGCCTCTGTTATGTCGAGGTGAGCAAAGGGGAAGGATCTGCTGCCCACCACAGCCCATGAGCAGGGGAAAGGAATCTCAAACAGCATCTGCAGCATCAAACCTTGTAGGTTCTGAGTAAAATTATTTCAACACAGCATTGAGAGTGATAAATGCTCTTATTTAGGAGAATGGTGCTGAAAAAAATATAGTCTTACCAGAAATTAATAAAAGGCATTATTGTACATTTCTATTCTTACCTTGTTCCTAATAAGCTCTCGACACAGCTCTTCCTTATTATGCTTCAAATTATGCAGCATTTTTAAAGATACTACCAGTAATCCTTGTTCCATTTCCTAGCTGGTGTTTTTGATGGCAATCATGTACATGATTCTCTCTTGCATGACTTGCATTTCACTCAGACTACGAGTTTTGGGGGCTGTGTTACAGATTCACTCTTTTGAAGTAAATTTGATTGATGGCAATGACCTAAACATGTACAGGATCAGCAAACTTCCACAGCAAAGACAACAATGTAGGGGGCATTTATAGTGTAATTCTTTCTTAAGAATAATAGGCCAGACAGAGAGAGGCCAGAGTTCTTGTGGGCCAGGTCATCTGGTAGGAGGTGGGGTGGGAGGTTGGATGCTCTGTTGGCATAAGCAGGAATCTGGAATGGGATGCAGCAAAGGGCCTGAGTGACTTTGGGCTTTGAAGCTCTAGGAAGCTGCTCCAGATGATTTTTCCCACAGCTGTGGATGTTCTGGCTTCTTTGTGGAGGCATTTTGGCCTTCCCGAATGCAGTGTGAGGAGTTGGGTTGCACGTGTCTGGGCTATGGATTCTCCTCAGAGTCAGGAAACTAAACCTTATGGATTGCAAGGCCAAGGCTGGGACTGTCCTAAAGGACCCAAGTGCCCTTAAAAGTGAAGGAGCAGGGGTAAAAGATGTTACTCTGAGGGCTGTGGGAGATGTCACCCCTACAATACCATCAGGAGACCTTCCTGAGTTCACTGCCCTTTCCCACACAGTGAAAGACAGAGAGATGCCTCTCTCCCTCCATTGAAATTCCAGGGATTTCAGGTGCCTTACACTCCTGTAAGGCATTTTCTGAAATTACAGAATCTGAGTAAGTGCACTTTTCATTTTGTTATTCATTAACTGCCTTCAGCTCTTTAGTATGCGACGGGATCCTCCTCCTTCTGAGAGCCAGGGAGAGAGATGACAGAGCAAAGGGCAGCACAGACAACATCAAGAAGCCAGAAAAGCAAGGGAAGCAGGGAAATATTGTTTCATCCTTTTTTTACAGCCACTTATTTCCATGCTGAAAGGCAGCATGTGGGCTGAGATGCTTTACTTTGCATTTTACACTGGAACTGCAGGAACTATTCTCCACTTACCACCAAAGGGGAACAGCCCAGTGCAGTTCTAACCTGATGGTATTAAACTGTGACCATTAAATCAACCTACATCTGGAAAGCAGGAGAAGAGGTGCTGTAATATTCAGCTTTCAATTGTAATGTGCCATCTGCTACGTGAGATTGTTTGTCTGGGAGGGAAGGGGCTGTAGAGGAGCTTCTCGTCTTTGTGGATGCTCATCAAGATCGTACTTCAGTGCCACAGAATGCTTGAGAGGACTTTCTCCTTTTCAATAGCCTCTCCTAGGTATTTGCCTACTCTATAAACCTGAGCTTTTCTGTTTTCCCACATTTTATCTCTGGAATTTATTGATAGCTGTGAGTGGGTTGCTGACATACCCAGGAATCACCCTTGTGCTCAGAGCTCTTTTAAGGTGCAGTGAGACCAGAGAAGAAAGATTGCTAAGTGCCTCAAATACCAATTTGGGATTCAGGGAGGCCGGATTAGTCCCTCCTCAGCAGGTTCCCTTAAAACCCTTGGGAATGCCCTTTTCCCCTGGGTTTCAATCCCTGTTCAGAAAGGATGGGTCCCTTTTCTTCTCCCTGAGCTGTGATAACTTTCAAGCACTATAACAGATAAGAAATTATTATATTAGCTTGTAACAGAGCGTTAGTCTACTTATCACTCTAAAAGTACCATATTATCTTCCTGTAAAAGAGTTTTTTCTTTAAATTGAATTAATTATCAGCCTGGCAGCAGCAGCCCTGAATCCCTTCCTACTGGGGGTCATCTCCCTGAAACCCTTCAGAGGGAACTCCTCTCTGGCCCAGACAGGCTACACAATGTGATCCTTGCAGTCACAGCCTGGCACATCCTGCTCCATCAGCACTTCAGCCTCAGCCATCTAAGTGCTAAATCAGCTACGTTTACAGTCCAGGAATTTTCACAAGGAAATTCATGTTTCTCTGTAAGCTGCTCCAAACAGGAAAGCAAGAGTGGCAGGGTGGGCCACGGAGACAGGGAAGCAGCACTTAAAAAAAGACTGCTTGTGATTAATATATTCCATTTCTGCTGTGAGGATTATTATTCACGACTCTGTCTGGCAAACACAATGTGACAGGCCTAAGAAAGCACACAGACAAGTTCACCTATTCTTAGCTCAGTGTACAGCAAGTTTCTGTTTTGAGGCAAGGACTCATTTTCCAGATCACATTTGAACATTTTTAGGATAATTGAGACAGCTGTTGGTGAAAAACTGCTGTGGCTTGAAAAATCACTTGGATATTCATGCTGTAAGTAAACTGCTCTTCCTGGATCCTTAGTGAGGGAGAAAGGAGACATCACTTCACTTCTCACCTCGGCATGAATTCATTATTATTGGCTGAGGAGTTGCTTGGTGTTGGCAAGGTAAGAGGCTGGTTCTATGGTGAAGGAACCAGGAGAGGGTTTAACATGTTTCAGTTCTTGTCTCCCTGTGACATTGAAGACAAGACCTCAACTATTTATATCATTACAGAGTCAAGTATTTTCTGCTTCTTCCCCATCACATGATCACTGCTGTACAAATCCATATTCATGAACCCTTCAAGTGAATCCAAGTTGTGAGCAACCTTCTTTTTTTTACCCAGAAGCGTGGACATGTCAAACAAGCACCTTTCTTAAGATCAACACTCAGAAATCAGAAAGCACAGCAACTACCCAGGTGTCTTCTCTAGGTCCTGGCAAACAAGGTTATTTCAAACTACCTCAGTCTTTTATATAGAAAAGTTACCTGAACTTGTATTAGTTTGCAGCGTGCAGGGCTTAGAGCCTGCAGGAAAGTAGAGGATATGAGGTAACACTATTTTGGGCCTAAACCCCGAGCATGATACCTCAATTATCAGAAGAATCAGAGAATGACGAGTCAGAACTGTTGATTGAAACAATTATTCAAAAATTTTGACCAAACCCTACTGCAACATGCAGCTAGACCAAGTTGAATATGCAGTTTAGAATTGGTCTTGGGACAGAGGAGAAACATTTTATTTCCTAGTAGGAGAACATCCACTTCTCATAACGTCTCTATCATCCCAAAACAGAATTATCAAGTTTTGATCTGTTCTAGGGTGAAAGATCTTCCTCTTTGTTGTCCATCAGCAGTTAAATAAACTTTCAGACTGCCTTTCCTTGTAGTGTACCCCACCTCTGCCAGGCCTGCAGGGTCAACGCAGGGCAGAACATCTGTCCAGAGCACGGTGTGGATCAGGACTTTGATCTTCCTGTGCCTATAACGCACCAATGATTTCTGCTGCAAACTAAACCAAGTCAAACAGGAGATTCCCTTTAGAAATTAGAAATCCAGACTCTAAAGCTGCTCACAATGAAACAGCATCATGCAAAGTTAATGAACACTTGAGCTCATGTTTCTGTATCACACACGTGATTGACAGAGTTCACAGACTGGGCCTTGTCTGCCAAGGCCCTGTGCTGCCATTGGAAGCATTTTTTAAGAATAAAATTACTATTGAATATCTGGCATTGCCTTTTGCCTGTCAGAATATATCCAGGCTGGGTTTTGCACCTAAATATCTCTTGGAATGTATGCAGGCATGTATTCCCTGCTCGCAGACTGAAAATCAGATTACTGCCTGGAGTACTAGCTGGAGTTCTGATGAATGTTTATTTGGCACCATGTTCATACTGTTATGCACAAGTGCATAGAATTAAAATAATAATTTCTACTTGATTTCATGCTTCTCTGGCTTAATGGTCTCTGATGGTTTTCAGCAGATCCATTATACATACTTAAATATAGAAAAACTGTACTGCAAGACAAAAAAAAAAAAAGGGAAAAAA
>VZRE01016252.1:197603-370134 GCA_013396775.1 Cephalopterus ornatus | reverse complement strand
GAAGACCAAATTTACTCCAAAAAAAAAAAAAAAAAGTTGGAAAGAGAACTGCAAATGTGACTTTTGCTAGGATTTGCCATTGTGTGTTTTCTGGATAATAGGACACCGAGGTATTCATAATAATCAGTGGTGGACCCAAACCAATTTTCTGCTTGTCTCTATAACATCCTGACAACTCCTGTTTTCCCTCTAAGTGCAGTTGAATGTCATTAGCAAATTGTTCAAGGCGTGATTAAAATGTCATTTTGTGAATCTGTGGTATCTTCAGGTCCTTTTTAAAGCCACTCACTACCTGCTCAGCCTGACCCCACGCCAGTCAAACATAAATAAAAACACCAAATAAAGGGAAATTATTATTTTGCTCTGCTGCTCAACAGCATCCAGTGCTTTCCATCCAACACAGACAGCGAATACCCAGAGTGGCAGGAAGAGGCACCAAAAACTTCCAAGCAGAACAGGGATGTCATTTTGGATGCCAGTGTCAAAAGCCATGCCTTGGAAAAGCTTTCCTTTAGGGAGTGACACTGCAGTGCCACAGAGTGTTGACAGGCTGAGAGTGCTCAGTCTTATCTGTGCAGGGACTCGGGAGAGATTCTGAGGGAAGAGAAGGAAGATAATGTAAATGTAAGTGATGGTGTGGAACATGTGCAAGCAAACGCTCCCACCCCCTGAGCTCCACCTGCACTGTTTGCTCATCACTCATTGTCCTTCAGCTCTCAGACAGTGTCTTGAAATATTTGCTGTTTCACTCAGGCTCAGGTTGAAAAGTGTGTGGTCAAAGCAGCTTCGGTTTCACTCCGAGGAACTGGGAGTTGCAAAAGTCAAACTGCTGAATTTTGCTGCAATTTGTGTGGCAACAGATGGGCTTTTGGTGGGAAGTCTGAGGAGTCTGTTCTGGAAGGCTGAAATGTTCATGATGTCCCCATCAACCTCAGCATCCTCAGCTGTTGACACCATCTAAAGAGACTATTTGGTTTGGTTTTTAAAACAATTTATTATCTTCTCTCCGTTCTCACAAAACCCAAGTTATTTTTATCTCGCTGTGCCTGGGGGAATGCACTGATATTCCTTAACTTTGCAAGGCCTATTTCTGCCTCATACTCTTACAGGATCTCACACACGAGAGCTGATACACTCTGGTTATAGCTCTGTGAAACCAGAACTCAGCCCCTCTGCTTCCACACATTTACACACTTCCATAGGAAGATATTTCCCAACCTCTGTCCTTTCCTGCCTTCCTCACCAGCGCTGTTCCTTCTGTGTAGTTTTCTGTGTTCTTCCAAATTTGGCTACTTCATGTTGAATTCCATCAAGATTGGTGGATTAGCTGCTAGATCGTGCAAGGAAATTTAACTTTTACCCAAACATCTGTCAGTACAGTTTATCATCCAGTATTTTTAATAATCCCACTTTTTCCCCTAGTAGAAAGAAGGCCAGAACATGAGCATTTATTTGGAATTCTCTGCCACTGCTGTGTTATAACCAGGGAAATATTACAATTATATCTTCATTGTCTCAACACAAATCACGCTTTAAATGATTAAATAAATCTTAGCAAGGACATAGGATTTTCAGCACTGCTGTCTATGAGTGATCTGCATGCAAGTGAAATAGGTTTGGACCTGTCCCTGAAAAAATTCTCTAGGGAGCTGTGAATTTTGCATATTTAATTTTTACATAAGCATTTTTGTTTGGTATTGTTCTGGTAAGTGTATATTTTATTAGACCTCTGATGATTTATAATAATAAATGTTTGTTCAGCAGCAGCTGGTCTCAGATCATTATCTTATCAAACATTATTTATTTATCCTGCCTCACTTTTAAGCCTTATGTGCTTTGTTTTATCTGGAAAGAAGTCAAGCTCCCTGTGAAAATAATTCATGGCGAGTTAAGGTCAGGTAGTGTTGGAACAGATATTGGGTAGTACTTGGAGACTGAAGCTCCACCAGCTGCAGGATTTGTGGTGTGCTCTGATGGATGCTGACTGTTCCCACAGACAGGTACACTCTGACCTTCCCACAGAGCTGTTAACCTCTTAAAAATAAACTTATTGCATTGGCAGCAGGCTGGAGGCTACTAACTGATGTCCATGGGAGTCCTGCTCTTGACACCCTCAGTGAAGAGGAAACATTAATAGATCATTAATGTCACATTCCTTTGAAATTTTTGACAGGCTTTACATGCAACACTCCCCTGGAGACACATGTGTGAGGGGTAACAGGGACTGAAATAATCCCCATCTCAGGTATCTCAGGGCTGTTGGTTTAGATCCACAGAACGGATGCCGGCTTGGCTCTGCATTCCCACCTCTGGATACAGCTGTTTGGTGGGGTCCTCTGGTGCCCTCAGTGGGATGCAGTGATCCCACAGTCCTGAACAGAATCCAGCCTCCCAGCAGTGACACCACCTACATCTGCAGGAGGAAATACTGAGGAATGCTGTGGCAAATACTGTGGCTTCAGTCTTGCTTTTTGGGAGATGTGCTTGTCCCCTGGCTGGAGGGGCCCTTCTGCCATTCATAACAAGTTATAGAATCACAGAATCAGGGAATGGTTTGGGTTGGAAGGGACCTTAAGGATAATCCAACCCTGCTGCCATGGGCAGGGACACCTTCCCCTAGCCCAGGTTGCTCCAAGCCCCATCCAACCTGGCCTTGGACACTTTAAAGGATGGAGCAGCCACAGCTTCTCTGGGCAACCCTCCCTCACAGGGAAGAATTTCTTCCTAATAAATAATCCAAACCTGCCCTCTCTCAGTTTAAAGCCACTACCCCCAGATCCATCACTCCAGGCCCTTGTCCAAAGTCCCTCTCCAGCTCTCCTGGAGCCCCTTTAGGTCCTGGAAGGGGCTCCAAGGTCTCCCTGGAGCCTTCTCTTCCAGGCTGAACAACCTCAACTCTCTCAGAGTTTCCTCAAAGGAGAATAGATCTGAATGTTTTCTTGACCAGAGCAGAACCAGGAGGGAGAAGGGAGAAATGCAGCCATCACTCTGCTGCCCAGGGTTAATCATGGGAATACAGGAGATTTAAGTTCAAATCCATCCTCCTTATTTGAAGCAGAGAATTGAACTTGACACCTCTCCTCATCCCAAATCGGAGTGCATTAACCATGAGACCAGGGAGTCAATCCCTCAGTTTTCCTCTACCTTCATCTCAAACACAATTGAAGTTGACATTATTTAAACACAGAAGTAACTTCAAGGAATTACAGGAGAAATTGGGTGCATCTCAGGTGTCGTAGTGGCTGCAGAATTTCTCTGCAGGAGCAGCAGGAAGGGCACCAAACCTGAGCTCAGATGAAACAGAAAATAGAAGATGCATAAATCTGAGATAATGTCACAGAGTGTGGGTCTAACTCAACATCTACTGAAATCCTGAGCTGTATTTTCACGGACATTACACACCTTGAACCAGCAAATGGATATTCAATTTGAACATTTTTTTAATCAATTCTTCACATTTTTAAGTGAAAAAAAGTAGTGACACAGAATTAAAGATAACAGGGTGATTGGTACAGCAACTATTGATCAAAAAAAGCAAAATAAACATTCCTGCTGAATGAATAACAGGCAAGGCATGACCTTCAGTACAAGAGTTTTGACCTCTTATTTAATTTGTTGGATATATAATGCTTTTTCAAAAATAGTTAAAAATCTGATCATTTGAAGATCTGCAAGTTTTGTGTAACTTAGTATGCTAAAAATTGCAGCTTTACATGCCATCCAGTTCCCTGGGAGGCTAATATTCAAACAAATCAGAAAATCATTGAACTTAATATCTTCTGGTCAGAGGTCATCAGATTTATGGAGCGAGAGCAGCCGTAACTCAAGAGGGAAATGAATTCTAAAATGCAAATCTCAAAAAGAAGGCAGAGGGCATTTTATTTTCCCCTTTGCTGCTGTGGTTTTGTTTTTTAAGCCTGGGTTCACTCCACCATCCTTCTGGATGCCTTATCACGAGCAATCACATACAACAGGGCTCTCAGCTCTGGCTCCTGCTCCGGGAAAGCTTTTCTCACACACGTGTGCACACACTCTGCTTGCTCAGGCCATTTCACTCAAACAAAAGCGAACAGCCAGGTAAAACGTCTACACGTGGATTTTAAGAGAGACTTTTTGTGTTTGCGATCTCAAACAGAGCAAGTTTACTGAATTTTTCGGTGCTTCTCAGCTGCTGGGAGTTCAGGACTAAGTTCTTCCGGAAAGAAAAGAAAAAAAAGCTATTTGCAACAAACACTGAAGCATGTTCAGCTGTTTTCCGAGTGACTGGTCGGTCTCCTCTCTTTCCTTTCACATCACTCAGTCCCAACCCTCATCCAGGAACAGGGGCTACGGCAGCTGAGGCAGCGAGAGCCATGAATTGATGGCATCGTGTTGCTTTGGCTTTTCCTGCCAGCTCTGGTTTCCTTGTGTAATCTCTGCTGGCACCGTCCTCTCAGCTCTGAGAGCTTCCTGCTGCAGGGATCCCCACCGAACCAGTTCCCACATATACTGCACAGGTTTCTCTAACAACAGAACCATCCTCCTTGAGAAGTCTCAGTTGCTGCTTCCATACTCCAAGCAGGCCCTAAATCCGATTTTGATTCACAGCTTCTTGATTGGGGGTATCCCAGAACTAAACTGCTGGGATGAGGACTCTGAGTATGCACAGCATTGTTGGTGTTGGAAGACCCTTCCTATTTTCACTGTGTGCTTTACAAAAGCTCTCTGACAGTTTCCCCTCAAGATTTTTAGAAGCCAAGAGTAGGGGAAAAAAACTAAAAGGGCAGGACAAACTATGACTCAAAGGGAGGGATCAGTTGTGTAGAGCATTTAAATGCATCCTCTGGGAATTACTGTTCATCTTTTTTTTTCTATAAAAAACCCCAAACTGACAGATTGATTTTTTTTATTAGTTATGTTATTGTTCTTTTAGACAAGAACAGCCAAAAGTACTCAGGTTTCTTTGCATCCATTTTTTTTTTTTTTTTTGGTAAGCACAGTAGCCCCATTCTCTTCTCACCAACACTTTCTTTAAATGAAGGCAAAGTTGGAAGCTGGTAAATGATATTTATATTAATTGATTTTATATGTAAATATTTAATAAGGGAAAAAGCAAGAGACGAATCAGGTAAATAATGTTTATGTAGAGCTTAATTTTGCTGAGCCTGAGAAAAAATAATAAGCAGAAGAATATACAGCAAGTGTAGTGAGACCCAGAAATAGCTTTTGTGTGGCCTGAAGAAAGACTTAAAGGAGGTAAGAAAGAAATAGCTACAAGATAAGACATGGAGGGTTGGGCTTTTTGTTATGGCTGGATGGGCACTACAAGGAAAAGGTATTTTGGGGTTGTTTGTAAGAGAAATGTGTAATACATACATAGTTGGAAGCAAGAGGGAGAAGAGGCAAAGGTGATCTTGTAGATCAAGAATCCAAGTGAAAAGGGGAAAAATGAAATGACTCAGTAGAAGGAGAGATTTGGAAAGGAAAGTTAAGATGTTACTGTTCAGGTCATGTTTATAATAATGAAGTGATCTAAGAACAGCAGATCAAAAGCTTCAGTTTGGAGTAAATTAACTTGTGCAATATCTTCCACTTTTCTATTTGAAAGTATTTTGCATTCTCCCTTTGAAGATGTACTGAATTTTGAATTACTGTAGGAAGGAACAACTTCTGTAAGTCAGAAGAAACAAAGCAGAATTGTGGCTTCTGAAATGGTAGCAGATGTGTGGAGTTAGAATGTGCAAACTTCTCTGTAACTGAGATAAATATTCCTGTTCCAGCATTCCCCCTTCCCAGGCAGCTCAGATTTATGTACCTGATCTTGTGAAATGCATCTTCAGAAAATTCTGCTGCATTAGGAGACTGACACATCCATGAGACCAATGCCCTCAGCAATCCACACAGTGCTGCTGCTTTGAATTTTCTAGAATATGTTATGATCCACACCTGCAAGTGAAACAGCAGCAAGCCACAGCTGGCTTTCCAAGCATTATACGCTGGAAAATGTTGGTCTCTTACATATTTACAATCATGTGCACAGAAAGAGAGCTCGAGTCACCAAGTCCTGAGGTACCAGGAGTTCACTCATAAGAGGTGGAACTCTCGACAGTGACTTGGATGCAAAAAGATTGGGGGTTGGAGTAGAACTTTTTTGTTCTTGCAGCTTTTGCAGGCCGTTAGTCTGAGTCAAATGTCACTGAAAGAAAGGGAAAGACTTAGGAGAGGAACGCTTAAAGCCACCTAAGGCTAATATTTGCAATGCTCTGGGATGTCTTTGAGAAGGCACAACTTCCAGGTCATACACCTGCATCAATCTGACACATCCAGGTGCCTCAGAGTTGTGACAACTCCATTTTCTTAATATTTGCAAGAGAGAACAGGATCGTCCTCAAGTGAGACAAGGAAAAAGACACAAGATAAGTTATTATCTAAAACCTCACAGGAAAGTCCCAGATGAATTAAGAAACAAACATTTCTCAGGACCCAACCCAGTGCTCTGATCCCTATTCTTCACTTTATGCTGCCCATCCAGACATCCCTGCACAGCCAACTTCCACTGGCAAATCACGCAGCCTAAAATTCTTCTTGAAGTGTCTAGTGTCTTCAGCACAGTCACAAATCAGATTCCTGCACATATGGGGGGAGCTTTCTGCTCGTGGCTGAGTGCCCCTAAAGCCAGTGGAGTCTCCAGGACAAGACGCAAACACGTGTGGGATGCGAACCTCAAGGCATTGATGTCTCCTGGCTACTAGAAAAATCAAATAAGGGAAGATTGAGAATTTACTGTGCCCTACAGCCCAAAGTCACCAGCAGGGAGACTGAGCCAGGCTGTCATTGCTGCCTGGCCAACAGGAAGCAGCTGGTACCTGCCTGAATCCCTCTTGCTGCTCCACACCTGAAAAATAAAGTGAAATAGAGATCTGTGGTAGCTCTTTAAGGAGGCGAAGCATCAGTCGTGCTGCTCATTGATAGCACAGCATTTCCAAAAGGCTTTTGGAGTAGTTACCCGGGCCTTTGAGAGAGTGTGAATGTGCTCGACTGGCTTGGGCAGACATCAGCACACAGCATTATACCTTATAACAAGGTATAACCTGCACAATCAGAGTGAACACAAATGCCGAAACGTTTCAGAAAAAGAGTAATCTGAGCAGTGTGCTGAAGTTGCTAAGAGGAGAAGATGGATTTTGGTACACACTGACCCACCTATTTTTTCCCTCCTGGCAAAGCCACATTTTGCTTCTGTCTAACATTGTCTTTGCTTTTTCAAGAGCATATCAGATTTTATTTGAAAGTAGAGCAAACAATATTTTTTTTTAAAAGCCTTCATGTATATTTTATCCTAAAGCGATCTGTATCATTATTGATTGTTCCTGCAATAAGAAAGTTAATAGGATGAATTGCAAGTAGTTGCCATAGTAACTACCACTGGGCTCTTTCTCTTGAAGAGGAAGCATACAATTAATTTGTCTTTTAACCTACTTTATTGCTGGAAAGTCCATACAAATGCAGCAGCACAGGTCCGGATTCATAATACACTCCTGTGTCATTGTCCTCTTCAATCACCTTCTCAGAGATACTTTTCAAGTGTTTATTGAGAGAAAGTTTTCATTCAATGTATTTTCCTGTTGTTTAATTTTCCTCGAATGAAAGCTGAGATGGTCACAGAATATTTGTTCTTTTCCTGCCGTTCATCCAACACTTCACAGCCCGTGCCCTGCCCTCTCCCCCTGACAACAAAACACTTTGGAGCAGAACATCACTGGGACAAAACTCTGAAGCCAACACACCATTTTTGGGCTACACTTGAGTTGTTTTGCACTTTATTAATAAATGGATTTTATTTTGATACTTTTATCACGTCCTTCTGGCATTATTATTTATTCTGTGATTATTTTTTATTCTGTGATTATTAATACTCTATGATTAATGCAGGTTTGGGAATTTTTGCCTGAGTAAGGACTTCAGGATTTTGCACACATTAAACCCACTCCATCCCAGGTCAATCAGAGGAAAACATCTGTTACCTTCTGTAGGGGTTCTTCTGGGGGCTGTTTCCTCAGTTCAGCACTAAATGACAGAAAAATAGTGGAGCAAAATGTTTCTGATTTGATTTGCACTCCTTTTACACCAGAGAAACCCAATGTCCTTCATGTAACTTCTACTTCACAGCTGTGAAACAGAACAGCAAAGACTTTGATATTTCTCTTTGTTTGAAAGAAACCACATTTCGTAGGGAAGCTTTCTCCTATAGGTTTTCCCAGTTTCACTTTGGCTGATAAAGGACAGAGTAGCATGAAGCAAAAGTGATACATCATGGAATGTTCCTCAATGTGTGCAATTTTAATTTATAAAAAAATAAATTTAAATACTGAAAATATTCCTAAATAAGTCCATAAAATAATACTAAAAATGTCCATATGCATTAAACATAAGTATTAAGCATAAAGGAAGTCCTGCCTTTTCCCTGCCTTGGATCCATAGCTGTTGATGACCGCAGTCCCAAAGCCAAAGTGGTCTGGAGAAAATATGGAATGTGCAGTGACCAAGGCAGCTGGTTTTGCAAAGCAGATGAGGAAAGACACACAAATCAGGAATCACTGGGCCACACAGATTTACGAGGGGTTATTTGGACCCTCAGCCTCCTCCCCAAGAGGAGAAAAGCCCCACAACACCCCAGGCAGTGAGGGATGTTTGCAGTGAACAGAGCACAGGGGTTGTTCCAAGACTCTTCGCTCACCTATGAAACACCAAAAAGAGCTTTGGGTTGGGCACCAAGGATAAACCGAAGTTTCTCTGTGCATAGTTTTCTCCCACCTCCTCATGGAGGCCGAGGAAATTATTCACAACTAAAATACCACCATATGCTCAGGTGGGAGCTGACAGAGACACACTGCAGCTTTATTCCATAAAATGGGAAGTCAGTCCACAGGAAGATTTGCCTGTGGGGTGTTTGGGGAGGTCACTCACCACATCTGCATGAAAAGGGAGAGGAAATGTGGGGGGAAGAGGAGAATAGAGATCCCACGACCTCTGAGATGCAGCAGAGAGGAGGGGGGTTGAAAAGTTTGAGGGCACTGAGACAGCAAAAAAGGTGGATAACTAATAACACAGAGGTCAGAGAGTGGGATCCTCATAGGCACAGCTGCAAGAGGGGAATTTTAAGCAATTTTTAAGCAAATTCCTTTCAGAGGAGAGAGGAGAGGTAAATCCTTGTCGACAGGTCATTCATTTTTACCACCTCCTACAACTTCAAACCTCAATTTAAACCTTTATTAGATCAGGCTGGACATCAGCACTTGCTGAAACGTGCCACAAAAGGTGGGGTTTTTTATTTTTTTATAGTTTATTTTTGGATCAGCTAATAGAATTGTTATAAGTATGAGAAGTGAGATCATACTTCTCTTCTTCTCGTGAAAGTACTGTAGCCAGAGCAGGGAACATAGAAGAATGTCTGATTAGAAAACCAACCCAAAAAACCCCCAACTTGAAACAAACAACTAAGGATTTAAAAACCTTAACAAATTAAGTGGAGCTCACGAATTAGAAAAGCTTGAAGATTAGTACATGAAAGAACAGTTAAGGTAATTCAAATACTAATACAAAAATGAGATTTTTTTTTTTTTTTAAAAGCTAGTTTCTTTTGTCTCCTCTCTTTTCTTATGAGCCTGAAGTGAACTTTGGTTTGCTTTTTAACAGAAAGTAGTGGCTGGATCTATTCATGTTTGTTGACGAAAGCGCTTTGACAGCTCCAAGGAAGAGGAAAGGTTTGAAGGACAAGAGATGTCACTCACTTCCCCACAGTAACACTTAGTGAGGGAGAAAGAAAAAGGCTCTATCAGGACTTGCCTCCTGAAAGGCAATAAAACAACCACCCCAGACTCAGTTCTCCATGGAAAACTCGGTTTCCAGCTAATGACTCTCCTCCCTTCAGTACTTTGAAGTCACCCTCTGTACAGGTTCCTTCCTTGCTACAGGGAGAAGAGACAAGTCTCCCACAGCAAGGCTACCTGTGCCAACAGCAGCAAAGACCTGCAAAGCCCTTGTCCCTCATTTTTGTGCCTTAGCTAAACTTAGCTCAGCTGTATCTATGTGTCCGTGTGCCACAGCAGAGCCTTTAATCTCAGGTTTAATGCAAGATTTCTCATCAGCAGGATTAGATCTCTCTGTCTGCTCCCATCAGCTTGTAAACACGTGTATCCAGCAAAGATGAAGTGAGTTAAGTGAGAAGATTCTCAGCCTGTGATGGCTTTGTGTTGTCAATGCCCCGGTAGCCTGCAGGCCTCGTTCATCTCTTTTTTCACCCACTCAAAGCATGTAGAAACCTTGCCACAAGACAGCAGCTTTATTTCCTTTTCTATACCTAATTATTTTCCAGAGGACAGAGAAAACAGGGGTTTTTTCCCCCCTCAGGACTGAGAATGAGCACAGCCTATGTGTTCAAGATAAGAAGAGGAAGCCTTAACTCTGTGAGGAATACATGGGATGGCATCCAACGCCAGAAACAACCTCTTCATAGCTCTGAAGCCATCCCATCCCATCCCATCCCAACCCGGTGTCCCTCAGTCTTGTTCTGGAGCTCAGCTGGAGCTCCAACACCACTGAAAAGGGGACACCCAACAGCTAAAGGCAAACTAGTGATGCCCCAATAAGCTGGTCCCATAGAACAGGTGTAGATCTCATTACTATGTCGCATCCTTTATTCATGGATTCGTTCCCTCCGCCCCTGAATTCTTTACTGAGGTGCGACAGGAAACCCTGGCCCAGTTTCTGGATGGTTTTGTCCCATTTAGTAACACCCCCCCCAGTTCCTCAATAGAGGAATTCATATTTCCGCAGGAGAAATTGGGGCTTTGTGTTGCCATCACTATTTCTGCATTTAGGCAATAAATGCTGCAATCAAATATGTAGATTATCACTGCATCTTCAATCCACGGCTGCTCCAGATCTTCCAGTTATGAACTTTTTGTATTTTATCAAAACAGTTTCCAACTTAGGGAAAAAAAAAAAAAAGTCCTTGCTCTAGCATTTTTTTAATAATGGAGATATTTATTCAGGTTTCCCCTCATGCTTCTTTTGTGTACCCCAGACAGGTTATTTTAGATACCAAGGGACTGGTTCTACTTTTTGCTTGCCCCAGTGGGTTGTGATGTCAGTGGAGTTATTTTGAATAACCCTATCATAAAATAGGTCAGAATCAGGTACTTTTAGTGGATGAGAGGGCTGTTATTACCCCTTATTAAAATTTCTCATTGAGCTTTATAAACTTTCTCAGTGCATCAGCAGAACTTGTGATGAAAGCTCTAAAACCAAAGCTTTAGTCATTATTAATATTTATATATTCAATGTTTTAGTGTTACACGCTGCTCTGGAAGTCTCATTTCATGGTCTTGTCTGAAGGGTTAGTGGGCACATTGATACCTTTATATGGTTTGGTTCCTTCACTGGACTCTCCCAGTATCTCCTCCATTGTAATTCTCCATCATTAACTTAATTATAATAAATAAACCATGTATATAACCGTGGTGCTGGCTGAGCACAGACCTGGCTGTGTTAGGCACTGTAAAACTGTGAAAACAGAGACCTGAAACACAGCAACAACCCAAGAGGTGATGGCAGAAAGGTGTCAGTATGGACTGGATGGACACCACCAGGGCTGGGACACAGAAAGGGAGCAAAGTGATCCTGCAGACAGCCCGTTATTGCTCTGTTTGGTTGATGCTTCCATCCTTTCAGTGGTGGCAGGAGCTGTCTCTACCAGGATTTCACCACTCCCAAACCAAAATGAAAAAGGAGAGGAGGCTTGTTGCGAGCACTTGGACAGTTTAGGTGAAAAAATATTCACTCTAAAGACTGCACATGTTTTTGGATAGGTCTGATTTGATGAATAACTCATGCCCTGAGGGCAGCGGGGTTGTCTTAAATTGCCTCCTGCTCCTGCTGCCCCCCAGCTACACCATTCACTTCACCATTTCACTTTGCCTTCTCATGGGTCAATTTAGCAGTTCCTTCCCACATCTTTTTAAAGTTATTCCAAATTGTCATGTGTTGGTGGGCAATAAACATTCAATTTTAGAACCAGACAGCATTTCCCATCTGAATTCCACACGTGGGGAGTTGTGGGCACAGAAACACCCATTTTGCTGCTTTAGGGCTCCAGAACAGGCATGGAAATTCTTAGACCAGGTGAGGAGGAAAACAGCAGCATGTGCTGGACCACCCTGTACATCAGACAGGAGATGCAGAGAATTATAGGATGGTTTGGCTTGGAAGGGACCTCAGAGATAATCCAGGACCGTCCTGGGAAGCATAAGTGACACAGAGCCTTCTTTCACCCTGTATATATTGTGTTTTGGAGGGGCTGTGGCTCTGACCCAGGATGTCTAATTAGTTGGAAGAAACATCTGGTTTGCTCATCTCCATGGCTGATTTATGAAAGAAACAATAATAAGTAACCCCAGAAGATTGTTTCTGTTCCCATCCTCTCCTGGAAGGCAGTGGTTGATTGCCAGCTCAAGCCTCAACACCCGAAATTACGAGGAGAGCACGTGCAGCAATGTGGCAAATAGAGCTTTTTTAAGACCTTGTATTTCTTGCAGTGGGTTCGACAAAGCTGGGGGTTCCCATTAAGGCAGAAGTGGGATGTTGGGAGAAAAGCTCACTAAAACTGTAGTGCTGCTGCTCGTGCTGACACGTATTTGAAATCATTATTTTGCTAATGTCATTAATGAATTTGTCCAGCCTGCTGCAGTTCAGTTCCATCATCATTCCGTTCTTCAGGAAAATTTTAAAAGCATAAGCTAAAGGAAAAAAAAAAAATCACACTGATTTCCCAGCCAGAGAAAACTATTGCATCTAAATTGTACATTAACTGGGCTGTGTTCCACACAAAGGAACATGAACTTCTGCTACACCATTTTTTTTCATATTCAAGATAATTATGTATTTGTCCTTGCCTTAC
This sequence comes from Cephalopterus ornatus, assembly GCA_013396775.1. Classification (NCBI taxonomy): domain Eukaryota; kingdom Metazoa; phylum Chordata; class Aves; order Passeriformes; family Cotingidae; genus Cephalopterus; species Cephalopterus ornatus. Next base: position 357,197 of record VZRE01016252.1, on the reverse strand, counting down.
CTTGTTCCTTTTTTGCAGCTCTAGTTACTTTTTTCTAATAAGAACTCATTTAAATGCTGGGATTATTACAAGGACTGGTCAATGGGAGAGGTTATATGAACAAAATCACACGCTAAATCCTCCTCTGCTGTTACTGATACAGCTCCCAGGGATGTGCAGGAGCTGCGGGTCCAGCCCCACAGCCTCTGTGAATGAAAAAATACCCTTGTACCTCATTAGTGCGTCCTCTCCGGATGATTTTTAAATGTTGATTATTGAGTTTGAATGCTGAGAATAGGGGAAAAGGAGATGGGAAGGGTGTAGTGAGGCCTCAAGGGCACTCAGAGACCTTTGATGGCCCTTAGTAACCTCATCTGGGGCTTCCACCCACGGGCACCTATTTAAGCTCAGCCTTGGGCTCTTTGTCTGGTTTGAGCTGTGCTCAATGAGAGGTGATTTTTGTCTTGGCTGTGACTCTAATTCACCTGGACCTGGACTTTTTATGTAGACCTGCTTTGTCATCACAAGTTTGTTTGGTCTCAACTCCTGGTTGCCCCTGGATCTTTGGTGCCCACTGTGCTCAGGTACTGATGGGTTCTGGGTGGTGTCCCCCAGTCCCTGCTTAGCTCCCTGGCAGGAATTCCCACCACCAGAAGAACCCAGAGGTGCACTGGGATGTGCTGCCAAGGTGCACAAGTATTTTCCAACCTAAGAATTCCATGTTGTGGAGGAACCCTGTATCAGTGGGCTCTGAATTATATTTTCAATGTTTTATACCTGTATCTGAAGTGATATACAGGAAATATCATCAGTGTTACTACTTATTGCTCATACCTTCTTTCAGTAGTTCCCCAGAGATTTTAGAGGCACTTTAACACGTGTGGGTTGCTCAGGTGGTGATTATACACCACCCACCTTCCTATTTGCACCAGTTTCATCATTGAAAAGCTTTTTCCGTTGCTGGCATCTGACATTAGGTTTCCTTGGCATCTTCTTATTCTACCTGTGCCTCTCTGTACCACTTGGCCGTGGCATCCTCTGTGCCTCTCTTCCTAAATCCCTTGTTCAAGTACATCCTTATTCCAGTGGTGGTTTTGTCAGCAATCAGCAGGGCTCTTGCATCTCCAACAATACCCATCGTGGAACCACAGCGAGCACAGTTTTGCACGAAAGACTTTGTAAGAAGTGGATTATAAAGCACAAAACCCGTAATAATCTTAGCTGAATTCCACAAGGGGTAAATTTGCTTGCATCTCTGAAGGACAATAGGATTGTCATGGTATATGGGAAAAATAAAAGCAACTCCAATATTGCATAAGCTTCCTTCCTTTTTTTTTTTTTTTCTTCTGCTGGTTTGTCTCGACACTGCTGCAACAAATCCTGTGTCTGAGCAAATCATCCAATGTGATTAGACCTTGGATTCCTGCTTGTAGATGAGCCTAGAGGAGAATGTCCAAGATCTTTGAAGCTGAAAATTGAAAAATGAATAGCAGTGAGAAGCCAGATCTCGGAGCTCATGTATAGCACTTCAGAATGCTTCACAAAACTTCTATATAATTCCAGTTAGCATATCAGCTGCTCCCATGGTAATGTGCTGCCTTCCTTGGCTGTTACCTTGTGGCTGGTGAAGCAGGGAGGAAAAATCAAGTCATAAGCATGTTTTAACCTCTAAATTTCACTATACCTGTAAAACAAGGGGTTGCATTAACCTTTGCAGGAGGGAGTAATAGCTGATAATTTATATGTGCAATTTGAGGAAAGCACAGTTCCATGGGGTGATTACTGCAATAAATAACTGGAGTAGAACACCCTTGTCCTAACATAAACCCAACTTCATTTTTCCCAATCCTCTGCGTGAAGAGTGGAGCTGGGAGGGTGTGGGGGAGGGAAGGAAGCCAGAAGGGGAGCAGGTGTAACCTTCCCATGGAATTCAAAGGGACCAGGAGGTAAGAATTTCAGATCCAATAGATGAGATCCCAGTTTTTTTTCTGCAGTACCATCAGTGATGTTCCCATTGTGTTATGACAAGTAAAAATAGAGAGGCAGTAGCAAAGGCAATATATGCTGTTGTACGGGTAAACTGTTTAGGGCAAGAACTGTCCTTTAGTTTTATGGGAACATTACCTGGCACAACCTTGTTCAAACCAATGAGCAGAATTTCAGCGAGCTGCAAGCCAAAGTGATGGCAATGCTATTGCACAGCTAATAATAAGTTGATGACCTTTGATAAATATTTTTGGCTTACCTTCATTTTCATTTAAGAATGTCTATATGTAGCAGAAACATCCATCAAGCTAAAACCTCCCTTCTAAAACAACTGAAATGTTAGTTCCCTCTGCCAGCCTCTAGGTGCATTTTGCTGCAGAAGCAGTGTTTGTTTTATCTTTTTACTGTGGCTTTTGCAGTTTATATTTTCCTCCACTCTAATCTGTTGCTAAGCTTAATAAATAAAATGTGGGATAAACCAGTGGGAAAACAGAACAGAATTTGCTGGGGATGGGGAGAAGCAGTTGACAGGTGGATCTAGAGAAGAGTGGAGTGGAGCACCTGATATAGGATGCTTCTTTACACCTTCTCAATTCCCCACCGTGTCTGCACCTGGCTGTGCTCATTCCCAGGTCTTTATCTTGCCCTCAGTAGCCATGTGCAATCAGGCACTTCTTGGATGAGTATCCCTGCTGGCATTCACTGCTGCAGGGTGGGAGGAGGGGATGGTCTCTGGTGAGAGCAAAGCTGACCATGAAAAGCCTCAGAGGTCAACAACAGCTTGAGTCCCACCTGGATGCTCCAAGGCAGCAGCTCATCTGGCCAGGCAGCAGTGGGACATGCTCTGAACAAGGAGTTCTGCCCACCAGGCAGCTGGCCACTGTTCCTCTGCTCAAACACCCCCGAGGGCAGCCTTGAGTGGGCCCTGCACTCCGGGATGGCGTCAGAGGAGGAATTATACCACAGCTCTCATCCAAAACTGCCTGGCCCAGCAAATGCACATGCGAGTCTACTCTTTGGTTTTGCTGCCAACAGAGCATCCAGTAAATTCCCTGAACTCTCAGCTCAATCTACAAACCCATGGCTTTGCACTCCTTTTGTGAGTGCTGCCCTGCTCCATTGCCTTTGCCAGGCTCACCCGGCCAGACCTCGTTATTCCTGTTGCTGCCATGGCAGGGCCTAGGTGGCTGTGATTACTGTGATATTTTAATGTATTTTTTTATGGTTAAAACCCAGCAATAACTATCTAGCAGACTTGTTCCACTGGACCAGTGCCCGTGGACATAATGAACATCTCTAGCAGGGAATTGCTACACACTGCAGATGAGGTAGCCTGGAGTTTAGTCCTCATCAAGCTCCTGGGTGCATAATCCAAGAGAAGTTGACAGAGAAATTGGAGTTGAATGCAGAAATGATTTATTGGTTTTCTGCCCACAGTGAAGTTGTTTTTTTTTTTAACTTAAAATATTGTCTTTGCTGAAAACCAAAGTGTGTTGTTCGTTTTTGAGCTTCTAACACCTTTTCAAACTCTGCGCTGTGAGTTCTGGAAATATCCTAAATTAAGAAAATCATAATCAAACTCTCGTGGTCTTTCTGTCAAGTGATTATTACTCAGACATGACCCACCTGTCAAATACTTCATTATTTTTCTTCCCTAAAACTACTTCTCAGCACATGAGATCGTCAGCAAAAAGCCCACCCACCTCAATTGCCCACAGCCTTCTCTAACTCTGAAACAGTAACATTTGACTTGGGTGTGTGAAAAAGAACAGACATCTTCAGTCCTCAGGGCAGAAATTCGTGTACCTTTTCTAGTCAAATAATCAGCCTGGTCCTTTCAAGGATTTTTTTGGCTGAGTTTTGGATTCACATGGAGACTGTCACAGAAGCTGGCTGGCAGACACGGTGGAGATGTTCCAGCTTTGTTTAGCTCTATATGTTGAAACTCCTGGATAAAAATTGGCTGTAAAGGAGGTGTTTGAGGCAAGTGCTTTCAATCTGCTGTTGTGGCTCTGGCACAAGATACAGAAGATTTAAATCACTAAGAATTTAGGTGTTCAGGCCATAAAGATAACCCATGTTCTGTTGTCCTGTCCAATGTACCTGATGGAGTGCATGAGCCACAGTGCCTTTTGTGAGGGAAAAATAGCTTGTGACAGGTGATTTTAGTGGAGCTGACAGTAATTGTATGGGAGAAAAATGTATCTGACCTTCTTGGATGCCTCCATCTACTTTCACAAGTGTTAGGAGGCTGGTCTTTACTGTGCTCATGGTTCTGCACTTCTCCATTTTGCAGCAATCCCAAACTTCATCTGCTAATTATTCATTTCCTTTGCACACCTGCCTGGCTCTAGTTATCCCACGTTTGCTGCAGGAATTGGGTTGGGCCAGAGGACAGGTATCAGAGTCAGGGGCTTTTCGTCGTGGGCAGTGGTGTGGGAATATGAACAACTTTATAGGTTCATTCCACATCCAGAGATGAGCTCTGGAGCAGGAAGTGGTGAATCCAGCCATGAGAGGGTAGTGCAAGGTCCTGGTTAATGAAGATTTCTGAGAAATAGGTTAATTTCTCTGAATTTTGAGAGCTGTTGCAAAAAGCTGGGAACTTTCAGAGACTGCATGGAATAGCTGGGAGGCCAAACATCAAACTAAATGCTTGGAATGTTTTCCTCTAAATGCTTTTAACTTTCAGCAGCCCAGAAATGAAGAGCAAAGTACTTTGTTGTTGTTATTGCTGATGGGCTTCTGTAAACATCATGTAGGAAATAATCAGCAGAAGCTGTGAATGAGATCAGTACAAATGCCTTGGTCACCTCTACTAAGGGGATGTCGTGTAAGGAACAGCTCCGTAAGCAAAGGGCTTGATTAGGACTGAAGAAATAAAAGTGACCTGGGTGGATCTCAGAAGACAGCAGCGTGCCAATTCGTCATTCAAAAATAAACTAAAAATTCCTTATATTGACTTGATCCCCTTTACTTTTTTACCCCCCTTACTCTTGTGGGGGAGGCACAAACCCATCAGAATTTATCAGCTCTGTGAGTGATAAGATCGTAGAAGCCTTGCTGAGGGAGGAGCTGAGCCACTGGAGCCACACACACCGGTGTGTCCTTGCACACTCCAAATCCAGGTTCCTATCCCAGGCGATAGGAAACGCAGTGAAATTGGTTAAATACATTGGACATCTTTTAATTAAAGGAGGAGGGCACTGATACATGTGGAATTGTGACTTTTTCTTTCAGGAAGCCTTTTCTTGTTGGCTGAATCCCTATTTTAAGATGCCTTGACATATGCTGCTCCCAAGCCCCTGCCAGGACAGGCTGTCAGTCATTTTACCTTCTCTGCAGGCATAATTCAAGATGATAAAATACTTCATCAAAGCCAGTAGGACCTGCATTAAAAACTACCATGATTGGATAATTTACTACATCTATTCCCATATTTTCCCAAGGTCTTGTATTATATATTGTATATAATATCTTCAGAATTACTGATTATTGTATTTTCCAACGTGAAGGGCACGTTCAGTACTGTAATTATCATGGAATCCCAGGGTGGTGTGGGGTTGGAAGGGACCTTAAAAACCACCTTGTTCCAACCCCCTGCCCTGGGCAGGGACACCTTCCAGTAGCCCAGGTTGCTCCAACTTCACCTTGGACACTTCCAGGGATGGCACAGCCACGGTTTCTCTGGACAACCTGTGCCAGGGCCTCCCCACCCTCACAGGGAAGAATTGTGCTTTATATCAGGGATTCACATGGAAAAGCATCAGCACCATTTGGTTCTCCTTGGTTTCCTATTAAAAAGCAAAATAATCAAGAAACCGACCATTTCCTGGAAAGTTATTTTTTTAGCATTTGATTCTTGCTCTCGCTGGAGAGGTAAAACAGCCTTGTTTCCAATCGTGGGATAATTTGTGTAATATAACAGGATTTCTGGATTTATTGTCTAGTGTTTTGTTTAGCTCATGACAAAAACATTTTGCTGTGAGGAGAAATAAATGCTCGGTGATATAGGCTTGATGTGGGTTGTTTTGGGGATTTTTTTGCTGGCTGGATTTACATTTTGTGCACCGTTGAATATTTGCTCTGGAAAGATTTAAAATTGAGGTATTAGAATTGTTGAGAAATGAGAGTGAGGAGGTACTGGGGCACATGGGAATTTAACAATCAGGTTTGCACCGTTGAGGAGAAAAGATTGGCTATTTTTTATTAAAAAAGCTTTGTCCAGGTGACAGGCTGCATGGGCTCAAATGCTGAATATTGCCTTCTCTTTCCTTGACACAATACTGACTTTCACAAAGGATTTTTTTCTTTTGCCCAATCCCATAAATACTGCATTTTTTTTTTATTTTTTTTTAATGCAAGTTGTTACACAAGGCTAAAATTAGCTTAGATACTGTCATACTTTTGGAAGGAAATCTGAATGCCATTCAGTAGAAGTGACATTGGGCTGTATTGGAGCAACTGAATAGATGATGGTTTAAATGCCCCTCTGGAACATGAATACAGACATTTTGATTAATGTCTTTGTCATGGGCAAAGATTATTTAGTTAATGATTTTCAGTTTCCTTTGCCTGGCTCTAGGAAATCGTGCCAAATCCCAGGGTGCAAGGGAGGAACCAAACAGCTTGAAGCCACTGGGTTATTCATGTGCTTTCAGCACGTGCCCAAAAGCTCTTCTGGATCAGGCTTGAGGCTTGCAGGGGAATAAAGCTCATGAAATACTAGAACTAAAAATATCTCTTATTCATATTTTGATTTGCAGGGCTCAAAAAGCTTCAAATAACTGTGAGGGTGGGTGGATGTGATACAAGTTTTGGTGCCTTTTCTGGAAAGCCCTGCTTGGAAAAAGCCGTGGAGCTCCTTCCAGGCTGGCGTTCCCTGTGCTGCCGGTCTGTGGCAGCGAGCTCAGCCTAAAGGCACAGCGCAAAGCCCAGCTTAATCAGTTTTGAAAACCTGTGCTGGCTCGTGACAGCAGCTCCAGAGTCTTTGCTCAGTGCACTAAGAACAGGAGGGGTTGAAGGGCAGGGTGTGGTGGTGTCCTTGCTGTCTCCTCTGCCAGCGGGGCTGCAGAGCCAGCAGCAGAAATTCCACTGGGAATGAAGCAGGGGCCGTGTGATGGGTGTGGTGGTTTAATCCCAGCTGTAACTGAGTGCCACAGAGCTGCTTGTTCACTCCCCCGTGAGTGAGATGAGGGAGGGAATGAGAAGAGTAAAAGTGACAAAAAAACCCGTGTGGGTTGGGTGGGATAAAGACAGTTCCATAGGGAAAGCAAAAGCTGTGCAAGCAAGCAAAGCAAAACAAGGAATTAACCCCCACTTCCCATGGGCAGCTGTTCCCAGAAAAGCAGGGCTCCATCACGTGTAAGGGTGACTTGGGAAGACAAATGCTGTAACTGTGAATGTCCTTCCCTTCTCCCCCCTGCTTTATATCCTGGATACAGTGTCATACGGTCTGGAATATCCTTTGGGGTCAGCTGTCCCGACTGTGTCCCCTCCCAGCTTCCAGTGCTCCCCCTTTCCAGTGTGGCAGCACAAAGAGCAGCAAAGGCCTTGGCTTTGTGCTCAGCAGTAAAAAAAAACATCTCTGTTATCACACTGCTTTCAGCACAAATCCAAAACACAGCCCCATACCGGCCACTGTGAAGAAAATTCACTCTACCTCAGCCAAAAGCAGCAGAATGAGATGAAGTGGCTTTTCTGGGTTCCCTGGGGCAGCAATCCCAGTGGGGAGGGGAGGACAGAGCAGGCTCAGGTGGCTGGACAGCGCCTGGACCGCTGCTTTACTCCAAAGGCTCCGAAAGAACTATAAAAAGTTTGGGACTATAATGCCAAATGCCTTTATCAGCAGGGATCTTAATGCTCACTGTTATCAGTAGAACCAGCTGTGATAATTCTGTGTATGTGAAAGAGCAGCCCCGTGCACGCTGCCATTTTTAGTTTCAAAGCTAATTTTGAACAAAACGTTTTGATGTTTACATGTGAATTTCTCTGTAAGTAAATTTATTTTTCCATTCCTGTTGTGTACAGCCTGTCTCCTTCTGTTCTAGATGCACATTAGATTTTTCCTCTCCTCCTTCTCCATTCTTAGCTTTCAGAATGGAAGAAGCTGTTTGAGGTTTAAACAACTTAAGCAGTTACTTTTAAATTATCTTAACATGTTCAAAAACCTTGCCAGATTTACCCTTTGGAAGGTAATAAAATAATTTTGAATAGAATGTGACCAGATAAAATGAATATGATTTTATTATTCATGAATACTTTAACCTGAATGCTTTAGTGCCTACATCTCTCTATTATATTAAATTATGGTGAAACATAAAACTGTCACACTGGGGTTTGTAGATTGATATTCCCTATGGATTCTCCTTATGCTCTTCTATAGCTATCCCTGCTGCTGCTAATGGAACTGGTCCTTTGATACCTTTTTGCTTCTAGTAACATTCTCCCTCTGTTGAATGCCTTGAAGCACCTTTGTATCTGGTTGGGAGGTTATCCTTCTTTTCACAGGGAACACACAAATAACCTTATGTATTCCCAGCCACATGTGTACTTTTGTATCCGACTTGCTCTTTTATGTTTCTCTTTTTTTTTTTTTTTCATACATTCTCTCTGGGCACTTTTTCCCCCAGACATCTCACTTTAGGGGGTAGTTTTGGAGTGATGTTCAGATATTTAGGAGAGATTCCCATTAAAGTTAATGAGACATGTGGCTAAATGCCTGTGCCCTGCATTAACAATACCCTTTACTGTTTATTGTCTGGCTTAAAGAAAAGGTCACATTGGCTCCTTGCTCCTAGTCCTGGATCTTTACCTTCTCTTTTAGACCTTAGAGGTCACTGGAAGAGAAGAATGTCAGGCACAGGGCGTTGCAAGGCTTTTTTTTTTTTCCTCAGCTGCCATAATTGTCCCTTTAGGTCCATTTCTTTTGAAAAGGAGCCATAGGAATTACAAACCTTTTATCCCAAATTGTCAAAAGCATGGTGATGGCAAGTTGTTGCTGAAGCACCACGAGATTCACTGTGGTGTTTTGTACAGAAAATTCCACTGGACCAGGAAGAAAAACCAGATCTTCAGAGAAGGGGCTTTTGTCCCTCAGTGCTCACAGGGGTTGGCACAGTGGGATGCTGGGGATAACTTGCTTATCCCAATATAGATAATACAATAAATATTTGCTGAGGTGATAACACAGGACAAACCTTCACCTGTGTCTTTTCCTGAGAATTTTTGCAGCAGGAGGAGAAGATGATGGTGAGCACAGTTCTGAGCTAAGATGGGAGAGAGAAAAAGGGGAAGAACTACAGCTTCCCAGCTGTGTCCCATGGACTGACTGCAATTCCAGCCCCTCCACCTGGGCTTGGGTTACAGTAGCATTTGACTGATCAGGAAATTGGTATTTCTAAACAATATTCTAAAGAATAAATGTTATTTAATTTCCTTGTGCCTTATTCTTCTCATGGGGATTATGATATTTAAGTCTTGGTAAACATGAGCTGAGGGCCTCAGGTGAAACACGCAGCAAATGTAATCTTTGTAATGCAAGCAAGAGTCCAGCTTTAGATCCTTTTTTTTTCATTCATTATATTAGCCCAAAGGTAATCTCTGTGCTCTATTATAATGGAACTTCTCTGCTATAATGAGAAGTCAGCTATTCAATACAGCCCTCATCAACATTGTATTTTTTTCGTGTTTCTAAACCTCAGTAGAAAATGGCATTAACCATTGTATTGAGCCAAGGAGCTGAAGTACAGCAAGGTTAAAGACAGCTTCTGCACTAAAAAGCAAAATGTGTCTGAGATTTAAATTCTGAAGTAAAAAAAAAAAAAGAAAAATAAATACATTGGGTGAAATAAAACATTAAAATTAAATGACTAACATGGGTGGGTGAAGTTCAATCTAAGTAGGAGTGTTTAAGATGAGAAGTTTTTATCCAACAGTGAATTGGCTAATGATGTTGCTAATGTGGGATCCTACAGCTGACGGGTTCTTTCTGAAGGCTCTGTCCTAATGTTGCAGCTTGGAGAGCTGCAATTCCATAAAAAGAAAATGCCATTTGTCTGTGCATGCCACCAGTCATCATCCAGTCCTTTTTGTGCTCCTCATCTTTATGTTGGGAGCTACGGGAGTGGAGTGGGACTGTATTTGTATGGAAGGCAGGCTCGGAGATGCACACTGACCAATGTGTTCCTTTGAGGGGAAAAAAAGAGGAAAAAAAATCTAAAATTGCTGCTAGATAAAACCAAGCACCTGGTCAAAAGGATTTCCAAACAGAGAGCAATGTTTGCTAATGTTCTCTGGCAGTAAGGTCACCTGGGATATTAGCCTGTGTGGACAGAAGCATTTTGCTCTTTATACAGGGAAAGCACAAAGTATTCTGATGCAGAAGGCAGGAACTAATTAATTGGTTAATAATGGTGTCATTAATATGCTTATTACTCATTTCCTCTGCGGTATCACACAGGTGCTCAGTCGTAAATAGCTGATGTGCTGGGCTCTGGGCATGCATGGAATGAGAAGTGTTTTGCAGGAGAGGAGTGATCACTAAATCCAGCGCCCTCCAAGGGCTCTGCTCTTCCCTTCCCAGCAGCTCTCCAAGGGGAGCTGCCCTTTCTGTGGGAAGGGGGATCCTGCACGTTCTCACAAGGCTGTGTCTTCCTCACATTGTTCAGCATCTGTGTGAAATGGTGTAAATTAAATTAGCATCCAGCTCTAGGTCTTTGAGATAAAGAAAAGCAACTGAAAAGCATCTGGTTTCTGTTTCCAGCCCTGCTGAGCCCCTCTTCGGAGACTGGGCAGTTGTCCTGCACGCTGGGTGGCAAAATTCCCTGATATTTGCTTGTGTGATAAGATATGCAGAGAAGGGAGGTGCTTTCAGATCCATCAAGGTGACTTGAAAACCCAAGTGCTGACGTAAAAAGTGATATGGGGAATTACAGCTGGGCAGGTAATGAATTGTGAACAAAAAAAAAATGTCTTTTCAACACTTACAAAGTTTCACTGCAGCTGTAATAGTGTTTTGTTTTTATGAGAATTTGTATTTCCAAGCAAAACTACATTTTTTGACCATTCTGTACCCGAAGCCTAGTGTGTAAGAAGTCATTGCAAGTGATCTTAACATGCAAGAAGTTTTGAATTATCTGCAGGAAGCTGAAAATCAATATTTTTAGAGCAGGTGGAGATGGAAATGGAGATTGAAGGAAAAATTTTGAATCAACTGTATTAGGAAAGTAAGACCAGTCTCACTGCAAATTGATGGCAATTAGGATCTTGGTTATCTGTGTGTCTCTGATTGTTATCAGAAGCCAAAAAGGAGGTGCAGTCCTCTATATTTGAAGTGTACTAATGAAATTCAGAGAGAAGATTGATCTGCAAAGCTGACTTGGGTTTGGGATATTTAATTGATTTTGTGCCTTCACATCTGCAGTCTTGTCTGAGGTCAGCTGTGAGGCTACAGTGAGCAGATAGAACCTGGAGGGGGCTTGAGAAATTGCTGGAAATGGGTTTACCGGGAAACTTTCATAATTCCCTTGGTCTGCCTCTTTTCTCAAGTAGCAAAAAGAGATTATTTTGCCCTTTCTTCTCTGCTTCTTGATGAATGTGAATTTGCTGCATTGGAAACTTTAATATGTCCTGAAAAGTAAAACCAGGACACACCTGCTACACAGGAATAATAATAAGAAGAATAATTGCATGACTGATACAAAAGAATTGTTGATGAGTCCTTAGTGGAGTGAACAAGTGATGAAGATGCTCAGATGAGAGGCTCTATTTGCTGACAGATCCCTATGCTCCCACTTGTGCATTTCAGCAGTTGTTGGAGTGTTCTGTGGGAGTTTGGGAAGCATTTTTGGCCTGACAAATAATAGGTAAAATGTCAGGTATGTCAAAAGATATCCCAGCTCCTCACTTGAGGAGACTCAGTATTGATTCACATTCACTTAGATACGTATTCCACATGTTGTATTTTTTTTTCCCAATCAATATTTTTTCCAGTTTGGCTTCTGGCCACAGTGAAACTGTAGCCCAGCATTCCTATTTTGGCACAGAAGTGCAGCCTTTGGCTTTGATTGTCAAGAGCATCTGGCCCTCTTTCCCTTCTGCTGGCCCCATCTGAGGCACCTCCCTTGGCTGGTGGTGGGAAGCCTTACATTTGATAAAGAAGTTGGTTACAATGCAGTCCTGCAGCTTAAATGCCATGACATTTCCTAGGTATTAACATAAGAACGTTAAATTAAAATTATGTTCCATGGGGACTGTAGCTTTGCATGGCTGGGGAGAATTCTCCTGCTTGTTCAATGAGTTTAAGCTGATTACATTTACACTTAATACATTCCTGCCAGGGGTACCACTCTGAGGCACAACCAGGAGTCAAATTCTGCTCTGAGATGCTCTGACACATCTCAGAGTTCTTCCCAACCCTTGGGAACATCCCCAGCCCTCGTGGGCTGTGAGCCAGGGAAACCAGCTGAGTCAGGACTCCAGTGGCTGCTGCTCCAAACAGCCAACCTCCCATCGTGGTGGTGTAAATTTGCATTGGCCTCATTGCCTTTCATGCAGCTCTGACAATTTACATCAGCTTGGATGTGCCCTGTTGAGTCCTGAATGGCCTGAAAATGAACGTAAATGGCAGCTCTGCTGAGGGTGGGTAGTTAAAGGTATATATGACACTCACTACTCTGATTAAAGCTCATTGCAATTAAACAAACATACACTCTCCTGGCTTTCATGTGCAGTGATTCATGCCCCAAAACCAGGAGCAGTGGCTTTGGTTATTTGTTATCCAGATAATCTAAGTGCTGCTAAAACTGGGGTGTTGTTTCTATAGTTATTATGAAATAGGATCTGTTGTTTTGCAGTAAATTGGAAACTATAACTTGGGCTTTGATTAATCTTTCCCTGAAACATGGAGGTCATTCCTAACTTCCAGATATTTCTATTCTCCGTGTATATTAATTTCTAGTAGCCTGGGGTTCAATACATATTTCTCTGTTTCATTTCCACAATTAATGGCTGTAAGACAACACAGATAAAAATGCAAATGAACAAGTTATCTTTATGCTTTTCTACAGGATGTTTACAATTGCAGTTACAGCGAGCTTTTAAAACTGCCCAAACAGCTTTTCCTGCAGATATGAAAATTATAAAGATACCCTTATAAATTACAGATTTTAAAAACTGCTGTCATTTTAAATAGCTGTATTTTTTATGTTTATTGAGACTATTTTGAGTATAAATGCAACACACTTTTCCTTTTTTGTAATTCAGAGTAATACATATTAGCATAAAGAGAAGCCCAAAGACATATAAATATGTATATGCATTTTTTCTTTTCCTCTGCAAAGATTTTAGAGTAGAGACCCATAAAAGTGAGTATTTCTTGCAATAGTTGCCTCTAAATTCTCCTCCAGGATACACTGCTGTGACAACATCCTGGAATCAAACCTGGAAAAGAAAGTACAAGAGAATTGTGGATCTTGGCAAAACCACGGGGCTGTTCCAGCTGCAGCATAATGGGGGCACTGGGAAATTAAAACTTTCCAGTTTTCCCTGAGCTGCGTTTCTACAGCTGGTAGTGAAAACTTAATTTCTGGTTATGTGTTAGTTAAGGAGCTAATACAGTTGGGAAGAGTCTGTTCCAAGAAGCAGAGAAAGTTTTCATTCACCTTCTCCCAGCTAAAACAGGAACTGAACTAGGGCAAATGAGATAAGGGGGCCACGAACAGTGAAAATCTGCTGCCTTAAATGGACTGTGTTTTCAAGGGTTTTTTTTCTCTGACTTTTCTGACAATGAACATCTTATTACTAAAGTGAGTTTTCGTTTAAGTAGTACCAGGTTACTTCTTCAATAGACCTTATGGCTACATCTGAAGTACAGGCGAAATGTCAGCCCTTGGTGTCTCTGCCCATGGCAAGGGGTGGAACAAGACCATCTTTAAGGTCCCTTCCAACCCAAACCATTCTGTGATTCCATGATTCATCCAACTTTGCTTCATGTCTGCAGTGTTTCAAGTGGTGTCTGGATGTGTGGTAGTGGTACAGCTTGAGCTTGTGCTCTCTGGGGCAAAACTAGCCCGGTACTGGCGTGAACAAGCAGGCAACACTGATGGCCTGAATCCTTCACAGTCCGTCTGCTTTGGAGTGTTTTGCATCCTCAGTGAGGGTAAAATGAAGCCAACTGGGTGGCAGTGCGGATTTACACAGTGAGGGCTGGACTATTAGGCAGAGATAAGAGATGTAGCCTCAGAAGTGACATCTGCAAGCCAAGCTCTGGGAGCAGGGTATCTCTGAATGTGGCAGGTGGTTTGCAGTGTAGTTCTGCACATCTGAAGGGTTTCGGTGTAATAATACAATAATTCCTCCCTTCACTACACTGCATGGTGTGGATGTATTAGCCAAAGGTCGCATCTTTTTTATCAAAATGGGTTTCACAGGAAGTTATATTGTTACTCTCAGTCTTTCCGGGTGATTAATTATCCTGTTATATATTCCTGAATGTCTGTTTGCTCATCTTCTCTGTCAGCCCAAGGTTCTTGTGCTTGCTTAGCTCGTCCGTGCAGTATTTGGGAACAGTTACATCTGAGGCTCCCTGCTGGGAACTTGGAGCTGGGAGTCTAAATTAGGAGACCAAATATTAATACAATTATTTCACATCAGGGAGCATAAGTTGGGTATGTCCATGAGTGTGGCATATAGAGAGAGGAGCATCTGGCACCCCATAACCTCACCATCTACTTACACCCCTCGGACTTGTTGATTTATGCTCCAATTTGATTGCTCCTCGTTCTAACTCCAGTGTTAATATCAAAAGTTGAGTTGAAGGTTAAAATAAAAGCACACTGAGAGTGTTTTTTCTAGTCAATTAAGGGGCAAGGAAAGTAATAATGTAGATACAGAAGGAAATGTTGGCTGGGGCAAGCAGAATTTCCTCCCAGGCTGTTTTAGGTAAAGAGAAACAGAGGCAGGGAATGCCTCTGGAATGCTGTACATCCGTGTATGGAGCAGCCTAATAGAGGAAATCAAAGCCAATATTGCATCCTTTTTATTTGTCCTCAGATATTGGTAGCAAATGGTGTCTGAACTGGCATCAAGGCTGCAGGTAGGCTGGCCTCTCTTTGGGGTTGTTTCCTATCATTTGAGGTGGATATTTCCATGCAGGCTTCCGCTGTGTTTATGCTGGCAAGGATCGCAGCCCAGGGTTGAGCTGGCACTGAGTTATCTCCATTTGCCTGTTGCAAGATGTATGTTAAAGCTCCCCACGATAATAAACAGAACTCTGCAGAATTTTTGGTACCGATTTCTCATCACCTTTTGAGGCAGCTTCGGCTGAGAACCGAAAGCTGCATTAAGCATGTGACTTCCAGCCACAGTGCAAAGAATCTAAATCTCTTTTCTAATCATATTTTTGTGACTTTAATTATATTTTCTAAGTTATACCCTTCTACCAACTCCTACATACCTTCCTAGAAGAGAGTATTGGTTTTATCCTTTGTGTTTGGTTATTTTATGTAGCGGGGTTGGCAGTGCCCCTCTGCTCCATCTCATATCCAAGACTTAATATCTGTTAATAAATAATTGCTAGCTTTTTTCATTTTTCTTCCCTGTTGTTTGCACAAAGGATAGTTCATGTGTTCTGAACTCTTATTCTTTCACCTGTATTCTCACAAATAAAATATGCTTGAGCCACATTTGCCCATGGAAAACAAGGTTGCCGTTGTCAACATAACATCTGAGGGAGCATTGGATGGATTTGTGGCAAGGGAAAGAAGGGGAAAGAGTCTAAACCCTAAATTTGTGGCAATTCACCTCAATACACACAGATAGGCAGGGACTGTTTGCAAGGTGGGAGAGAGAGGAAACAAGGGACAGAAGCAGACTTGTTTTTCTAAGAAGACTTTATCAATAAAGGAATCTAAATTCTTTTCTTTTGGAAGAATGTGGTTAGAGATCCTGGAGAAAATGGAGAGTTATTGTATTTACTATGGTATTTACTACATATTATGCTTTCCTTTCTATCTCTGAGTTTAACAGGACCATCTGTCAAAAATATTAGTATTGGAGAAAGACACTGGATAAGGCAAAAGTAATTACTCACTTTCCCTTGGTCCGACATACAACAGCTTAAGCAAAATAAAAGAGCAAATAATGAAGTTGCCAGGCAAAATCTGAGCTTTTTTTGGTGTCGTTTTTCCCCTCGTACCCTTTGCAGAATATAATTAAATCTGCCCTTGGGAGATGTGAAAGAGCAGTGTTGTTTCTTACCATACATATGTGTGCATTTTTTCCTTCCCTAATGTGGTTTCTTCGGAGTTTTCAGGGGCAGACCACTGCTGCCTGTGTTCCCAACACCCCTTGGGTTGGTGCTCACAGCAAACCCCAGCTACAGATAGTGCACAGCCTTCTCAGCTGTCACTGCATCCTTCACACCATCTGTTTGCCATCCCAAAAGGCTGCCAAGCTTCCAGGGGCCTCCTGCACGGGAAGATTATGCACAGCTCGCTCATCAGCTCTGCAACGAGCTCCCAGTTTGTTTGTCACTGCTGGGCTTTGCTCTGAAGTGCTTTGGAATGTGAGGATGGGGAGGCAATTCTTTGTTCCCCAGCCCTGCTGCAAGTTCCAGGTCCCTCCAGTGGCTTTTTGGTCTGGTAGAAGCAGAGTGTTCCCATTCCACGCAGTCAAATGGAAAAGTTCCTAGCGATGCCCAGATTCTGGAATAAGATGAGTTTGCTGGGAGCAAACAATGAGGCGAAAAATAGCTCATCTTCCCAGGCTGCTTTTGGCTTTGGCTGGGAGTTGCTTGGCAATGAGCTTTCCTGGAGCTGGGAAAGGACATCACTGCAGCACTGAAATTCTCCCTAAAGCCCAGCTCACGGCCTAAAACTCGGGAACTCAATTCGCTCTTATTAGGAAATGTAGATTTTTAAACTTGCACGTTAAATCTATGAGGAAATTTCATCTCCTTGGGTTGACTTCTGGGGAGATGAGCTCTGAAATTAAGTCCTATGGAGTTTGTGCTTGAACGTTGCTTCCTCTTCCTGCTTCTTGCTGGATGTAAATATTTGGGATGTATTTTGCACACAAATTTGAGATATTAGGCTATATAATGCAACTACTAAAATATATACTTTCCTTATTATTCCACACACCTCATCGCCTATATCACTTGTAAGAATACCCTGGTCACATAAATGTTTAACAATAAATAGTCTCCAGGCATTAAGCAGGAAAATTCAAAGCCACTGAAACAATGCAAGATATTTCTATTTAGTATTTCTTTTCTGTCAGTATAACAGGTGGGTATAATTTTAATGATCTTTCTTTGTAAGGAACCTAATTATCTCACCAAACTGACTTTCTAAACAGAACTATTTTTGTCTGGGGGAGTGGGAGGGAAATCAGAAGAACAGGACAGGAAAGAGAACATTAAATTCGTTTTAGGCACACACATCTATCTGGAATTTTATTGGTTCAGCCCAGTTTTATTTGATTTTGTGCAGCATTGGGTCTCTCTCACTCCTCCAGTTGCTGTTCACATCTGTCCTTTCCTTTTCAGACTTGGAATGGCAAAATAAGTGGGTTTTTTTCTGTTTCCGGTAAAGGTTTTAACTTATAAATTTTGCAAAATACCATTGCAATTTGGTGTAGGAAACAGGATTATTTTCATTCTTCTGTCTAAACAGCCTTTAACCACAAAAACCCCTACAATTTGCATTTTTCATGAAACCAGCAGGAGACATTGTGGCTGTTATACAAATTATTCCTGAGTAAATTTCTTGTATAGATGTGGTATTGGATTTAAAGAGATGGTTTGTACCTATTCAGACACACTTAGAAATCAGATTTTGAGATAAGATCTGGCTTAATAATAATAATAATAATAATAGATATAAGATATTGCTATCTCATTATGGTAGAAGAAATATGAAGTACTCTATATAACTTTAAAATATTTTGTTATCAGCAGTTCCTTTAGTATTTAAAAATAAATTGTATAATTCGAAAATATTTTTCAACAAATTGAAGCCAGAGCCTTAACCAGTTTTTCTGTTTCTATTTCTGCCATTGAAATTCTGCATGACAGGTCGTGTATTATTCCTGCAGTGCTTAAAGGTAAGTGGGAAGAGTTTCTGGAATCAGCCAGCTCTGGGTTTACTCCTTTGGTTTCAAAGATTGACACTCACCCTCCCTGTGCCGCAGGGACACAGGACAGAGCTCTGTTTCCTGCTGGATATCTCCTGAGTTGTCTGTGACAGTAAAATTTCCTCTTTCATGATGAAAATCCCCTTTAAAATAAAAGACAGATGGAGAAAACAAAAATGACTCTGTCATGAAAGCAGCCAAAGAAGATGTGCAGGAAGCTGTGTGCTGGTGAGTCAAACCAGCCTGAAAAAAAATCCCTTTTTATGCCCCCATCTAGCTCTTTTTAATTATGCTATTACTTTAATCACACCTGTCTGACATCCCACTGTGTGCATCCCAGCATTGCCAGACAGGGAAGTTTTTGACTTGAGCAAATAAAAATCTGATTTCTGAGTGCCCTGGTGTTATCTGTTGCTCCTGTGATACTGAGACACTGCTGAGCCATCCCTGGGGAGAGGGGAGAAAAGAGGAAGAGAATCTTTTTTGCTATTTTTGATGTGAACTTGGCGTTCTTTAAAGTGACAGGTCCAAAATCTAAAGAGACCCTGAAGCCTTTTTCTTACTGAACCAACAAGAGAGGCCCTCACAAGTAAACTGGGTTGGTTGGGTTGGTTTTGGTCGTTTTGGGGTTTTTTAACTATAATCCAGCAAATTCTCTCTAAAAGATTATCAATTTCACTTGAATCTTCAACAGATCATTCAGGCTTTAGGGACTTCACTTGACTTGGGGCAAGCTACTTATGCTCTGTCTTCATCATTTGGTAACTGGGAATAAGAAGATTTCTGGGATTTCTCTTTTCTTGAGAGGAGGGAGGGGAGGTGGAAGCAGTGATGTACTACACTGCTGTCATTACCTGCCTTAAAAATCGGGAGGGTAAATGGAATTCAGGCATTCTCCCAGCAATTCGCTAAAAACAAGCATCTTTTAATGTAGAAACTTTGAACACCAATGACAGAGGTCAGGACAACAGAGAAACAAACCTCTTTTTGATCCAGCTCCACAAAAGAATCCGTATTACAAAAACATTTGTCCGTAATCACACTGGTTTGGGGTTTTTTTTCACTCAAGAACAACGATTTCATCTTAATTGATTATTTCTGTTTGGGGACTGAAGTTTTCTGCTGCTTTCAAAGCTCTCTGACTGTGCAGTGATGACAAGAGGAGGAACCAGAAAACTCCAAAAATTTGTGTAGTGCCAACTTAGCATTCCAGAAGGTACTTTCCGACAAGGCCAGAGGTGATATTTGCCTCTAGAAAATAGCATTTGATTGCTCTTTCTGATATGTGAGATAGTCAGAATAATGTTCACAGTTGAAATGAGAGAGTTGGATGCTCAGTGGAACATGGTGTTTGTTTTACTGTTGTGATATGATATTCTGTATTCCTTAAATCCAGTATTTCTGCTCCAAACAGAAATGATATCACACCAGATAGGAATAAAAGAAGGGAAAGTCTCCATATGAAACCAGTCTACCTAATTAAGGCAGATCATTAGCAAAGGGATGGAGAAAGAAGAGTAAATAATTGGGGTGATGGATTCAGAGTGCCAGTTGTCACTTGGCTTAAATTCTATGGATGTCAAAAAGCTGTTTCATTTTTTCCTTGACAGAGAACAGTCTATTTTGACTTTTTTTTTCACTGCAGGGCCTCACTTTGATTAGGGTGGTCAGGAGAAGACTCTTCTGTTGCAAACTACAAAAGATAATATCACCCTTTAAACAGTTTAGTGAGAGAGAACAGAACAAATGTAACACACGTGGTCTGAAACTGTAAAGTAAATCAAGTGATTTCTAGGAATTACATGAATATATGTATAGATTTTAGCATTCCTAGAAAAAAAAAGCTAAAGTTGAAAAGAAGATAATAGCACCTTGGCTAACGTGCACAGGTCTTAACTCCACTTTGTTAAACAGCCTCAATTATTTCAAATGTGCCTGGATGTTTAAAAAGGAACAGCTTTACAAACCCGGAATATATAGAAGACTAAATGTTGCAAACAACTTGAAATGATCCTGAATTCTTGCTGGTGCAATAACAACTGGTAAAATCTGTAACTAGAATGTTTCCATACAGCACTACCCCGGTGGGATACCTCCGAGTGTGTTTATTTGAAATGTTCTGGAAACAGCATCGGACGTGTTTTCAGTAAGCAGTGCAAATTCGCTTCATTCTTCTCCTCCATTCCTGAAACACCACTAAATTCTGAATTTTAATGAGAAGATTTTGACTCTAGGCGAAGGTCTGAGCACAGAATGCAAGGGAAGATGAAACACAGGTTGGAGAATGTACCCTCATTCCTTCCATGCTGCTGACTTTGGCCTTTTCCATGATCTCATTAGCTCAGAAATGCCTCCTTTTCTCCAATTTGGTGTCTGCTTTCTGCTCGAGGCTCCTTATTTCTCTGTCCTTGCCCAACAGCAAGAAAGGAGCCACTCATCCCCTGCAGTGAGTGGGACAACACAAAGGGAGCAGAAGCTCCTTGTTTTTCCTGGCTGTGCCACCTGCAGGATTGGGAATCTATATTTCTGATACAGAGCTACAGACGCACCTGAGCTGAACCACTAGGGGATCCCAAAGGGTTTAGTCCCCCTCACACATTTGCATATTTAATAATTCCATGAAATTAGCACAGATCTCGAAACGGAGGGAAGGGAATTAAAAATTGCCTCCAAAAATTACGGAGCAAATTAGCTGATCCTCTGAATATCCAGGCATAATTAGAAACCAATAACAGCTAGAAAACAAATGTCAGCCTCAGCTGGAGGTGGCAGGAGGAAGTCATCAGTGAGCACTTTTCTCCTTCCCCCAATATAAACAGCAGATGAGGTTATCCCTAAAATAAACAGAGCCCATCTGCTGCCCTCAAATTTAGTCAAGAGGGAAGGTGAAAGCTGGCATGGAGCAGGTTTGGGTGACACGAAAGACACTCAGACTCAGGAGCTGGAAGAAAGATGTAGAATCAAGAAGCTGTTTGGGGCCTGGTGTCTTGCACGGCTTTGTTCCCTTCTCCCACTTCCAGCAATGGGATTTTGGTTAAAGCATCCCTTTTTTCCATGTCCACGTGTCCATAAACTCCACCCCTGTGAGGGAAAGGGAGGAGCAGAGCTCCTACAGGGTCTCTTTGGACCTTAAGGGACTCTGGTCCTTCAGGACCTGAAGCATCTCTACGCCCTTTAAGGAGGAGGTTCCACTAATGGAAGCAAAGGAAATGCTGGAAGTTGAAACTCAGCTGATATTCCAGAACATCCATGGGCTAAAATGGTGCTGAGGAATCACCTGACCGTTGGTGAGCAACCCAACTGCTCAAGCCCTAAAAATGAGGTAGATTTAAAGCAAATATAAATTTGACAGAATTGAAGGGTGCTATTTTTAGTATGGTTGGAATGAAACAAGTATCTAACAACAGATTTTGTTTTTCAATAAAGAATAATTATTTAGAGATTAATTCTATTTTAAAATTAGATTTCACAGTTGAAAGTACAAACAAGTACAAAAAATACAGACAAAGTGGAAAGCTATTGATAATAGATTTGCTTTATTCTCAGTTGCCTGTTACAGACTTTTTAGACTCCAGCAACTCCTTTCCCTCATCTGATTTCTCTCCAGGGTCTGTTGGTCCCCTGAAAAATATTAATTTCAGGGAAATTATGAGGGACTTGGGAATCATGCAATGGAAAACCATCAACAGACCTGTCATGTTTGGTATCTACAGAAGTTTGGACTGATATTAGGTGACAAAAAGAATCATTGCTCACCTGGAAAACTCTTGACCCAGACTCTGAGTTTATAAAAGGAACAAAATATCCTCTAATTCAGAGTATGGAATATAGGTCGTACTGAGTGGTTGATGATAACACAGGAAACCAAAGTTTTTAAAGATTGCGATCTTAGTTGATAGGTAAAATAGCCCATCAGGATTTAATCTTGCAAAAAATCCTTTAGGTAAATGATGGTAGAAATTTTGGTCTGGGAGACTTTGCCATTCTTAACTTCTGAATAAAGAGTTTCAATTTATCATGCTCAGTGCTCCTGTTCAGTCTTCTAATGTTTTCATTTGAACTGTGCCGAACTCTCCTCTTTCCCCCCACTAACGATTTGCAAGGGTTAGGGAGGGATTTTTCCATTCCTAAATTTGTTTCTCATCTCTCAGTGCCCATCTCGGACACTGCTGACAATGTCATTTAATAGGCTGCTCTGACCAGAAGGAAAACAAAGCAAACTCTTCTTCTATAACCACAAATACTTCAAAAAGTGTTTCCTCTCTTCCTATGATTTCAACAAGACTCAAAGAAAAAAGAAAAAAACCCACTTTCTCTGACTTTTTGAAAGCAGATATTCTTCTGCCTTTCAAATTTATCAGATCACACACACCACCAGTGTTCTTTGTGCTGCTCAAAGGCTTTCCAAGCCATGAGGAAGTATGTACAGAAACACCTTGGCAGAAAGAATTACAGCCCTCTCTGTATCTTTCCTTGTGGGTTTTTTTTTAGAATATTCAGCTCAATTGATTAACTTTTCCAGCACTGGAGTTGTACCCTCTCTGACATTAATAGCAAAAAATTTTAATTCCTTCATTTGAAGCTTAATATTTAATTAATGAGAAATACCATAATATTTTTCCCATCCACACAAAAAAAACCCTCGGTTTTGAACTTCATCAGGAAAAGTTGAAAAATATTTTCAAATTTCTTGTAATTCGCTTAGTTAAGTGCCTGTATAGATTTTTGATTTCTTTAAAATCTGAATTAAGCTTTTAGAGCTTTATTGCAATGCAATTATAAGTGTTTTGTGATTCAATAACTTCTCAGGAATCACAAAGATATCCTGAAGCTGGGCTGTTCCTACAATTTCCACTCTTTCTATGCTTGCAAAGCTCAAATTCCACATGATATGTTTCAAATTGAGGCAGATAACGGGAGACTGTGTTTACATCTGATTTCCAATAAAAATCTCATCGATTCTGGGAGATCTTCATTTCACTTGTCAGTAATTTTTGCAGCTGGGTAATTGCAAAAGTTTTACGCAGTCCTATATCTGAAAAGAAAATCGCCCCTTTTATTTATTGAGGGCTTAGTTACATTTATAGTATTTTACTTTTCAAACAAAAATTTCATGTATGCTTCAAGATTTTGAAATATATATCTTTTTTCCTCTCTTTTTGGCAAACGTAGAGCTCTGCATTTCCCCCCTCTCCCCCCGATGATGTGTGTGTTTCATTGGGGCATAGTAAGGACAAATCAATGAGGCAGGTGAGCACAGTGAATCACCAGGGGCTTAGAACTGCCTAAAGATGTATTAACTCAGTGAGTTATGCATCAAAATATCTGTTCTACTAAATATCTGTCAGCACGATTTCTGGATAATGGAAAATTACCAATTCTGTATTCCTTATTCCGTATAACAGTTGTGGGGCCAAATTTATGAAGTCCTGTCGGGTTTTAGTGCAATCCTTTGTGCCAAAAACAAGTAGAACTTTGAAAAAATATCTACTAAAAAATCTTGTTCTGCAAACCAAGAAGACAATTGTCAACTTTACTGCAGCTCTGAAGAAAATAAAGCTAAAAAAATAGCCATATTCCACAAGCCCTGATTCCTATGTATCATTTGATTCCTACATGAAGCTCAGTAACACCTCATAGACACCCATTTATATGTACAAGTAAATCCAATAAGCTCTAATTATTTAAACCACTTTGGGTGTAAGTTTCCTCTTATCTCAACACTACTACAATTTTTTGCTCAACAGCCCCCATAAAATCATAGAAACACAGAATGATTTGGGTTGGAAGGGACCTTAAAGCCCACCTCATTCCACCTCCTGCCACGGGCAGGGACACCTTCCACTAGCCCAGGTTGCTCCAAGTGCTGTCCAATCCGACCTTGGACACTTCCAGGGATGGGGCAGCCACAGCTTCTCTGGGCAACCTGTGCCAGGGCCTCCCCACCCTCACAGCCATGAACTTTTCCTGATATCTAATCTAAATCTCCAAGTTTTAACTTGTCTGCAAGTGGAAAGAGCTTCCTCACCCCGGTCTGAAATATTTTTTGCACTTCTCTTCCTCTGCTTTGTGCTCAAGATGAAATCATTTTTTTCCCTGATGTGCTCTGAGGTTTTCCCCTGTGAGCTGCACAAGTAAGCACGATAATTCTTCATTATTTTTATAATATAATTCTTCATTATCATCAGAGCTGAGAACCCAGAGCATTTCCAACAGGCAGGCAGGAGCAGCTCTGCTGTGCTGTCCTACAGGGAGGCCCCACATATTCCATTTAACTTAAAGAGGCCGGATCTGACTGCGATATTTTTTTCTGTCCTTGAAGGAGAAGACAGCACCATCTGCTCTGTCTACAAAACTCCTAGTCAGGAACTCTAGACTTCTGAAAATAAGGATAAGACGGATTAAATTCAGTAGCCACCTAAAGGTTAGATTCAAGCCTATGTAAAGAAGAAGTGTGAGAAACATTTCTTGCCTAAATTCATTTAAAGGCCTCAAAATGCAGCTATAGTGGGACTTAATGCATACAGCCTATAAGGCTCTGAAATAAAAGGGAGTTTCACCACTTGTAGGAACCTGCATTTCTCAACTATTCCGTGTGAATGTGGAGATGAATGTGGTACAAACCCTGAAGGGCAAGGACACCTCGGGCACTAATGAGCTGAAGGAATGATGTGTCACCATGAGCCGAGGACAAGCGAAGGTACCTGGAGGGCAACTGCTAACCCAACACTGCACCCTGGCCCCAGGTGCCACATCCGCACTCCTTTAAGCCCTTCCAGGGATGGTGATTCCACCACTTCCCTGGGCAGCCTGTTCCAAATCCTGACCACTCCTTCAGTGCGGTCAGGATTTTCCTAATATCCAGCCGAAATCTCCCCTGGCACAACTTTTGGAGACAGCTCATTGCTGGGGGGGGTCTGTGGTGCCGCAGGTGTGTGTGGTTTTTCCTTGGAAACAGCAGCTGGGAGTGAGCCCTGGAGAGCCTCCAGCCTTCCAGGAGGGCACTGGGTTTACCCCCTGCCCCCTTCTAGCTCCCTGTTCAGCAAGTGTGTCCTGATGGAAAATCAAAAGCAAGTGCTGATGGAAAATCTATGGAAAAGGAGGGTGAAATTGTACTGGTGCCTGGTGGTGATTCCTCACTGCAAAGCTCTCAAGGTTGTGGCACCGGTGGGAGCAGGGTCTAGTTAGTCCTGGCTCACCCAAGTGGACCTTTTACTCTACCTAAAACCCTCCTTGGAGCATAATAGGTGGACAGATAAATTCCTTTAATTGCAGTATCCATATATTTATTATATTACATATTTATTATATATTTATATAACATATTGCAAATATTAACTAACTTTTCAAGCACCACAACTCCCACCCTGGGGGCTTCAAAGAAGGAGAGAGGCTGATAATAATGGTAGGAAACACTAAAATTCATGTAGTGTGCATGCTGACAGCAGTGCAATCTTAATATTTCCTTAAAAACAGGCAACTTACCATGTATTCCCTGACTGTTTGGATAAATCCCTGGATTTTTACCAAGATACTCATTATGGTTGCATATATTAAATTATAATTTCAGGGAAAGTGTGGCTGATGTAAGTCACACCAAAGCAAATCCTAAAAGAAATCCTACGTAGGGTGCAAAAGAACAATTGCAGCTTTTCTTAAAAATCAGCTTTTGTGTTCGCAACAAGATAAAAGAACCTGTTGGTGGCAAAAGCTTTGTTTTAAAAATATGCAGATTCTAAAATAATATTTTAAAGGCAAGAAGGCAGGCTCAAGGAGAATGCTGTTCCAGCTCTTTGGAAACCAAACATTACTCATGAAAGTAAGAAAATAATTTATAACTTTAGAGAAAAGGGAGTTTTGCATTGAAATAGTACTTTTAGCTGGACTTTGGCATTAGTATGTTATGTTAAAGTATCAAAGTCCTTAAAATATTGACGGTGTAAGAAAATAGTAATCTGTGTACTTTAATTTTTCGTATATATGAGTCACACTCATAGGATTTTTGCCTTTTGTGCCCGTAATTTTGAGGGGCTTTAAGGATTTGTGACTAACACAGGGCATGACTGTCATCCTCTTTTTCTCCTCAGTGCAAAATATGTATTTATATTTTTAAAGTATGTTTTCCAAATTTGTTCTACATTTTCCCCTAGTTTTCCTCCAAGTATCTTTTCTTTGCAGTTGCTCAGTGTTTTGTTTAAAGTCATCTAATAAAGAGCACGGAGTCAAGATTCTCACACTGTAGGAATATTAGACTTTACACAAATGTCTTTATCACCATTTTGCAGTCAGTGTTCAACTAAGTGAATGGATATTTGATCCAGTGTTAAATTAAAAACATATTTGTAAGCCTTTATAATGTATTCCCTTCCCTTTCCGAAGTGCCATGAGAAACAGTGCAGATTTCAAGAGAGCCAGGAATAAGAGTAGGGAAAATAATATGCAAATATGTGAATAACTATGAATCTTTAATATTTGCTGTCCTGATGTTTGTGATTTTGGCCACGGAGAGCAGAAACGCAGCCTGGTCTTCATTGCTTTAAATCCTGCTGTGATAAAGTGAGTGATCCAACAATAAAACCTCCCTCTTCCTCTTACTTTTTGCATCTGAGTTGTAAATAATTATTGTCATTTTTCATGGTTCAGTTTGTCCTTAAAAGAAGGGTGGTTGTCACTGCAGACCTGCTGCTGCTGGAGCCCTTTGCTCAGGGGGCTGGATCCAGGCACACTGCGAGTGCTGTTGGAACACACAGTTTCCTTTGGCAAAATCCTGAACCTTCATTTTGCTGGAGCCAGAGGACACTTCCTGGGCTACCAGGAAGGGATCTTGGGACAGGCTGTGAGTCATGACAGTGTTATTCCATCTGTTTTATGGAACATGTGGTGTCTGCAGCTGCTTGCAGGGCAACCTGGTGGGGTCAAATCAGCAGCTACTAGTTATTTTGCTTCCTGCCACACATCAGGATTCTGAATATTCAGAACCTTGGCACCTTCATCCTGCTGCCGGATACTTGACCAGCACACGAGCTGTGTGAAACAGGAGGCACTTCTGAGCTCTTGCACGAGGCAAGTCTCAAGAGCTGCAGATCCATAGATGGCAGAGATAACCCCCAAAATCCAAATGGTGTGTGGAATCACTCACCTGTATGCTCCTTATATAAACCTTACACTTCTGCAGGTACAAAGTTGTATCTTTGCCATGACTAAACCAACCACTGCTGGCAGATGAAGTCCAATGGACTTTGATGTTAAAAAGCTGTAGGATACAAACTTTTCTATTCTTGATTTTCCTCCTCCTTGTCACGGCTTGAAGTGTTTTCTCAGCCATCAGGAGGAGGTGATCCCACTGGGAACAGCTTCTTGTGAAAGTGTTGATCTGCTGACTGTGACTGTGACTTCTCCAAGATTTTATTAAGCATCCATATGTCATTTACCTCATTCTTCTCGAAGCTCAGTGCAGTGTCTGACACATGCTGCAATTCTGGGCTGAAAGCTGCTATTACCAAAATCACATTTCTGATTACCGTAGAATAGAGGCATCTCATGAATCTTTATGTGTGTGTTTTCTTGCCTTAAATGATGAAATATTGCAGATCATCTGGATTTCCTGCATTCCAGAGCTACCTCAGTCAAGAATAGCCTGTGAACTGCCTAATCAATTGAGACATCTCAATGTGTATGAACCCCCCAGATATTGGTGTTGTGTTACCCTGGTTTATCTCTGGATATACAGAGAAAAATGCCTCATCTGTGCTTTGAGTTTAGACTTACATTGTTTACCATATTGCTACAAACATAAACAAATAACTTTGACAAGGTAATAGATCTTCATCTCGGATTGACTTTCCCACCTTTCTCAGGGTGTGATCCTGTGTGATCTTTAACACTTTTGTGAAAACCCTTCTGACTTTCTCTTAATGCTCTTGTGAAAGTAGTCTGACAGCAGCTCCCAATGGCTTCGAAAAGTACTGAAACAGTAATATGCATTTAAAACTCTGACACAGCTTCCTTGCTTTCATTCCATCGCTCGCTCTCCAAGAATCAGCACCTGGAAAAGCTGTCGTGGAATAGAATCATAAAATGTGCTGAGTTGGAAGGGGCCTACAAGGATCATCAAATCCAACCCCTGGCCCTGCACAGACACCCCAACAACCCCACTCTGTCCCTCAGAGCCTTGTCCAAACCCTCCTGGAGCTCTGGCAGCCTTGGGGCCGTGCCCACTGCCCTGGGGAGCCTGGTCAGTGCCAACCCCCCTCTGGGGGAAGAACCTTTTCCTGAGATCCAACCTAAACCTCCCTCATGCTGTTCCCACAGAAGTGTCCACAGAAGTATCCTCTTTCTACTGGGAGTGCTTGTCTCCTTTTAGCAAAGGATGTCCCATGATTTGTTTGTGCTCTTTGTTAGAAAAGTCCTTTAGGTCATGGCCAGTTCATTGTCCCAAGCGAGTCACTGTGACACAGGAGGAGGAAGATGTTGTAGGTAGTTTATCTGAGCTGCCCCTCCTTAACTTGTTCCAGGCCATGCAAAGGAAATGGAGTCCATCTCAGGCTTAGACTTGCTTTTAAAATGTAGTTGGTAAGTCTTCACACATCCTCAGTAGAAGCTCTGCCCTTATTTCCCCTAAATAAGGATCATCATTCAGATGATATCTGTGGTCTAAAGCAATACTTTATTGCCTTGTCTTCACCTGGCACGTTGCTTCTGGGCTACTTGATATTCTGTTACCTGTAGCATTGCAAAGAATGTCTCATAACCTCTTCTGACTCTTATTTCAGCGGCCTTGAAAATCAGACCTTGTCCGCCAGAAATATTTAAAGTTCTTAGTACATAGCAGACTACAACTTTTGGACCTCAGGAAAGGGTTCTTCCCCCAGAGGGTGGTTGGGCACTGACCAGGCTCCCCAGGGCAGTGGGCACGGCCCCAAGGCTGCCAGAGCTCCAGGAGGGTTTGGATGATCCTCTAGGGCACAGGGGGTGACTCTTGTGCAGGGTGTCCTGTGCAGGGCCAGGAGCTGGACTTGATGATCCTCGTGGGTCCCTTCCAACTCAGCACGTTTTACGATTCTCTGTTTAAAACCACAAAAAGCCTAGGTATGACATCAGCTCTGAAGTACGTTATCAACTTAAGAAGAAGTAGAGGGAAGGTCTGTGACAACAGAGAATTGAAGGGAGAAGTTCGCCCTGATTGCCCTGGAAAGCCCAGCTCGCACTGTGGTAGCATCTTAAACCAGTCACTTAAGAGCAGCATGTGGCAGGGGCCATAAACAAGTACAAGAAACACTTCCAGCACTTCGCATATGAAATCAGCCTGATTTTCTATACCCAGCTCTGCTGGAAACGCTGTGGTATCACAGGGGCAGGACCTGTGAGAGGAGGGAGGAGTTTTATGAAAAGCTTTGATATAACTTCAACATCCAAAGTAATAATTATTTCATTTTACCTTGTAGGTGAAAATTATTCGCCAGCACCTCTTCCACTAAAAAAAAAAAAAAAAAAGCTCCTGCCTTTAGTGAACACACTCCTCAGTGCTGGCAAACATAATGCTGTTTGCCTCATAAGCTCACAATGGAAAGAGAACCTGTTACAAATTCAGTCAATGATCCAACAGGAAATTAAACCTTTTAAAAATGGATGAACCAGTGGACCAAGAGTAATGGAAGAAAATGCACAAAATAGGAAGTGTGAGTCATTAATTTGATTTAAATATGATTTTTTATTTTTTGGCAGTACGGCGCCAGGGTCTGACATGATTTCCTTTTTCAAAAATGCAGCAAGATGAGAACAGAATTGGAACTAAACATTGAAAAGATACGTCTTTTCCTTTTAATTAGAAAAAAGATCAGTGTCCTACTGGGCAGGAGAAAAATATCAGAAAATATTTAAATTTGTGAATCTCAGTTTAATATAAAGTTGCCCTTTTCTATGACTTTCTGAGGAGGGAAGGAGTTGTTCTATAATATTTAATTATATGCAAAGGACAGGAAAGACAGAAGAAAGATCATTTATTCTGAATCTGAAGAACTTAGAACTGGTCAAAAATACATACTATTGCATGATTTCCACTCCCACACTGCACCACTGGGAGGTGGGAATGCAAGAGAGCAACTAAACCACCATCTGTGTGCCTTTGAGGGGAGTGGTCCTGTCCAAAGGAGCAGGAAAACAAATATTTCCTTGCTCAGGGTCTGTAAAACCTGCTGATGGGGATAAAAATGGTAAAAACAGTGAATTTACTGAGCTGTAGTGGTCAGTGGAACTGCAACTGGTGGGAGAAAAGCTCATTTTGTGAATGTTCTATGTGTATATTTTGTGATGTTCTCTTAGGCACTTACTTAGATGACATTTTGTGGAGAACACATTTGTATTAATGTAGCTCTTACCATTTTGTCTCACAGCCCCCCCAACTAGTAAGAATATGGTCGGAATGATTAGAAACCCATCCTTTAAGAGGGAGACCTTTTAGCCCCCTCTTTGCCTGTCATGCCGATACATCCCCTGATAAAAGCACAAAGAGCAGGGCCAGCAGAGCAAATCAGAGAATCAAGGAAGCTCTTGGTCACTTGGGAGTTTAATCCCAAGGTCGTGCCCTGCTCGGGAGCTGTTCCCTCCCAGGTGTGCCGTACGTGGACCAGTCACTGCCCAGGTCTGTTTGGAGCTGATGGTGCCAGTAGGATTATTCTGGGAATGAGGGACAGCGGCGCCTTCTCAAAGCAATAAACAGAGGGATGCAGACAAATCCTATTAACGAATAACAGGATTTGTGCTTGCACTGTACCTCCCACTCACCACCTTGAAAATTTACCCCCCGCTGCCTGAACCGTTGTTGTGCATGAAATCAAGTGAATTAAGGCCCATTTAAAACTCAGCTAAAAACCCCCATCGGATTCCAGTGAAGTGTGAATAATGATTCCACACTCATCAGCTGTGGTTGCCATAAGAAACAAGATTTCATAAATCTATAAAGTGTAGAAGAGACAGAAATGCCACAAGCAACATTAATCTACTAAAATGATAACCAAAATTGGATCTTATTTTCAGTGCTGGGACTCTTTTTTTTTTTTCCAGCTCCTGTAGTTTCTCAACAAATCAACAAAAGCAGCTGTCTGCATTCCAGCTGTAAAACTAAACAGTTTTCAGAAGCCTGAAGGCTCAGTCTGATTGACTGTATTATCCACCCTTTGTTAATAGTCATAAATGATTTGTTTCTTTTGGAACAAACCGAGAAGAAATACAAATAAAGGAATTTTATCTGACTCATAAGTCACTTCATATCACGTTCTGCTGTTACACAGTCAAAAATAACCATACAGAAGACGAAATTTGCTCTGAATATTTGCAGTGTTTAATATTTTAAAAGCCCCGGCATATCATTTTGGGAGAGATTTGTGTGAATTAGCATGAACACAGAAAATGTTTATTTTATTAATAAAAAGTAGAGCAGGCAAGTAGACTAGCGCACTCCTAAGAACTGACTCGCTGCGTTTAAAGCAGAAATCTCTATTTTTTACACTTTGATTCTTATTTGTATGATCAGGATAAATTACCACAGCCCGGGCAGGTCACTGGGTGATCCAAGCGTGAAGGCAAAGTGCTGTGTGACACATTGTCAAGAGTAAATAAAAAAAGGTCCACAGACATTGGGAGACGTAGACTTTGAAATGCCATATAAATTGTCAGGAAGGAGGCAGAAATAAGGGTGTTTTCTGCAGTCTTTGACAGCCACAGCTTTCAGGAAAACATCGTGTTTAGATCTGCATAATAGCGGGAGCAGAGCGGAATGGAACCAGGGCAGGGATGTGATGAACTGCTTGGCAGATTCCTTTGGAAGTGTTTGGATAGGGAGAAAGATTGTTCTGGAGTAAAGGATAACCCCAGTGAGCTCTCTTTTCTACATTTAATAGACACCCCTGGAGAGGAAGTATTCTTTTGAAGTTATATTTTTATGTTTCAATACAAAAGTGTTTCTTGATGTTTTCCAGCCTTCTAATGACATTGGACACACCTTTGATGTGGGCTCCCAGCAATGCTTGGAAGAGAATAGAACTATCCAAACTTTCCTGTCACTTTAATAATTAAAAAAGGGTCGCAATTAAGTAAGATTCATCTTCTCTGCATGCACACATGTAGCCCTCCAGTAAATTTAAGACACTGAATGTCTCAAACCCTTGTTATTAGGGTTTCAGGTAAATAAATACAGAGACACTTCATCAAATGCAGTAACAAATTGAGAGTGAAGAAATTAGGAATATAATTTTATCTCATTTGTTTGATTTAGTTTCCATTACTTTCATACTTGACTTGATTTTTTTTTCACTTGCATAGTTACATGCTTATACACACAGACTCAGGTCTGGGTGCAACATACCTTAACGCTGCTGCATAAAACGTGATTTTTCTTTGCATATCTGTGTAAAAATGTGTATTTGAAGTCAACCTCTTCTTGTGGAATGCAGGCAATGCTTCAAATAACTTCTCTTTGTCTTAGCTACTAAAATACCAACAAAAGGCTCTGTTCTGCAAACACCTGCACGTAAGTTTTTGATGAGTAAGAGCCTGCTCACGGCCTACTAAAATCATAAAACCATCTTTGATTTCCAGAGAGTTGGATGAAATATATTCGAATGTTCTTCCCCCCCTCAGTTTCCTTTTTGCCTTCTCCACCTGCCCCTCTTAATTCTCCTGCTCCCTTCTTCTTGAACCCTGTGTGAAATGAGAGTGCAAAAACATCTAGGGATGAGAATTGCCCTTATCTGAGTGTAAATTCCATGGAGAGTGCTTGGAAGGGCACGATAAATAAGGATGAGGAAATGTAGGGACACATTTTTAATGGCAGGCTTTTACAGACAGCTGATGCTCACACCTGTCCCAGTTATTCTGCAAGATAAATTGCATAATAAGATCTACCAAAAGAACTAATTTTGATACAAAATGTGAACTTGGGAAGTTTGGGTAAGTTGACAATGTCGAAAAAAAAACTCATGGATTTTCAGTTGCTTAAGGCTCTGTTGGCTATTTTTTGGTCTTCGGTGTCCGGTTGTAATGATGGGAATCATCCTGCAGTGGTTCTCTGTGTCTCTCAATAGTAAATCATGATCCTCCTCAGCAACTTGGAAAATCTAAGTTATGTATGCTGATTAGATGTTTGTCAAAAAATATAAATATTATTCATGAAGCTTAGCTTTTGTCCATGATTAGTTTAGATGAGCAGACTTTCATTATGTTGTAAGAAATAAACCCTTTTAAAGACTTAAAATCAGCATTCTTCAGATCCAAAATTATTAATTCTCCTGCTTATAGGACTAAGCTTGTGTGAATACCACAGATAAATGATTAACGTTGCCTTTTGCATAACTGCATGGCCAGGTGAAATACTTATATATATATTCCGTTTGTATCAAATGTGTTTAAATCTATACATTGCATTTTAAAGGTAAAAACAGATGAGAGCTGCTGCAGCCTTGCAGAGAGGGAATTCTGCTTTGCATTTTGGAAGGGCTGTAAATCCCTGGAGCTGTGTAGTCAGAGTTTACGATTTCCATCAAAGAGCACGAGGGACATATTTCACTGTGGACTATCCATTATTCTGCACATACTTGAAAAGGAAAACTCAAACAAAGCTCTCATTAGGAAACATTGACATAAGACCAGCAGAGAATTCATTTACTTGTACATGGAGATACAGCAAAGGAGTCAGTGAGAGCCATACATTACCCTGCCAGGGGGGTGGATGACGAGGTGACGAGATGTGCATCTAGACATGTATTTTTGTACAGCTCTTCCAAGCTTTGTCTTTGTTTTTATTTCTGTCAGCCTGAAAGCAATGAAAATTTATAGCTGAAGCATCAGGGAGCTGGGGAAGCTGGCTCTCCTTAAGCACAAGGAACTGGTGGGCTGAGCCCATGTGATATTGTGGCAGGGGAGCAGGTCCAACCCCATGGCACCCAGAAGGACACTCCCAGGGGGCAACCAAAAGTCTGATCCTTCTGTGGGTCTGTAGGGATGGGGCAATTCAGAAAGGATTCAAGTCAGGGCCAGGTCAGTGCTGATAACCAAGATCAGGGTGAGGACCTGAAGAACACCCCTGTCTGTGTCAAAACACCATCAAGGCCACGGAAGATCAGCCATAAGATCAGCCACCACAGTGGGAATGTGAGATAAGCACAGAGGGCAGGAATTTGGACAAGAAGGTGCTGATTCCAAGCCTGATGAAGGTAAGGG
Organism: Cephalopterus ornatus; assembly: GCA_013396775.1. Classification (NCBI taxonomy): domain Eukaryota; kingdom Metazoa; phylum Chordata; class Aves; order Passeriformes; family Cotingidae; genus Cephalopterus; species Cephalopterus ornatus. Next base: position 322,880 of record VZRE01016252.1, on the reverse strand, counting down.
CTGGTGAGCACATCCTGGTTAATGCATCTGGACAAAAATTCCCTCTGTGACAGTCTGTGGGAAAGGAATCAGTGCTGATACATATCACCCCAGGCTGTGGGAATATCTGGGACAGTGACATGGATACTTGAAACTTGGGCTGTATAAAGGTGGTACCCCCAGAAGAACAACACTTCCAGGACCTCTACCACTGAGAAGGCCAGGGTGGAGGAAGGACCAACGGGATGCTGCTGGATCCATGTGTGGTGACCATCCTCTGCTTCTCTCTCTCACTTTTCTCTCTCCCTCTCCCCTTTCTACTTCTTTTTCTCTCTCTCTACCTCACACTGACAGTTAAATAAAATCTGTCCTACTGATCTCAGCACATGGTATTGTTTGCACCTCCAGCAGGGCAGAAGCACCTCCCACTAACGGGATAAGATGGTCCACAGGCAGGTCCACAGTGACAAAGGGAAGGTCACCCTGGGATATCACACCCCTGGATTGGGGACTGGATCAGCAGCAAGGGCAGGCACAGGTGGGTCCTGTGGTGCAGCTGACAGCTCCCACCTGAGCTGAAATGGGACTGGGGAGTCTGCCCAGGGCATTAAACCCTATTAGTGCCCCGAGAGCCCTGACATAAAGCAGATGAAAATCTCCTGAGTAACTCCTAGTTGTACAGCAGCAGCTCTTGCAGCAGTAAAAGTGATGAGTATTTTCAAAAGTATGTACACAATGGAGTCTGTGTGTTCTACAAAGGTTGTTTTGTCATGTACCTATTTCATTTCTGAGAGTGGTTAAGGTTGGTTCTTCTGTTGGGGTTAACTCCTGCTGAAACAGCAGTGTGAGAACCACAGACGGACATTTGGCCAGAATAAATAGAGAAGGGACAAGAAAAATATTGTCTCAGCTGTACTTATGATGGTTTGGGTGCTGGTATGTTTTTCTTTGTGGGTTTTTTTTTTAATTTTTTATTTTGTTAGCTTAAGAAACTTCTGAAAATGCTATAAAAAAAAAATCTGTGCTGTATAACTTGTGTGGGAATTATTTTTTTAATTTATCTTGTTGAATATTTATTGTAGTTTTGCAGGTATTGTGCAAAATATATACAGCCCTGAATAGTATTTCAAGTTTAATTTACAATAAATGGAATGAATCTTGTTGCTCTACAGTCACTGGGGGTTTTTTGTATATTATTAGAATGATGTGATATATTCATTTGGTTTCTTTACGATAATGGTCATTATATAGATTCTTGCTGGTATCATACTCTGTGTGATGCCTCCAGACATGGAGGTATTAATAAGTGGAAAATCTGAGTTATTTGTTGTGGGAGAAGGACAGTGAATCACAAAACCTGCTCTGTGAGGACCTGTGGAAATAAATGCACAATTTAGAGGCAGACTTCCTAAAGCAGCATGAATTGAGCCAGTCTGCTTGAGTCAATGTGAAATGAGTTAATTCCTCCCTGTAATGGAATGATGAGTGGATTGGGGAAGAAGCTGGGATAGAAAAAGATACACCAAGAGGCCAAATATGTCACATTTTGTTGTTCGGCCTGCAAATGACAGTTCAGCTGTAGCTCAGTTTTGATTGCTGCCACGATTCCAGACCTGCTTTGGAAATGGCTCTGAAAGCTTTTCCATCCAAGTACCTGTCGAGAGTAGTTAAATGCTGCAGAGTGCACAAATAAAACACTCCAAAGGATTTTGTCTGGATCAGCTGCAGCTGTTGCATTTTAGATCTGTTTTATATGAAATTTGTTTTCTGACCATTATTTTTATCTCCCAGCCAAATCAGGGGTTTGTCTGGGGGTGAAATGATTCGTGCTGTGTCAGAGGCTGTGGGTGCAGGATCTCTCCATGGCAGCACGTGCTGCCACTGGGCATTTCAGAAGGGAACTGAGAATACTAGTTGGCTTTAATTGTGTTCTCTGTAAGCAAGTGTAAAGCTTTTTAGTAAAAGGACAGAAGAAGTTGAACTAATTTCATAGGGACTGAACTAAAGCACCAACTTTTCACAAGAGCCTGTAGCGACAGGACGAGGAGGAAAGGCCTTAAACCGAAGGAGGGTAGATTTAGGTTGGATATTGGGACGAAATTTTTTACTGTAAGGGTGGTGAGGTCTTGGCACAGGTTGCCCAGGAAGTCTGTGGACTCTCCATCCCTGGAAGTGCCCAAGGCCAGGTTGGATGGGGCTTGGAGCAACCTGGGATAATGGAAGGAGTCCCTGCCCATGGCAGGGAGTGGAATGGGATGATCTTAAAGGTCCCTTCCAACCCAAACCATTATATGATCTTATAATAAATTCCAGGAACCTGGAAAGGTACCTTTGTCTCGTGTAAACACCAAGAGTTCATGAAGCCAAAAGCAGAAGTTCATGGTACTTGTGACTTAGTTCAGGATTTTTCTGATCAATTTTGTCGTGATGTAGGATTGGAAAATGGCTTTGCTGCCACATGTGTGGGTATGGTGGTGTTATTGTCAGGGTTTATGATATGGAAAATCCAACCACAAAGCTAAAGGTGTATGAAGGAAAGGAGGAAAAGATGGATGGGAGCTGTTGTATCTGTCTGGTCTAGGGCAGATGACTTGAACTGGGAATTTGATATGATGCTGGTAGTGTTCTTGATAACGTGTACAGACCATATTAAATACATGTGATTTGAGCGGTAGAGACTCAAAATTAATAGTCCACTCAATGTGAAGTGAATCCCAGTGGTATCACTGATGTTACTATTTTGATGATGAAGGAATGCACAGTTCCTTGTCTTGTTTCCATTCCCTGTCTCATATGAACATAAATATGAACAGCAATACTCTTCTAAACAAATGCAATAGAATTAGGAAACAAGATTATTAGATACTTTGAGAACACATTGGTGTCAAAATTGTCTATTATTAAATAAGGGATTAAAACATGTTATATGGGAACACTGATCTGCAGGTTTAACATTCTGGTAGATATTGAGAGAAGCTATTTTGACAAAAATCATCTCTCAGAACTCCTCTGGACCAATAAATGAACAAGCAAAAGTGCCACTTAGGACACTGCTGGCTGGTTGCTGCTTTCTGACTGACAGCAGAGGTGAGGATGAGGGGCTGGAAGGGGGGAACGAGTTATGCTGAGAGTGATTTATGAATTTCAAATAATTGATGTTTCAAACCAGTGTTCAGTTCTTCATCAGTGAGAAGCACAGTTTGTTTATCGCATTCTTAAATGGATGAAAGGAAATATGTGCATATTAATGTCAAAAAATGCTTTATAAATGGTTGAGCAAGGACTTTTCAAACATCCCTTAATGAGGATAGATAATAACATGGATATTTCCTAGGTAAATTTAAACTGGATTTCAAATCTACTCAGAGGGGATGCTTAGTGATAGTCTTGCATATACTTTTTCTGGAGTTATGTTAAAGAGTGATCTCAAAATCTGCTGGGTGGGAATGAAATGCAGCTCTGGCTGCTTTCTCTGCTGGCTGGCCAAGGATAATGGATATGTCTGGCTTAGGAAATATTTCCATTTACACAAAATACTTAGAGTTGAGCAGTTCTCTCTTTACTGACTCTACACCAGAACATCCTGAGCTTCAGTTTCATCTCAGGTCTGGGTACAAAGCCACCTTTAGATCATGTTAGTTTTTGAGTTGTTTTGTGCTGTCTACAAATAAATCTTTGGCATCTTTACGGACTTCAGAAGTATTTAAATAATGAGGTTGTTTTTTGTTTGCAGCCGAGGAAGAGAAGGCTGGCCCAAGTCAGCCTGGCAGTGACTGCCCTGGGTGATGCCCCTGCCCCTCCACTTTCATCAGGCTCTCTCTGTGTTCCAGGTGTTGCAAGCAAGGGAACATAGTGATTTCTGTACACTTTTCCTGATAATAATAAGGAAACTGCAAGGCAGGTGACTGGTAGTTGGTTCAGTTCCTAGTCTGCCAAGTACATTTATTTTTATTGAAGGTATTGCTCCCTGGGATATAAGAAGTATGTATGTATATATATATGGATTAAGTTTTGGGTGTAGAAAGATGCTTGAATTTGAACTGATCCTGAATTCCAGCCCTTTCTCTGGATCCTTTAGTTTCTCTACAGTTAGAGAGATGGTCAGTAGGAGGACTAATGCTAAATGTTTAACTGTAGAGTAGCATCCTGGAAGTTGGGGAATGTAAAGAAGTTGATGTGCAACGTGAGAAGAGTGTGGAGAAGAGGAGGGAGCTTCTGCCTAATGGATATTAAAGTAGTTGGGGTCTGAAGCTCTCAGACGCAGTATTTAATACATGAGCAGGAGCTGCAGCTGTCGTGTTGTGTAGTGGAATAGCACTATTATTATTTTATTGCCTTTGATTAGTTGAAATGGTATCTTATAGCAAGCAAAGCCACTATAAATGCATTTCCCAGCAGCTGTATATATGCCCAGCCCTGGCATCACGAGGAGATGCTGCATTAGAGAGACACCATCCATCACACTTTGGGTTTGAAGCAATATCCTCTCCCTAAATTAACGTCATCACCTTCCAACAGCTGTGACCACCAGCTCAGTGGTACTTGATGAGCCTGTCAGTGTTTCCAATATCAATTCTGCCTTTAATAGATTTATTTATAAGTTAGATCTACTTAGCTATAAAAATCTGCTCTGGGTTGGGACTTGGCACGTTGGGCTCTCCCTGGATGATTTTCTTCACAGTCCTTCTGTGCTCGATGGGAAACTTTTTGCCAAATTCTGTCAACCATAATAAACTTCTGGAAACAGTAATTAAGGACCTTGATGGCTGTGTGGCTGTGGATTTAGCCAAATGGTCCCTTCTGTGGGGAGCAGGCATAATCTATTTATTGATGTGAAGTTCTGTATCCAAAGGGTGCTTGAATATTATCTTGCCCTAAATGGTTCATTGAGCAATTTCAGCCTCCCTTCTCTCTCCAAAATCAGCTCTGTTTCTTCTTCTCCTAAGAATGCCAGAAATTGGAATAAGAAAACTTCATACTGGATTAAATAGAAGTGTAGTCCTCTGTGTTTATTTTTGTTTTAACATACGAAATCTTCAAATTTAATAGCAGTGCTAAAAGAAGCTGAAATGATTCACTATATCCAAAATAAAAAAATTCTTCCTATTTTTTTTTCCCTTTTTTCTTGGGTGAAACTGTACCTTGAAAATTCAGCCTATAAATGTGCAGATTTATTTAGCTGGAAATGTGTTTTTGCTCAGTAGTGTTTCTTTGGTAAAAAAAAAAATAGCCATTGTTAGTCTTCAGATGATACTCTATCACCTGTTTACAGAAAATTTGTCCAGTAATCCCCAGAAATAACAGCTGGTAACAACCATTCACTCAACACATATTTATCAGCGAAAATTTAAATACGAGCATCTGATGAGCAGATGTTTCCATTTGTATTGCAAGATAAGACATTTTAGCAATCTTTGTATTTGGGAAGCAGGCTATTCATCAGTTGATTTTTGGGAGTTTTCATCTTGGTGAATTAAAACTTCAGGCAGAAGACATGTAACTGTGCTGAGGGGGCTGTGATGGTGTGCAGGCTGCCACGGCGTGCAGTCTGTATAGGAAATGGAAGTGTGGGAATATTGTGTTCTAGTTAATGTTCACGTAGAGCCCACAGCATCTAGAGCCCAGGGCTCTCGTTTGAGGAGTGCAGGAGGTTGCAGCAAGGAGGAGTTTGGCCTCTTCTCCCAGGGAACAAGCAACAGGACAAGAGGAAAAGGCTTCAGTTGTGCTGTGGAGGTTCAGGTTGGACATCAGGAAGAATTTCTTCATGGGAAGGGTTCTTAAACATTGGCAGGGGCTGCCCAGGGAGGTTTGGAGTGCCCAGCCCTGGAGGTGCCCAAGGAAGGCCTGGCTGTGGCACTCAGTGCTCTGGGCTGGGGACAAGGAGGGGATGGGGCACGGGGTTGGACTCCATGAGCTGGGAGGGCTTTTCCAACCTGAGTGATTCTGTGTGATGCCTTTGGGGCAGACTCATAAAACCTTGTATCGTACCCACTGTGCACTTCGTGTGGGGCTGGAAAAAGAACTCTCCATCACATGCAGGGTGATGAACCAGCTTGCTCCAAATTTTGTCTGGGTCTGCCCAGATCTAGCAGAAGGTCCTCATTTCTGTGCCAGGGGTTCTCTTAGGACAGGTTATCCTGTCAGTGGATATGAGGCCAAGGCTGTAGAAGAGCCTTGCATTCCTCTTCTCATCCATGATCAAATCTTATGGCAGTCTCATCATGTGGAAAGTTCACTTCATTAATTCCTAAATATATTAACTGAAACGATCTATTAAATTTCAGAAAAGGAAAATTATTTTGATATTTTACAACTTTAATATTAATGTTAGATCTTTCTGCCATTTTAGTTGAAGAATTACTCCTGCAGCCAAAAAGGTTGTTCCTTTCTAGGCGCACAAATAGAGGCACCAACATTGATGCCCAACTGCAGTTAGGGCAGGGCAGCTTTCTCTCCTGTGCTTATCAGTGTGCTGTGCTGTCACAGAATAATCAAAAGATCTTCCTGTAGCTTTTACTGCTATGTGGGAAGATCCCGTGGATGCCAACCAACCAAACTATGGTCTGTGCATATTCTTCACGTCATTCTGATTTGCGTTTCTGCTCTGCAGGTTATTCTGTGTCAGAGAAGTGATCAAAACTTCAGTGGAAATGGGAAAAAACTGCCAAGGCAGCCTTCAGCATAGCATCTCATTCCCATTTATCCATCTATTGTAATCTGTAATTAGCTACAGTTTACTCAAATGCTCCCGGCACAAATATTTTCACGTCTACTCTAAACTCGATCCCATTAAAACATCATAAAAAACAGTACCTTGACATGCTTCCCATCTATGATTACAGCTGCTATTTGTCCATTCACAAAGTTCTGCTGCACAGACAGCTGTGTCAGTGGCCTGCAGGGATGAACAATACCTGAGGTTTTAGGGTGACCTCTGAGATCAGTCTGATACAAATGCTGAGGCAAATCTACCCTCCCTTCTGCTCTGTAGGGTTGGCTTTAATGACTTCAAAATATGTTAGTGATGGAAGAAGACATGATTCAAATGGCCTTGGAATACAAGGGGAAAATGAAAAATGGTGAGCTTTTTACAGAGCAGTAACACCATGTGCTATCAGCTTTCTTGAAGCCTTGTAAACCTGTCAGAAACATTTTTACTAATAGTTCATTGTACCTTGTCGTAGAAGAAGTAATCAGTGATTTCTGAACCAAACTGGCAATTCGGAAATGAGTCATTGCTCTCATTNATTATAAAGCTCTCATTGCTTTTTTTTTTTTTTTTTTTTTTTTAATGTAGTTGGCATCTGTGTCAGGCAATACAGTAACAGTGTGTTCCCATCCCATTGTCACAGGCACAATTTAGGTTTCAAAGAACGAGGCACAACTTTGACCTATTCCTATGCAAATTCTCTCTTAATGTGTTTTGATAGTGTAGTAAAACATGTTTTGACTAAGATTTGAAAGAAAGGCTACCATTAGAAAGCTCTAAGTAAGCCATTTAGGGCTGAAACTGCCAATTTGTTAGTAATCCTTACATAACCTGTTTTTAAAAGTTTTCTATTAAGAACGTAGACTTTGGGTCTAAGGGAACCTGTATTTTCAGTAAACGTGACATTTAATACAGGCATGCAGCAACATTACAGGATGTGTACGTAGGTAGTGATCAGTAAAATTTTGAGGTGTTCTGGATGTCTTCACTGAGTTTGGAGGGACAGCCAATGTACTGAGAGTTCACCCACTGACTCAGCCATCTCTGCTATCACAGAATTATCCAGGTTGGAAAAGACTCCAAGATCGAGTCCCCCTGTGCCCGACGCCCACCTTGTCCCCAGCCCAGAGCACTGAGTGCCACGGCCAGCCCTTCCTTGGGCACCTCCAGGGCTGGGCACTCCAAACCTCCCTGGGCAGCCCCTGCCAAGGCCTGACCACCCTTTCCAGGGAGAAATTCCTCCTGATGTCCAACCTGAGCCTCCCCTGGCACAGCTGGAAGCCATTCCCTCTCCTCCTGTCCCTTGTTCCCTGGGAGCAGAGCCCGACCCCCCCAGCTCCCCATTCCTGTCAGGGAGTTGCAGAGCCACAAGGTCCCCCCTGAGCCTCCTTTTCTCCAGGCTGAGCCCCCCCAGCTCCCTCAGCTGCTCCTTCTTCTCCAGCCCCTTCCCAGCTCCATTCCCTTCCCTGCCCACGCTCCAGCCCCTCGGTGTCATTTCACATCTCTGCAAAGCTTCCAGCTCTAACGTAGTATTTTTCGAGTCTTACAGTGTTTCCTTCTTTCACTGTCAAAGAGAAAATTTGAAATTTTACAGCCCCCCAACTCTGAGCACTGGCAGTGTCATGATTGTGAGTTATATTCCAGGTCTAACATTTCATGACTTATGTGCCTGGAAGGGAGAATCCAAAACAAGGAGGAACCCTCGGAGTCATGAGTCTGTGAGAGGCAGTTGCTGAGAACGTGGGATATTCTGCACCATGTTGACTCTCTTACCAGTGCTGTAGGGACAAGAGCAAGGTTGGGAATTGTGCTATAGTTTGAGTTTCTAAAACCATTTGCCTGTTCAAGTAGAATAGGTTAAACTCAGGACACAGAAACATTTTCTTGTAAAGGCTTGAAAATGGCTTCATAAGGGTTTCGTGCTCTTCATCGCAGTTTCTGCTGAGAAAATCCAGTCACTGTCAATATTTGCAGAGCTGAGAGTTGACCAGATATCAGACATGTGGTCTGTTAAATGTTTGCAGACTGAAACCAAACAGGAAACTCTCAGACCTAAAACTGTAGTGATAAAGGAAAATATTCCAACAGGTGCACGTCAGAAAACAGGTAAAACAGAATAAGTGAATGTTCATCATTTTTCCTTTGACCTAAATGAAAGCGATTATGGAAGTAGATAATAATTGCGAAGTATGATCACTGGATTTAAAAGAAACTGCCATGTGGGTCTGTAGTGAAAAAGGTGTCATGAGTCTGCTTAATGAGAAAAAATATTGTTAATTTTCTTTGCTTAGGATTAGTTTGTGGGGGAATAGATAACATCTTAAATTCCATCTTGAATCATAGTACTCCTTCTGTTCTATGTTTTGTGACTGTAAAAACACACCTCTCAGTAAAAAAAAAAGAGTTATGTCTTTATTTTCTTCTTTAACACAGAATTGCAAACTACAAAAAGGGGCAGAGGATTAAATGATTTTTCTTCTTGGTGGTTTAGGAGTTAGTGAATATTGATGTTCTGTAGATTGTTAACACTTGAAGAGGGAGCTCAAGAAAAAAACATGAAATAAAAAAAAAGGGTAAATTTTAAATCTAAAAATTTCTTCTCTTGAGATATTCCAGGAAATTCCCATATCTTAATTCTAGTTTCTTTAATATAAATTTTCAGAAGGCCTGATCTTTCTGTGCCTACAGGAATTATCTTTTATTAATACACCCTGTTAAGTGGTGTGCATTGAGTTGTTCATACTGGTGATATTTCCAAAACTTTTAAAACCATTTCTGAAATAGCTTTTCAGTTAAATATATGGCGGATACATAATACCTGATTGTGCACTGTGGTATGAAGGGTTTAATTGGGTTTTAGTTTGGATCATCTGGGTTACTGACTCTTCAAGGCACAATTTTCTAATAGAACTCTGCTCTTGTGTTTCATGTCCTCTCTCAAGGATTTGGTAACACACCACAGAGAGAAAATAGGTTTGCTGTTGTATAAAAGAGTCAGGGATTAACTCCTCCCCAAAGTTCCTCGCACAGTTATCTACTTTTTCATGTCCCCTGTTCCTCCCTCCAATATTTCAGTGTGTGAAATACATGAACTCGGTGTTCAGAGCGTGCTCCAGGTCCTCGGGGACTCCCACATAAATAAAGCACATTAAAGGCTGTCAGGGACCAACCCCCAGGGAGAAATCCAGAAGCTTAGAAGAGGAAAATGCGAAAGTTCCGTTGAAACAGCTGTGTGTGTACCAGATATCCAGCTGGAGATAAGGCCTGGAATGATAAGCAGCCGATAGGATCAGGCCACAATGTGAATGTGCAACAAATTTATCTGAAATATATGTTTTATATACAAAGAAACACTCCCAGAAATCGGTAGGGAACGTCCTAATCACAGCTTCAGAATTTAAAGTGTAATTTTTTTAATCTGATTCTCCCATTTCTTTTTTCTTCTGAAATATAATTTCCTGATATAAAGAGGGGGGGAACTCTTTACTCTTGATTAAGTTTTTTTCTTTTCTTCTTTAACTACTTACTTTTTAATTAGCTTTCTGATTTAATTAGCTTTCCCAAATCACTCAGTAGTATCAGTATATTTGTGGAACAATCTGAACTCCCTCTGGTGGTCAGACAATACTTTTGGAGTCTTTTATGTCTTAAACCATCAGTTCAGTGTTTTTCTGGGAAAGGGTGGTTATATACCAAGCTGTGAATTTTATTATTTCTGTTTTCTAAACCTGAGATAAAGGTTGCATTTACAAATTTCATATGACATAGAGAAAATAACTTTAATGCTGCAAGCAGGAATTAATTGGCTTCCAAAATCTTAATCAGTATTTACAACCCCACGCAGCTCTAGAGAAATCCCTTTTGGGGGTGGAAGGGGAACCCTCTGTAAGATTTTTTTTTTTTTCAGTTTTCACATACATTTCTGTAAACAGTAAGAAATACTTTGGCCATTTTAAACGTACAGTCCCACGAAACACCTGCCTTCCCTGTGCACTCTCCTTTCAAATGACTACTGGGCCTTAAATCAAATTATTAGAAGGGGAATGTTGTGACAGGACAAGGGGAATGGTTTTAATCTGAAATACAGTGAGTTTAGATTGGATATTAGGGAGAAATCGTTCCCTGTGAGGGTGGGGAGGCCCTGGCCCAGGTTGCCCAGAGAAGCTGTGGCTGCCCCATCCCTGGAAGTGTCCAAGGCCAGGTTGGACGGGGCTTGGAGCAGCCTGGGCTAGTGGAAGGTGTCCCTGCCCGTGGCAGGAGTTGGAAATAAATGATCTTTAAGGTCCCTTCCAACCCAAACCATTCTGTGATGCTAGAAAAAGCCCAGCTCTTTCCTGAACTATTGGTTCCATACTGGGGAGCTTTCTCCCTCTTCTCTGGCTTTATCTCCCAGAGCACTGCTACCCCAGTGCCTTTTCCCATCCCATTTCCAGCTGCAGTGAAGGATTCTCCTGGCCCAGTCCCACTTATCCTTTTTTGCCACGACCAATTAATATGAGTCAGCTCACCCTCTGTCTCCTCTCTCCCCTGCTCCCTGAGAACATGCTGCTAATGGACCAGACATGCAGCAAGCCTGAATCCCCTATGGAGGGCTGGAGCAGGGAAAAGGGACATCCTTAACCTCAGCTGTTCAGCAGGGAAAAGGGAAACATTAAGGGAAAATGGTACAGCGAGGTCCAGTGAACTGGATGACATGTGATAATTTCTTACACTTGAATCAGAGTCCAAGGACAGTTGCTTTCTCCTGTGGTACCTGGTACTAAAGCAAAGTAATCCCTGTACATAACACCTACACGGTCCTGCCTTGCTCTACAACATATTTCTGAAGCAGGGCAAGAAATAAACACCACAATTTAGGTGAAAGATTTCATATGAGCAGTTAAAAAAATCCTAACAGCCACTGTCTGGTCAGTGCTGCGGCTAGGAGTGATCTGACAGCTTTCCTGTCAGCAACGTAATGAATTGGCAAATGAAATGAGTTACAGTTTAGTCTGGAATATGGAATTTAGGAGGACAGGTCCAATGCTGTGCAGTGATCCCAGCAGCTTCATAGCTATTTGCTGTTCCTGCATCTCACCCCTCTGCAGTGTAAAATTATCACTCAAATAACCCTCGCCTGATGATGAGCCATAATGAAAACACTCCACAGATGCTACAGATACTGATGAGTCACTAAAACAGCCACGGCCAGATCATCCCACGATGCAAATCAAAACCTGTGCGAGCCTGTAGTGCAGCAAACAACTGCGTTAGGGTTTGTTGTTGCTTAGTAAATGCTGAGTATTGTCTTCTCCAAGACTTCAAATATGCCTTAAATGAAAGTGCTTCCTAAACTTTCACTTAAGGATTTGCACTAACTACATTCACCATTATCTGTGCTGAGCAGAACTGCATAGTTTAAACCAATCATAAACTGAATTTGTATTTTGACCTGTTTGAATGAGACTTTACCAACAGTCCTTAAACATAAGTTAAGGCATCGGAGTCAATGAATGTCAGTCCTGCATTATTAGAACCGGAGGATCATTAAATCTGTCATTGCATATCAATAATATCACATACTGTGTTAACAGATAAAAAAGGCTTCTGGGAACATCTTTATCCTCACTGACATATTCAAGCCATTCCTAGTCGATAGCTCCCTCTTCAGTCCTGCAGCAGAGATCAGCATTCGTTTGTCTTGGCAAATGAAGTCGGCTGTTTTGTATGAATAATGGCAAATATTTGGCAAAAAATTTGCAAAGACATTTACTCCAAAAAACGTTAAACAAAATAATGTGCTGAGCAGTGTAAGCTTCATAACAAACGTAATTTGCGGCTCTTGGACTTTGCTTCTTCTTTTTGGGGTATTTTGTTTTGAGTAATTTGTCCAGGATGGAAGGTCTTGGATCTCTGGACTAGGAATGGATTATGTGATGTTAGCAAAATAATTGAAATGCAGGAAAACACAGAAGATATAAGAAACTAATACACTGAACACTATAGTTTGTATTAAACTAACAGTTGCAAAACAATTGGAATGTGCCCTCGTGCAATAGGTAAATGCAAAAACATCTGCACACGGAAACATCTAGAGCAGTGTGATCATAGTGAAGAACAAAGCTTGTTCAATGTTAAGGATGATAATTTAAGCCATTTTATGAACTCCTCCTCTTGTTGTTTGACTAATATCAGCTGTGTGCTCCCAGAAGTACAAAATTATGTTGAATTCTAATGGCTACTCAAGTGATGAGAACAATATAATTGGAGTAATAAATACAACTTCATGTTTTCATAATTAGAGTAATAAATACAATGTCGTGGCTCTATAATTTACCTGATTGTTATCTGTAATTTATTTTTGTTATACCCTGGCACTTAAGGGCCCAGGAAGAGGGGTAGTGAATAGACCAGATTAGAGTTGCTGTCCTCAAAATTATCCTGATTCTGGAGGGGAAAGATGAGTGGGAATGGACTGGAAATGTCAGAGAAAGTCATGGTGCCTGTCCTATGTCAGATGCTGCAGTAAGGACAGAGCTAGGGAAATAACCAGAGAATTCCAGAATGGTTTGGGTTAGAAGGGACCTTAAGGATCACCTCATTCCAACCCCTGCCATGGGCAGGGACACCTTCCATTAGACCAGGTTGCTCCAAGCTCTGTCCTGGAACAGAATAGTAGAGATTATAGTGATAGCTTAGAAAAACTGCAAACTTCGTGAAATTAATGATATTCTCAAATTTACCAATATTTATACACTCTTCTTATTCCCTTGCACCTTCTGTCTGGGTTTTCTTCCTGCACAGACCCAGAGAATCCTCTGGCATTTCATCTTACGTGTGAAGATGGTCATATAAAGTTACATATGGCCAATATTCCTGCATTCCTGTGAGGAATTGGGTATCCTTGTAACACACCCCTTTAAGTCCCCATGCTGTGGCCAGTGTACCCTACAGAAAACCACAGCTCTGTCACCGTGGCCCTTTCAAAAAATAAAGGACCAAAAAGGGAAAGGAGCCATGTAACACTGTGCTCCTGTGTATATTGGGGAGACGCTACTTCGGTTTTACGGATTTTCTTCGTTATATTTTTAATGTAGTGGGAAGTCACCATTAGCTGGGTGTTGGGTAGTTGTGGGTTGATGTTTCTTTCTTCATAACACGTGTGAGGGAAGTCAGGTCTGTGTGTGATGCCACAGAGTAGATACAGAGCAGTTGGGAAGAAAAACCAGATAAATGAAGGCACCAAGTTCAGAGATCTGCTGTTTCCATCTGCTGCTGCCTTATTTTAAAGAACAGATGTCCAGGGGACACTGTCACCCTTCATATTCTAAACACCTAATTGTATTTATCGATACACACTGGAGTAACATAAATAAGTGATGCTGTGCTAACAGTGGATATAAAATTCACTTTAATGTTCTAAATGGGTAGTTCTTTTTTGGCTTGTTTTTTTTTTTTTTCTTTCAAGTTCACCTTAAGTACTGTACTGGGGTGCTTCTCTCATGGAGGTGTGTTAGGCACTCCTAATAAACACACTAATGTGGTCTGAGTATGAAAGTGTAACTTCCAGGGTAAATTCTAAATGCTCCAGATGTGCTAAAAGTGTCCAGACTAATTCAGATAATTGATGAAGTGGGAGCCTGCCAATGTTGATCTGAAGCAGTGGCTTTGCACCTGCTGCTGGGCTGCTGGGAAGTAAGAACAAATTTGTTAGGAAGCCCTGTGACTATTTTTTGTGCTGAATAAATTATTTTCTGTATATTCATAGGCATATTGGGGTACAGATTTCTTCTATAGGTGTATTTTTGTTCTCTAAAGTGACAGAAGAAAAATTCAAGTCTCCCACTCACTCATTTCTTGATGCCTTTAAAATCAGGAAATGATTCAGCAGCGATGCTGCTGAAGCCAAAATTTTGTTCAGGGTGTGACAAATCAGATGTTTTTTTGGGTTTTGTTTTGATTTTTTTTTTTTCCTTCATCAACAGTTTGGTTGAATTTTTGCACTATCAGGGCAAAACCATCAGTAACTTGTTTGAAGAAAATTAAACAGAAAAGAAAATTTAAAGAAATCCCAGGCCTCCAGGGCAGACAATTACCTGTATTAGTTACATAAAGGTGGTGTCATTGTCCCCCTGAAATGGCTGAAGGGATCATAGTCAGGCACAGACCGTGGAGAACCTTCATTCAGAACAGAGCAGGCCAATTCAGGCAAGCAATTATTCAAACCAAAATTATTCACTAGCTGCTGGAAAAAGAGTAAATAATTTACTCCGTGTGTACTATTTGAAAATCTAAGCAGTAGCAAAGTAGCATGAAAACATTATTGTCAAAAAATTTATGAGATCACTAGTGGGGAAGAAATTATTCATATAAATCCTATATGACTCACTTCAACAGTTCTAATTCAAGTTTTCTGAGCTCTTCAAATGGTTACACTGATTGATTAACCTTTGATAACCGCTTATCTCAGGCCGTGGATGTGGTGGGACACAGCTGAGCTGCAGTACTCAACATTTATGGTTCACTGGCCGTGTTTTCTGGGAGCTCCAAGGGCACTGAGTGACAGGAATTAGTGCACAAAAGCCCCTTAAGGTTTGATCTTTTCATAGATTTCCGTTCTTAGAAGATGGAGAATCCTGCTGAAGGATTTCAGCTCAGCTTTAGGCAAAAACTAAAATGAAACAAAAAGAATGTTAGTAAAATCAGTGTCACAAGAAATGGTGCTGGGGTCAGTTTTCACAAAACCCTGATTTCCCACCCCACACCTGGGAACTGGAGAGAAAGGGGCGACTGGCAGTTCTGAACAACTGCAATTAGTATCATTTATTCTTTCTCAGTTGCCGCACTGAGACTGGTTGGGGCTTTTCTTGCTTTGTTTTCGTGGGACTTATTTCTCGGGAGTTGTTTCAAATTACACGAAATGATCAATATCTTGAGAATGTCAAGAAATGCATCAAGTCAGTGTTTCTCGTGCTTACAGGTCAAATCCAGGTAGTAAATTAAAAAAACGCTGCTTAGTCTTTATTTGTATCCACCTATTCACCACAACACAGCTCTGCCTTCCCTCTTGCATTCATGATTTTGGTCAGAATCTCTCAGCTGGCGGGTTCTCCCGTGATTTAAGGCTGGTTCATAAAGTCTTGTGGGGAAGGGTAATTTCTTGGCAGAGCAGAGCATATATCTCCTGCGCAGCTGGATAATGTTCATCTCTTCCTCCTCTGCCCAAAGATCTTTGGGGTTTTCATTGAGAGGGGGGTAAAAAACCTACCCAACCCCCCATCACCATGAACCCTGCTTGTGGGGAACTCTGTAAAATGTTGGTAACATTTTAAATAGTTGGCTTAGTTTGGTATTTAATTTGCATTTTAGAGGCATTTATTACTAGTTAATGAATCAATTGATTGCTCAAAGAACACTTAATGAGATTTATTGCCTTATAAAAGAGAAAGTTAGTAGCAAAATAACGGAGAATGTAATTGTCACTGCAAGTGTCACTGTGTTTGTACCAGCTCAGGAATGGCTTTTGGAGAGGGCAGGTTTTGTGGGGCTGTTTGATGGATGACCATTGGCAGGAACCTCTTTAAATACAGGACAACTGTACATTGGTAAAATAATGGCATATACAGATGTCTGAGAGGAGGAGCCACCTGATGGTCCCCGGATAAGAGACCCTCTTTCATAATGGGTTTAGGTTCAGTTTGAGAAGAAATGAGTAGAAGAGAACTTTCTGCACAAAACTACCTTAAAACTTCAATCTAATATTGAAAAAAAAAAACAAAAAAACAAAAAAACCCCCAGCTAGGACTATGAAAGAATTTTAAAGCTGTGCAATTTTTAAGCAAATGTCCAATAATTTTTTTAGCATAGAGGTATTAATATAGAGATATAAATTGCTTTATAGAAAGCTTTGCTCACTGTTCCAGTTCCTACTTCCCATATGGTTGTGTTGTCTCAAAAGTAGTTTGTCATCTTTTCCTGTGTTTAAAAAGTGAATTCCTTTCAAGGTCTGATAAGTAACCTTTTAAACATTTTTGCCTCTCGCTTTTTAAACTCTCTCCTACTTTACAGTTCCAGAATCCCCTTTGAATGTTACTGAGACTGGAAGAGGAGCTCAGCTGTGCCTCGTCCCCCGCTGCGACTGCTGCCTCCCAGAAATCTTTTTAGAGGACACTGCTCCCTGAGTTTTCGTCTTTGTTTTCCTTCAAGAAATATGAGAGAGTTTTGCCTTACTGTTCTTTAGTAGAACTCGGCTGAAATGACATAATAAATTGATATTTTAGTTCTGTTTGAAATGCATGGGCTTTCTTGTTTCTTTTTCCATATCTGCTTCTTTGTGTTTCCGTTTCCTCTTGCTCTGCCACCTGTTTTTTAACAACAGAAAGATTATGACTCGATTTTCTGTTAAATAAAATGACTCAGGTGTAAATTCGTGCTTCACTGGTATCATCCTCTGGTTTATCAGTGCTAAATATGGATCATTGTCTGACTCTGCATCCTTTTTCATTAGACAGTTTAGTATTCTGGCATGATTTGATCCACCTTATTGGGCTGGAAATAATGGCCACAGTCTGATTTCTGTCTAAACCTAGACTACAGGGAAGACTACTTGAACTTATGCATCCTAATCTGGATCATAGAAATATTACTTTATCCACGTCTAGTGTCTCCAAATTGTGAACTTGATTTCAGTTTGAGGCAGTTCATTTTTAGTGGACTAGAAACACCATTTTTACTCGTTACTCCTTTCTTATATTTTGCAGATGAGATTCCAAGTTTTGCAGTAGAATAATATACACAGTTTATTCTGTCTCTTACGTTGCAGAACTAACTCCTTTTGCTGAGTGATTGCCATGGCCTGCCCCCAGTAGTATTTTCCACTCAGTCGCTCTATAATAACTGATTTAATCTGTACTCAAAAGCTTTTGTAACACTTGTCTTCTCCCTGTATCACACACATATGGGCACACCCACTCCATAGTCAAGGGTGTTTTTTTCCGATGAGGACTTAAAGAAAAGTTGGAGATTTCTGTTCAAAAATGAGCTTCATGTATTTTTGGTTTTTTTCCAGTTCCTTCCTTGCCTTGGGTGCTGGACTTTGTTAGCCTGGAATAAATCGAAATGCTGAGTTCAGCTTCTCTGCAAACCTAAACTGAGAAGTTCTTTCTGCAAATTAACCTTTTGAAAGGCTAATGCAGAATATTTTCAGAGGGAAGGGGTATTATTTAACTGTTTAAAGTTTTCAGTGGAAATATCTGGGTTGTTTTACACGTAAAGTAAAATATTTTCAGCACATCTCACTATCTTTTTCTATTGTTATTGTTCCTTTAAGTTTTTCTGCTGGAAAACATAAACAAAACCTGCTTTTATCTGAATGTTCTTTCAAAGAGAAAGATCTGTGTAAATAGTTATGTAAGGGTAAGGTGAGTGATGATACTGGGCATCGAGGTTTTACCTCAACACACACCCGATGGATATATCTATATATATATTCAGAAAACAAACAGACAGGTATTTAGTAGATACATTTATGGTAACAGGCTTTTTCAATACACACTCCAAAACTGAGGAGATGAAGGAATCTGATTGTTTTCCAAAACACAGGACACCGTTTAAAGGTTCCCCTCTCTGAAAATGCCCAGATTTGCCCATAACTCTGCTTTCTTCCATCCCATATTTCTGTCCTGGAAGACAGAGGTGGCACTTTTGAGAAGGGTAGGGTCTGAGGTGGCACTTCCAGGAGGGACTGTGGTGACTTCATGGCAGTAATCCCTGCAGAGATGCCGAGGAGCCAGTGTGGAGTACTGGTGCACAGGGAGTCCTCGGAGTTCATGTTTTTATTTTATGGAGAGTGTTGTGTTACTCTTTTTGTTATTTTTAAATATCATGTTCAGTGGTTGTCGTGAACAGGTGTCTGGATGATAACACCGTTGCACTAATTGGTAAATACAGGGGTTTGTAATGATAATTATAGAATAATGATACTAATCATGAGTACATTCTGCGCTGCAGAATGTACAGAACATCTACTGCAACAAAGCTGTTCCTTCCTTTCCATGTTTTGGGCAGCAGTGAATTTCTTGAGCTGTAGTTCCAGGCTATAATGAGCTCTCACACATTTTGCCTACTGGGCACAGTGTCAGTCAACAAAAGTGAGACCACTGAGAGAGTGTCACCTCCCAGGTGCTTTGATGGTGCTCTTTGTGCTGGGGCTGATGGGTTCGTGCTCCCTGTTAATTCCTTTGGAGGAGTAATAGCTTTAGTGAATGAGCTGGGAGAGATGTCTTTGTTTGTGTGGAGCTGCAGCTGACATGATAATTTAGAAGTAAATGGGTCTCATATCAACTGCTGTGCCAGTCAAACCCTTATTATGACCAAAGAGAGTGTCACAATGAAACACCTTTAGTTCTTTCCGCACAGAAGTGCATCCTCTTCTGCATTTTACTTTGGCTTTGTTAAGTTTGTTCTGCTTTTTTTTGTTTTCTGCTTTATCGTCTCATGCTTTGTGTTCCTTGTCTCTATGGGTGATGTTTGCACAGACACCATAAAAGGAGTCTACAAAAGAAAAAATGAATGTATTCTTGGCTTATAGCATAGATAAGACTCTGTCAAGGTAAATTGTGAAAAGAGTGTAGGATGGATTTGAGGATGAGATATCGTGGTGCTGTCCCTGCTCATCCTTCCCTGGAGTGTTCAGAGATGAGCTATCTGCCCTGCTGGTTCAGATAACCGGGCAAGAATACACTTCTCCAGAGATGGCAACTCGGAAATGAGCATGAGAAAGCAGATAAACCTTTTCTAGAAAGCCCAATTCCTGAGCTGTAGGTAAAACCATTATCAGGCTTCACTGAAATCTCCGCTCAATGCCCTGAACAGTATCAGTGCTCTGAGTCTTTACCTCAAAAATGGGGTGCAGCTCCCCCCACATCCCACACACAGCTCTGTCCTGTAACTCTTCCTCATGACTTCTGTCCTAGGAGACCAAATTGCTTTGAAAAGCAAACTCCAGAAGCTTTCAAGCTTTTTTTTTGTTTTTTTTTTTTTCCACTAGCAATAGTGAAAGGTGGAGGTGGAGGTCTCTGAGCAACCTGGCCTCGTGGAAGGTGTCCCTGCCCATGGCAGGGGGAGTTGGAATGGGATGAGCTTTAAGGTCCCTTTCAACCCAAACCATTCTGAGATTCTATAATGGATTCAGAGGCAACCACATGTTATTGCCTGAAGCATTAATTTTGCAACATTTTTTAAATGTCTGCACTCCTCCCTGCTTTCAGCAGCTCCATTTCCAGCTGCCTGACCTATGGAAATGCAGCTCAAAAGCACAGAGTGCCAACCTTGGCTGACCATGCTGCACTCTAAGATACAAGATACCCAGTGTATCCAGGATGAAGTTCTTGACTGTGAGACTTGATCCTTGGTTTTCGCATTAACCACAGAAAAACAGTTGTTTCCTGCGCTCCAGCCTGCGAAAGGAACTCCTGGAGGGATGAACTGCTTCAAACACAGGTGACGACCCCAGCCTTGACCAAGGTACTGAAAACTACAATTAAAGCCCAGGTTCAAGCTCAGGTTTTAGAGCAGCTTTGGCAGTCATTTCTTCTGCATCTCAGGTCATTATAAAGTTATTTTTCTCTCTTACTCTATAATTTTAGATTTTAGAATCTGGATTCTGATGGGACCATGACCTCTAAAGGGAGGGATCTTGGTTTCAGAGAAGAATTTATTCCTTACAGTGAACTTCCATCCAGTTGCCCATAATTTTATGACATTGCATAATCTTTAAAGGATACTATCAAATACAATACTGTTAATGCCTATACAGACTGTTGTAACTCTTTTTACAGGAGGAATACACTGTGTTAAATTTGGAACAAAGTGCGTTCCAGAAACGATTTTAATAACCAAGATAAAGAGCCTGCTAGTTAATTAAAAAAAAAAAAAAAAAAAAAAAAGGCAAAAACCCCCCAAAAACTGGAAAACTGTTGAACATGGATGTCAACATTTTTAATGGATTGCCTTTTTTATTGTGTGCTGCATGTTTTTGTCAGGGGAATGTGATAATTATAAACTAGTAACAATAATGAGGGTTTGAATATTCATAGGCAATTAAGATATGTCTCTGTGCATTTTGTCGGAGCCCGGCGGGAAATGTTGTTCATTTTTTAGAAATAACTGGTTCACAATCCTTGGTGAAAAATACAGGATGGAAATCAAAACACCAAGCAGGGCATAACACTAACAAAGTTCAACTGATGGCGAAGGAAAACCAAATGTTACAGCATTGATTTAAAGCATATATCTGTTGTCCTGTCTTCCCATTGATAATGAATTCTCACAGAATCGTGAAATATCCTGAGTTGGAAGGACCCACAAGGATCACTAAGAGTATTGCAATTTAGATTTTAAAAGGTACAAGGACACTTTCCCCCAACTCTTCTCTGAATATTAAATATCTGTTTGGAATTAAAGAATAAGTGCAAAGAAACCCCAAACAAACACAGAAAAAAGGGGCCAACCCAGTAGGAGGTAAGAAAATAACAGGGAATTTTAAAATTTTAACTAAATAACTGGATGTATGTACTAAAAATCTTTGAAGCAGCATTTAAAGCTTTTCCTGACATTTTTATCTCTGTTCAGTTAACAGCTATTGGATTCATCACATTAAGTGGCCAGTTTGGCTTTTATGGCTTGTCGGGTTATTAGCAGATGATAAGGATGGGTTTGCTGCTGAAGATGAATGTTCTCATGTTTTTCATGGATGAAGCTACATTTTTCAGTGGCTTTTTATATCGTACTTATTTCTGAAACTTAACCAGGGATTACTTCAGAAACACTTCCTCTGTGGAAGTGTACTTCTCCCGAGATCCTGTTTTTCCGACTCAGCCTACTGGAAATATTTGCGGCGTGTTCATGTGCTGTGACACTGAGTTGTCATGGGGCCAGTTTGGTTGTCATGCACATCAGGGCATAATGAGAACCTTTAGCAACTCCATTAACAACTCCCAGCAACTTTTTCAGGAGGATCTTGGAGAAAGAAGGCAGCATCAGCAGCCATCTGCCCGGGCTGACAGTCCCTTTTGGAATGACGCTGGGACTTCTTCTGCAAAACAATTCCTGAATGGCAAAAAAATGAGAAGGAAAGGTTAAGCATGATATTAGCCCGGTCTCAGATTTGATTGATGAGCTTGCACAATACGCTGGAGAAGAGGTTTGTTTTTTTTTTCCATAGCAGTTGCCATAATCCACTTTTGAGGGCTATGTTCCATTCAGGTGGGTTTAAAAGCTGTGTGCTTGCCAACACGAAGGGGAGACTCCACTGGAAATTTGAGTATCTAGAAAAATAAAAGGTTTCTGTGAAAATTGAGCATAAAAAAAGTCTAAGTTTCTAAATAATTAGAAAAAAATTGTCATTACTCCAAAAGAGTAAATTCGGTAGCTTTGTCTTGACTTTACAGCTCAGGAGGGTCGGGCAGAACTTACTCTCAATAATTCCAAGGTGATTTTAATTAGTATCTTCTGATTACAGGCAGTTCAGTGGCAGCATTATGAGGCAAGAGACAAAATTAAAATGACAAAGAACTGTGAGTATTTCTGTCACAGCCCGGCATTCCCATTTAATGCCCAAGTGCCTCCAAGTTTGGTGTCCTTGCAGGACATGGGCACCTCTCTCTTTGAGAGGCTGCAGTACCTGGAATTCCCTACCTGGAAACATCCAAGGTGTGACTGTTGTGCGGCGTCTCCCAGGATACCAACAGGAGAGCCTCAGGTGTTTGGGCAGCTTATCATCTTAGTATTTGAAGGATTTTGTTTTTCCCTTAGGCAAATCCAATTTTTAAAAATGAGGTGTGACGAGATGAAATGATTCGTCATGCGTGCCAAAAGCATTTAATCCTATTCTTACAAGAATATATTTAATGTCAGTCCCACCGGGCTGTTCAGGCAGGGGCCGGGTCCAGTTCTTCTCCAGCTGATCGAGTTGTAACTGTGCCTTCCTTAATCCACGATGGACTTTTGCCTAAAGTTTTTTTTTTTCCCTTTTCCTTTCTTCCTTTCACCCATTTTGAAACAAAGATGTGATTTTTTTTGGACTTGTGATGCTGTGACATGAGGGAAGTGGAACATGTCTTCGCAGTCTATCCAGCTTTTCAGTCACACAGCTGAAGCTTTTATTTGTCTTTTCTTTATGGTCAGGTTCACTATTGCAGTAAGTTCATGTGAGTGTGTGTGACAATGACAAATCTCTGAGCACTGCGCAGAGGAGATGCTGTTCCAGCAAACTGCTCTAATACTTTGTTGTTCATACCTTTGCCTGAATTTAACATATAGATCCAAAAACTTGTTAAGTTTGGCTCTCCAGCTATGGAACTATATCATCTTGTCTCCATTTTCTTCAATAGCTTCTATTTAGACAAACTGTAGAAAAAAAGAATTTATTGAATTTTATAAATAGTGAATCAAAATTCAAGCAAAAACCATACAATTAACTATATCCTTGATCCAAAATAAAGAACTGGGAGGAAGTATGACAATTTTTTATTTTCTTATGCCAGCTTATAAAGCACAGTAATTATCCTTAAAAACACAGAGACATTTTAATTACTTCAAGAATTATATTTAGGAAATAGTACATCTGAATGCTTCAATATTTTTGAGACCTTCAGGGTTTCCAAAGCAACAGGTTTGTCAAAATCAATGCATGGATGTGATATTTTGGTACTGCCAAATTTGCATTTCTTGATTCAGAAATTATCAATAGGAAAAGGAAAATGTTCCCAGGTCACGGTAAAACCAATACAGAGCATTATATGAGGCTTTTTTGTTAATGTAACCAGTTGTATGTTTGTATATAAATAAGTATTTATATAATATATTATATTAAGTTTGTGTCTGTATTTAGGGTGCCCAGCAGTTCCTTAAGCTTGAAGTCAAGAGTAAAATGAAATGTATCCAGGAACTGTGTGTGTGTGGGGGGGAAAAACAACAACAGAAGCCGCTTAAATACAGAAATTTAACCAATCCAAGCACTTCAGATATGTATTTAGGTTTTGGCAGATTGTATTTTTCACTAGAAATGCCAGAAAAAAAGAAGGAAATGTAGTAATGATGTGCATTCTGTGAACTGTTTTCATCTTTCCTTCTTAATGCATGAAATATAGGAGCAAGTTATTTCAAAAAAATATAAGCCAAGTCCAAATCCTGATAAACTGTTTTAATTTTGTTCTCTCTAACAGTTTCCATCATATATAAATAATAAGCCTAAAGCTGGAGCCATTTGCTTCACAACTTCTGCGAAGGAATTTTCCAGCTCACCTTTCTTTGCCTACAAGGCTGAAATCTTCTGCAGAGTCAACCTTTTACAGCTCACCTCAAACTTTCTCCTTGATGCCTTGGCAAGGCAGCTCTGAGGAAACTCTCCTTTTGTCAGCAAAAACGGTATTGGCCTCTCTGAGGAAAGAAGAACATTCTTAGAAACCCACCAGGGACTAATTTCTTTAATATATTATAATGCATTTTTACACGCCAGAGTATTACATTGTTCTTTGATGTCCCAGCATGTAGCAAATGATTATAGTTTCATTGTGGCTGTTTGCAGGATGATGAGTGATAAGGTAAGCTGGGTGCTTTCGACTTCTTTTGCTTCTGCTTCAGAGGCCTTTATAAATAATTCATGGGGCAAAATTACTGTCCCAGAAAAGTGCAGTCTGTTTCATCAGCCCTTTCACACTTTATTGATCAACACATATAATTTTTTAATGTGCAACATCGCTGGAGTTTTGAATAATAGTGAGTTTGTTTTCTCCCTTTCACAGAACGCTCCAGCAAAGATTTCAGGAAAAGTAGGGCAGCCCTGCAAAGAGCCTTTTAGGTCATGGAAGAAGGATACACCCAGCAGTACAAATGAAGCTGTTAAATTTTAAGTTTCGCCAGGTAATAGAAGAGCACATGGAAAAAAAAAATCACAGGAAAAGAATGATAGAGAAGAAAATTGAGCTATTTTGAAGAGTAAGTGCTAGATCTGCAGCTCGTGTAAATCTTCACACTTTCCTTGCACTCAATAGCCTGATGCTGATTTTTGTTAGTTGTAAATTTGCCCAGCTGATGTGTAAAAGGAGTGTTATCTGTGATGGAAACAGAGGGAAAATGTATAAAACATTCTGAAGTCCTGCACGTTAGCAAGACTTAAAAGGCATTTTGAGATGCTGTTCTTAAAGGCAGTTTTAAGGCAAAGGCCCAATAAACAATTAATTTCTGAACCTCGCTCCTTAACTTGCCCCTTAAATCCCTGCTGTGTCTTTCTCCACCGTGTTGTTCAGCTCGTTTGAGGCTCTGTGTCTCTAAAGAGGAAGTTTTATGCGCAGTTTTTAATTCATATCATAGGATCCCAGAATGGTTTGAGTTGGAAGGGACCCTAAGGAACATCTCATCCCACCCCCTGCCCTGGGCAGGGACAGCTCCCACTAGCCCAGGTTGCTCCAACCTGGCCTTGGACACTTCCAGGGATGGGGCAGCCACAGCTGCTCTGGGCAACCTGTGCCAGGGCCTCCCCACCCTCACAGCCAAGAATTTCTTCCTAATACATTCATTTTTCATATTTACCAGGTAGATCTGTACTTCAGTTATTCTAGATCAACTTCTTCTGTGGTCCTTCACCCCCCAAATCCTCCAGCCATCACGAGAGGATCCCCTCACGTGTCACCAAGTGCTGCTGGTTGTTATTCAAGAAGGAAAACCAACTCCTTTGGGCTTCCTGTGACTGAGCATCGGGTAAGTTCTGAAAGAAAAAATAAATGTAACCCACTTTCCAATTGTTGCATTGTGTGAGAAATGATAGAAATTGTTCTCCTAGGTATTAATCTTACTACTGCAGCATTCTTTTTGATGTGGTGGTTAGAAAATATTTGAAAGGAGATTTCAAATACTTCAACGTGACAGTCAGCAGATTAAGTGTAAACCTGGTTAGGGATGTTTCAGCCAAATGTTTCATGGAGAAAGAAATGGAATTTTTGAAAGGCAGCATTCATTTTGTCAAATATATAGCGCAAAAATTAGAAATATCTTGGAAGTGTCAGAATAAGTGTTTCTGGTATTCTCAAAATGAGAACAACCCATATCTGTTCTGGAACTGGTTTTATTTAAAATTCAAACCCATAATATTATGTTTTCTTAGAAAACAAGGTTGTCAAGGTTGTCAAGAAAAATCTTGGAAGAGCTAAAATACTTTTCTTTCATTCCACACTAGTTTTTATTCTTTCTTGCAGAACATTTTAGAATTTTAATTTCAGTAGAAATATGATAATTCTAAAAGTATCAACAGTTACTAGAAACATTTCTCTCCAAATGTATAAACATGCTTGAATTTATGAAACTATTTTAATGTTTAGATTTTGACTTACGAACATTTAGAGTATGGATTATGACACTTCCTTTAGCAAAGAAAGTTATGTTGAGAGAAAAATTTAAAAGCTGAGGTATTTTTTTTGCTCAAAATAGTATTTGAAGTGTGAATGGCTCAGTCTCTGTAATGATACCTTTGCTGCCCTCTGCTAATATCTCCATTATGGAATCGCTGCTGTAAATCTTTACATCAGCTTCCAGTAAATGGGGAAAGGATGAAATTTTTATGATGGCTGGTGTAAAAGATGTATTATAGGAGCAATAATAGAATGGTCTTGGAAGTTGCTTGTACTGAAAAACGGGAAGGTGTTCCTCTCACTAATATATTCCTTCTTGAAATGAGAAGGGAAGAGATTAAAAGTAAAGGCCACGGGCCCGAGGCCTAGTGCTGAGCAGTTAATGATTGTCCTCTAACTGCAAACCACATTTTATTTTGGGGAAGTTTCCGGTCAGATAATGTCTTGGAACAGCTGGAAATAATAATAACTGGCTAAGGAAGACTTGAGGTGAGACAGATGATGGATGTTGCCACCGTGTGTTTGGTGGGAGATGCTGACAAGGGAGTTAATTGCCCTTGGCAAGTGGGCACCAGGATTTTGGGAATTCCAGTTATTCTGGGTCTTTCCCACCATGAGCCAAGAAGGATGGAATGGTTTGGATTGGAAGGGACCTTAAAGCCCATCTCATCCCACCCCCTGCCATGGGCAGGGACACCTTCCACTATCCCAGGTTGCTCCAAGCCCCGTCCAACCTGGCCTTGGACACTTCCAGGGATGGGGCAGCCACAGCTTCTCTGGGCAACCTGTGCCAGGGCCTCCCCACCCTCATAGGGAAGGATTTATTCCTAATACAGCAACACTGAATTACCTTCTTTTTTTTTTCCCCTCTTTTTTTTTTAAACCACTAAAATAGTAAAAATTATATGTTATATATGTATCATTCTCTGTATTTCAAAGCAGACAATGACCAAATTATAGTTTATTCTAGATGCATCCAGGCAAGGTTCTAGTTAGATATTTGTTTAGAAGAAGGACATTTTATTTACAAGGACTTCAGGATGTGTTCCACTTTGTAAAAAGAAATTAATGTAATTTTGAAGATAGAGAAAATAGCTGTAATTGCACAGTGCATGTAATAGGATTCTTATGACAAAGCATCTGCCAGGTGATACATAACCCCATAGAAATAGAGATTCTCTGAAATGGATGGTTACATTTTGCTGCATTAGTTTTACTCAATTCACCAATTACAACCCAGTTCTAATACTGCCAGAACAAGGAGTAGCAGTTCCACGTGTACCTGATGTTGCAATTATGATTCTAGGATTTTTTTTTTCATGGTTTATGATTTTTTGGAAGCTGTGGTCACATTCTACCATAAAATCTTTCCCCCATAAAATTTTTTTCCCCTGAACATTTAGACAGCTGTTGGATTTCTGGTTTAGTAATGGCTATTTATGTTATCTATATTATCTGTATTATGTACTTAGGTCTTCATTTGTTGTTTCAGTGATGTGAGGGGTCTTCAGCTTGTGCCTCTGGAGTTTTCCACGGTAATTAATTTCTGCACTGAAAATTTATTTTTAATCATGTCAGGACAAGAAGCAGATTAATGGTCTTTGCTGGTGAACATCTGTATTCCATGGCTGGATTGGCAGGATCTACCCTCAGCAGCATCTGCGTGCTGTCGTTTGCTAGCATGTTGCTGCTATTGTTTTCTATCCTCTTTAAGTAACTCCAAGTTATAAACAACTGTGAAATGTCACGGTAACTTTGATTATCTTGCAATAACTAGAAATGCTACAGAACTTCAGCAGGTCTTTGAAGAGCAGAAATTTGGTGCTATGCACCACTTGTTTATTTTTTAATTTAACTTTGATCAGGCTCTAAAGGTATAATGGAATGAAATATAAATAAACTGCGTTAAAATAACGAATGTCTGACGTTGTGAAGCTCAGGCTTGAAACATTTGGGAATTCTCCCAGCTTTCCCTCGGTGGGGAGAGGCAGGATGGGTGCTCTGACCAGCAGACAGTAGAATTCTGCGCTGTGGGATGCTGCCTTAAAACCCTGCTCGGAATGAAGCCATAGCTTCAACTACCTATTTCAAGGATAATCTCCTCTTAAAAATAAATTGTTCATAGAATACAAAATATTTGATCTAAAGTCCAAATACGTATTTTTCCACTGGTGATTTGACCCGCTCTATGTACTAATGTAACAAGCTTTTATAGTTTTCTTAAGAAGAAAACCAAAAACCTAATATTTGGGATCCTTTGGTATTTCACTGAAAACTCAAATATCAGCTCATTTCTACTGTTCATTTCAGAAATTTCAGATCTTAGTAATGCTACTTCAACTCGGGTGTGGAAACACAGAATTTTATTTTTCTTCTAAATTTTGTATTGTGATGACTCTAATATGTACCAGTAGGATTTTTGGTTCAAAGATGCTTCTACTTTAAGTTTCAGATTTCTGTTGGGTTTGGTAAATGATTTTTTTTTTAAGGATTTGAAAAATTAGAAATTAGAAATTGACTTCAAGATGGGAAGAGAAGTGCTCTGGAACTGGCTCTGTGCATTGCTTACATCTTCCTTTATTAGAAAATCAATGGAATAAGTGAAATTATACACTGAGGAACAAGACCTTATTGAAAACCAAATGTTGCACTCGGTCAAACCTGATCAGATAATAGAACCTGACCTAAGCTGGCCAGAAATTTCTCTCACCATAACACCATTGAGTGTTATGCTCAAGAGACTCCTTTTGAGGTTGAAGAAAATAGAACAGGTATTAAAATATAATAACAGATATATATTTTATGAAGGGAAATTTTCCTGAGCATCTTGGTTGGACACTAAAGCAGCTCTTTGGGTCTGTTCTCCCAAACTAAGAGGGGATGTTGAATGTCTGTAGAAGATGATTTGAAGTCCTTGTAAACAGGTGGATTCTGAAGGAAAGTTTATGTGAGTTACTGGATTTTTTCCCCTCTTCAAGAGCCCTTTTATTTTTGTTTTGCTGTTCTTCTTTTTTTTTTTTTTATCTTAACAAGATTTGACAAGACGAATTCTTATTTTGTAATTATGTCTATGCTAAATTCATTTTCCACTGATCAAAATCCTTTTGGGAAATCAACTGTGTCAGAAGGAGTTTTCTGGTTAACACATATAACTAGGGCTCATTTTGAAAATGTGTGAAATGTTTCAGTCCAAAAACAAATTAAGTGCATTGTGATCACATATTCAAGTAACATATTTTGCATCACATTTCATAAAGAGCCCCAGTTTGAAATCTACTGTCACTTTCAAAAGGAGATATAAAAGAATGAGAAAACATCTTTGGCATCACACAGTTATATTTAAATAACTAAATTTATCTTGAATACATGAAGATTATAGTTTACAATCTGTCATGGGCTCATCGTATAACAGGAACATATTTGACTTCTAAAAATCAACTCAGTAGAAATATTATATTACAGCTGTTAAGGACCTGCTTTCTCAGAACAGCAATGCAGGAGGTTTTTTCTGACCTTGATTTCAATTTCGATCAGTCTTTTCTCACCGGAAACCTGGCAGAAAGTCTGTGACTTTGTCATCCTTCCCCTCAGTTTGTGTGACTTTCTGGACTTTACTCATCTTTTCTTCCAGAATCCCTCACTCTCATCTTTCACTGTTGGAGCCCTGCCCCAAAATCTAATTCTTAGGAACCTATCCAGGAGGGTTCATTTTACGTATTGATTTATATATCGATGCTTATACATTAACTTAATTTTTTTTATCTGATACAAATGGAAAAGGATTACGTAAATTTTATCTCTGATTTAATTTTCCCCTGCTACCCTCCTCGTTCTTGGTGTTCTTCAGAATATGTCAGGCCAGCAAATGTAATAGTTTTTTTCATGGGTCGGAAACATCTCTAGAGAAGCTTTGTCTGTAGCCCTGGAAGAATGTTTTCTGCATTTGTGAGTCCAGTGAGCAACGTGGGATCTGCCTCTTCCAGGATGGGTTGGGGTGAAGGAAAGGCTCTCTGAGCCATTCCCAGGTCTGTCCCATCTCACCACTGCCCTCTGAGCCATTCCCAGGTCTGTCCCATCTCCACCTTCTTTCAATGCTGGAAATCTCCAGAGGTCTTTTGCCTTGAACTGAAAGTAGTTTGGGAGTGTTTTATATCAGCTGTAAAGCACTCTGTGGTGATGATAACCTGCTCGGCTGTCAGTGAGCTGCTATTTCACATGGCTTTAAGATGACCATAACTGTTCATCCATAATTTATAAAATAGTGCTGATTATGCGTGTTATATTGGCTCAGTATTTCTAGGTAGGAGGCTGAGACAATAATACTTTAGCCATGCAAAATTCCATGCCAGCCATCATCATCTGCTTAATTATTTGCTGATCTTGTGAAATCTTGGCATTTTTTTGTAAGCACTAACTTTATAGTTAAATCAATAGTCAAGAAAACCTCAGCTTTCCTTACTCTTAAAGTTATGACGAAGAGAAATTGGTTCACACTGGGGGAATTTTGTCCAGCAGACAGAAAACAAACATTTTCAAAGAAACGGATGTCAAATTTCTTTGTGTTTTATAGTTTATCATAGCCCAGATGGAATTCTTTATGGCTGGTGGTGTGGCCATCAGGAATGTTGCGGATTGAGGTAAATCCAGGTAAGCAGAGTGTACATATTTCTGGGAAATGTAACATGAATTGAAATACCTTGGAATGCTTGAAATACCAAATGGTTGGTTTAGACACATTTTATTTTTGAAGGCTGCGGCTTGCGTATTTTCAGATCTACTGTTTCATCATTGTGTGAACCACAGAAGATTGTCAGTGTCTAGACTGCGTCTCCCACAAAATCGTGTCTCTCTTGATTAATGGCTAAAATCTGCTGATGAATTCTTTGAATTTCGTCCTTGAAAACTGCACGAGGAAAGTTGCCAGCAGAAAACGCTATTTCTTTCTGTTAGACATGTTACTTGGAAAAAACCCAATCTTCTTCTGTAGTTACCGAAACAATATTTCTTTTGATTTTATTGCCCGTTTATGCTTTTTCCTTGAATAAATGTGTCCAGTTCCCATTTTTCAAGGAGAAGGCATAAATAGGTGTAGTAGCGCTTTGAGTAACACCTACCTCAGGATGGCCCGGTCCCATCACTGGACCTTTCATGTGATCCCCTCAGCCAGGCAGAGTAATCAAGGCAGCCATCAAACCTAATGATTAGAACTTGGGACATCATCTTTCAAAAGGCTCGAGATTTATTGAAGAATAAAATCCCTGAAGCTTCAGCCATATTAGAAACTCATGTGAAACGGCTAAAGATCATGTTGCCATTCCCATCCCATAAATTTTTGTAAGGAATAGACCCTTCCTTGCCAGTCTCAGTTAATCAGGGTGGGTTTTTTTAACCATTGCTTTCTCAATATTCCAAGCTTTTTCAGGATGAATATAAATCATTCTTCCAATACAAACAGATTTCAGTTAAATGTCATGTTCGGATGAATTATAATGATCAGTGAAAAAATACTCAGCAGAAAAGAAAGTCTGGAGAGGGAAATTCATATAATGAATTCACACCAGGCTTGTGTTTTGAAATTAGATGACAAAGTAGGAAATGTGAAAGTTAACCTGTTCTATATGATGGAATAACTACATTATCATGCCAGGAGACCACAGTGTAGGTGAGAAATATAATCCCTGAATTTCTAAACTTTTACATACAAAGCCAGGGGTGTCTGTGTAATTCTGCCACCTCTGTTGTTAAGCGACACCTAGGAACGGCTTGATTCAGCCTTGTTCTCAGAAAAGAACCAATTATAGTTGTTTATCTTGATAAAATTAACAGGCAGAGATGAGTAGTGTGTAAGGGCTTGGGCACACTTGATTTTTGTAATTCTGTAGCCTAAAACTCTGTCGAAACTGAGGAGTGTTTCTACTTGTACTCTGAAATATCTCTTATCCAGAAAAAGAATTAATTTATAGCACTTTACTTGCACTCTGATCATTTATCACTGAAATGTGAAGTTAAGAGACTTGTAACTCATTGTATTGAACACCTTGGGCTGAAGGAAAAAATACCAGAGTTGATGATTTCTATATGCAGATACATTTCTATATGAGAACAGCTCCTGAGAATGCTCCAGGAAGACAATTGTAACATAAATGTGGTGCCTTCTCTTGCTGACTTCAGCTAAGAAGTGGTTGCAGCTATTTTTTCCAGATGTATTTGTTTTGAGTAATCTCAGTGCTAACAAACATGGATAGAACATTATTTGTTTGTTGATTCCAGTGAGAAAACATTGTCCCACATTTCAAACATGAATATTGTATGTAATACTAGAGATTTAATATATATTTGATAAAGGGGAGTCCAGACAGATTAACAGAGATATTTCTACAGGTGCTTTGAAGTCAAATTTGACTTAATATGAGACCCAGCATGAGCTACAATTCTACCATTGCTTTGCTCTAATTTATAGCACATTTATGGTATCAATTCCCACCCAGCAAACAGTAATAAAGCTCTCAGATAGAAGATTAATGAGCGTAATTCATGCACTGGTGGACTGGAAATGTGACACAAGCCTGGCAGTTGGGCATTGCAATTATAGAAAGGAGAAGTTGTAAATGTTCTTATTAATGTTTTTGTCTGACAAACTTTTACCACAGTTATTGCTCTTTCAAAAAAAAAAAAAATCTATTTTAAAATAAGATTTCTTCTCATGATTATGTAGATTTTAATTCTCTTAATTATACATGGGGTTTATGAGTGGGAATAAGTGGGGGCAGTTGTGCCTGTCAGTTCATTCCCTTGAGCTCCAACCTTCCAGTCCTTCCAGGATTGCTTGGCTCCCAATCAAACATTAATGAAGCAAATCACTGCTCTGGAACCGCTGATCAACTCTGCTTTCCACTATTTCAGAGTAAAAATGGATCAGAAATGCATTTTCCGTGCTTTTTAATGATGTTTCCCCTCATTGCTCCTTATTTAGAGTAAAAGTTAGAATTTTAATAATCTTCCATTTTGAGTTTTAAGGACAAAATGTTGAAAGTGGGCATGTTTTCACCTTCACTCTGGTGAGTCACTGCTGTGAGAGCTCTGTTTTCACACACATCATGTGGCTGGCTGGCTCCATCCCTGCTCTCCTCTGCTTAGGTGGTCCTTTTCAGGGCCTTTCAGAAGCAAAATACACATTACTTGATGGCAACCATGGCTCCATAGGTTGTCCTGAACTGCTCTGCATCCAAATGATTGATCTCCATCATTCCCAGTGCCGCTTCTGCGTTTGTAGCTCTTTTCAAAACCTCCTTTTTTTTTTTCTGCTCCCTGTCATCATTAACAACTAATTATCCTCTTAGATACCACTCATCTTTAAAAATATTCAAGTATATGGTTGAGCACGTTCAGAACTTCTTAAGCCTTTTTTTAGCATATCTGCGTGTGAGGAGGGAGAGAGAAAAAATAGGGGAAACAACTCTTTCATTTAGGGCTTAAAAAATTTATATCTTATATTTAAAAAAAACCTCTTTGCCCTGATCCATTTGGGCACCTCTGGCTGTGCAGGGAGCTTGTGAAAAGGCTGTACATGATCTGAGCTTCAGAGGCAGGAATTCACTGGTTATTTCCCAAAGCAGAGCTGGGAATAACAGGGCTGCCAGGCTAAATCTTGAATCCTCACCACCTCTGGGAAGGCTGAAACATTTGTCCTTTATTCCATCACTTCTGTGGATAACGTTCTGCCTTGTGGCAGCTTATTTTCTTTTGATTCTTTTTATAAATATTCTGCCAGAAATACTTAAGAATCTTATCAAGGTTCAGTGGGTTCCATAATCCCATTATACCAGAATCATTACATAGTAATAACCAGACAAGCAATAAAGAAATCAATAACTATTCCAAAAGCACAGCCTACGCTAAGAAAATATGCTTTTCCTTCTCATAACACTAACAAGATTGGTGGAGCTTATTTTGGTAGCTTTGTCCTACACATCAATTATCAATTGCTGTGATAGATAAACCCTCCACGAAGCTGCCCTGCAGTGGAAGGATGGGGAAAGGGGAGTTGTGCTGGGGTAAGCCCCTCCCTGTTTAATTTTTACAAACATTTGAATCTGTTTGTTAGAAACCATCATGTTTTAAGGAATACATGACTTTAACTCCTTAATAATAGAATTAAAATGCTGTAGCTATTTTGTTGATTTTGTGTGAGAGTGTGTGTTGTTCTTTATCAAAATGATTTCTTGCTTGAAATATTTATGTTAATTTATGGTTAGTGTTGATAGGGATGAAGTCTTTTTCCCTTGTCAAAATAAAATCTTTCAAGTAATAATGAGATTGTCACTTTTCCTATTTTCCCTTTGTTTCCTCTTCTGTTGCTCCAAAATTAATGTTTTCTGATACTATTGTTAAATATAAAATTGAACACACGGGGGAAAAAAAATCAATCTCATTAATTATATGACAGCTTTGTTTGGAACTTGTTAACATAATATCTTATTTTTCTTTGTGCATTTCACAGGGATTATTTGCATTCATAAAGATTCATCAACAAGTTGTGGCTGAGGAGGGACACAGAATGGAAGTGACTCTGACCTTGGCATAGATAACAGAATTCAGGTACAGAAATGGTAAAGTAACCGTGTAATGGCAAACCTGGTATCAGGCTCCCTGTTCCAAACTGGTGAGAGATCTATAGACAAGGTCTTTACCTTTGCTACAGCATTCAAAGAGTCATTTAGAGATTCTTCTGAGAAATTACCTTCAGCAAAAAATAATCTTGTTTTTTTTGGGTTTTTTGGTTCTTGTTGAGGCTTTTTTTGGGGTGGTTTTTTTTGTGGTCTTGGTTTGTTGGGGGTTTTTTTTGTTGTTTTTTTTTTTTTTTTGGTAGGATTGTTTTTTCACACTGATTCTGACCTTCCCTTGAAACACGCAGCACTTGAAAGTTGTAATTAGTACTTTTGTGTAATCAGTGGCTTGTTTGAGCAGTGGTGTTAGAGGTTCCAGCCCATTGTCCCAGATGTCAGAGCCAGCGGGAGGGGAACCGACAATGCAAATACAACCCAAAGTGAATCTCTCTGCCTCTCTTCCAGCAGCACGGAAGTCAGAATGGGCTGAATTTTGCTGTTTCCAAGATTGAGAACTTTTCTCAAGGGTGTTCTTTCCGATTTTCTTAACTTAAGGGGGGTGTTGTGGCACACGGGGACACAAAGCTGGTGTTATCCCTTCACAGGGCTCCAGGAAATCTGCTCTGGAGCTGCTGATGGACGCAGCAGCTCTGCCTTAGCTGCCTGATCACCATCTCCCAGTTCACCTGCCAGCTCTTAATATACTGATGTACAGGAACTGACAGGTGTCATAGAGGAAAGCGTTCTGCAGTGCTGGTAGGATCTACAGCATGGATCCTCTCCTGCTTGAAATCTCAAGGAAAAAAAAACACTTCTGTGTTAGGTTTGGGGTTCTTTTTTTAATATTCAAGGCATTCTAAGGCGAAGACCTGTCTTGTGTCTGTTTCTCCCTTAGTTCAGATGCCATTACACTGGATTTTGTATTTTTTTCCAGGGTCTGTTGTCCCCTTTTTTGCTGTTTCTTGATGTTTACTTTCCATCTCGTGTCCTGTTTAAATTAATACACTTTAAGTGCTCTTTTTTTAATTGTGCTTGTGTTTTTCCCAGATATATCCACAGTTAAAACCCAGTGGGTGAGTATATTTTTGGTTCAGTGGTAGTATGATTGTGACATAAATGTTATAGGTTCCATCCTGTTGTATCTTCCATCTTCAGAAACCAAATTCCATGGAAAAACCTAAAAATATGTTTGGTAGAGCCTTTTGAAAAATATCTTCAGATACTACATCTTCCTTTAAACACTTCCTAGGAGGACAAAATTCATACCTTATTGCAAAGATGAGGTTTTGGGTAATAATAACGGTCCCTAATAATGGTCACACGTGTCCTTTCTTAAAATTATCTGTCTGGATTTAGATGCCTTCAAGTTCTTTGATCTCCTGATTTACCCAACAGCGAGCAAGGTTAATGCTTAATAAAGTCAGATGCCCTTTTTATAATCACTTCATTAAAAATGAGTAGCAAGAGGTACATTAAATTAAAGTGTTTGTGATATGGGATCAATTTTGTGGAATCCCAGAGGTCTCTCTTTGCCTCATAAAGAGCTCTCTACTTTGAACATATCTATAAGTGACCCATTGAGAATTTCTGTTCTCTTTAATTTGAGAAATTTAAATTGCTTTTATTACCTGTAATGGTGCTAAGTACCAAATGAGGGATAAATTGTCCTGGAAAGGAATTAGACTGTGGGTCTACAGCTTTAATAATTCATACCCTTACAGCATTTATAAAATAAACTATGTGTTACTGGGAATAAAATTAATAATAATATTCCTCAGAAAAAAGTTTCCTTTCACCTTTTGTAACTGTTGGGTTTTACAGGAAGTCTGTAGAGATATGAATGAGCATATTCTGGAATACCCATGAATTGAGGGGAAATATAGAAGTCCTGATTTCTCTGACCACTCTGAATCCTTACAACCTATTAGTCTTTGAACCCAAGTTCTGAAAGCTTTTAAGTGCCCTGCTATTTGCTGAGCAGGCAGTTCAGTTGCCTCCAGATGTTCCAGTAGTTTTTATACTTCTTAAGATTTAAAAAAAAAAAAAAAAGGCAAAGCCAAAAGCACTTTACATGCCCAGGGTGATGTTGTGGCTGTTGGGTTGGTTTTTTTGAAACAATCCAAGAACGGTTGCAAATGTTTAACAGAATCAATGTCTGTCCTCGTAGCTCTATCCTCAATAAATATACGTTTTTTTTTCCTTGCAGTTGGATCATTTTTCGTACATGGAGCATTACAAGAGAAAGCTGAAGTCTAAAGACACCTCTCTGATGTTTAGTTTTGCGAACCAGGGAGTTTCTCAGTCGGGGTTTGACGTTCGCGTGCCTTGAGCACCGAGTTATACAGCAAGAGTTGGGAATCTAAGTGGAAACCAGAGGACTGAAGTTACTCCACAGATCCTCGCTCAGCTGCTTTATGAGCAAGTGCAATGGACCATTTCAGGCTCTGCTACTTGCACAGCAAAGTCATTAATACCCCGCTGTAATTAGCGGCGTTAAGCACAGGCACAGTTCAGTGTGCTCTCCGCTCACAAGCGCAGAGCAATCTCTCTCCTGTTGTCACAGTACCACTGTGTGACACTTCATCCCTACTTCTGCACTCAAAACGACTTCAGGTGCTACCCAGCTTCTTTTGGATATTTATTATTGGAAGACTCGGAGAAGGAGACCTTGCTTTGGCCTTTTATATTTCCCACTCACTCATTTTAGTTATGACTCGAAGGTGTAATTTATCAAATGCACAATGAGAGGTTATCAAACTCTTG
This sequence comes from Cephalopterus ornatus, assembly GCA_013396775.1. NCBI lineage: Eukaryota > Metazoa > Chordata > Aves > Passeriformes > Cotingidae > Cephalopterus > Cephalopterus ornatus. Next base: position 285,438 of record VZRE01016252.1, on the reverse strand, counting down.
TTTCAGTAAAAGAAAGAGGAACATTACCCTCGAGAGATAAATCTTTCATTAAACTTTACAAAGACCTTAAGCAGTTTCTACCCTATTTATCTTTTCCTGTCTCTCCTCTTCATGCTCCAGCTGCCGGTGTTTAGAAAGCAGCACAGGGCACACAGCCAAAATAAGAGCTGATTTCCCAGCCAAATGGATAAATTTCCTCTTCCATAACTAACATTTGACTTCACTTTAGGAAAATACTTTTAAAATTGTCTAAGTTTCAGAATTTAATTTGTTTTTCCATGTCATTCCTCTTGAAATTAATTACTGATAATAATAACTGAATTACTGGTCCTGTAAAGGACCAATATTGTTAGGACACAGAGAAGGTCAAAGAAAATACTTATTAGAGCAGTAAAGATGAATTTGGTGAGGAGAAAAACCCATCTGATTTCTTTTTTAATTTGTTGTACTTGTCTGTGGGTGCTTTAGGAACTTAACATCTTTGGCCCTTTTTTGCAGGAGATATTTTCTAAGGAATTTTGTCAGTTGAATCATATTGGAGAGGAATTACAGAGACAATCTAAGTAAGCATTGAAAATAAAAACCTTCCTACCTAGTCAGCTTCTGAGAAAAGGCAGTTGCTTTTTTGTTATAGATGCTTTTTGAATTGCAATCCTTTTTTCCCTTCCTTGTTTTTTAAAAGATGTTATTGAATATAAAGTGTAACTAAACCAGACAAAACTAAGGATGGCAGAAAAAGCAAAATTTACGGAGTTTTGACTTATCCAATACCATGGTTGTGATCAAAGATGAACTTGATTCTTTGTAGAAAGAAAAAGACAAAATATTTGGCAAGTGCTGACTTGGGCAACACCAAAAAGCGAATCTTCTTTCAGGTCTCTTAAGTCTCTTCTCATCCCATGCTTTTGGAGGAGGCTTTGACATCTTTTTACGTGGGAATTGAAGAGTCTCTTTGCTGTTCTTTACACGCTCGGAAATTTTGGAGTCCACAACCTCCCGTGACAACCTGTGCCAGTGAGGAACAGGTTAAAGTGATAAAAACAGGTTAAAGATATATTCAGTAGGGAAACAAGCACAATATAAGACAGATACGGGACGAGATTGACTCTCTTCACTGGCTACAATGGCTGTTCTTTAATTCCCAGCAGAAATAAGATTTTCTGAGCAGTTCTCCTCGTTCCCCTTTGCCTTTAATCCAAGGTGATGATGTTGGTGGGAATTGCAGGGAGCACCTTCTCCTCTGCTGCACTTCTGCCACGTCTAATTGGATACTTGATATGGACAATTCCCAAGCTAATGATCTTTCTTGGCAAAATTTATTTGCCATACTCGCACATAATGATGAAATATTTCATGGATCTGGATCTTCTGCCTCCTGTATGGGCTCTATAACAAGTGTCTGAAATTACAGTCAGCTAATTAATTGATTCTGTCAGGAAGTTGTATGGAATTAGGTTTCTTTTCAAAGTCTCCCCTTTTTCTCTGTTAAAGAGTGATTTATTAAATGGCTGTAATGTACTCCAGCAAAATCCATTTAATGTTGTAATATCTATATTGAAATTCTCTAATTTATACAGAAAAATAAAGGCACTCTCCCCTTTTCAAGAATTATTCAGAAGACAAGTGAAGCTTGACCTCTGCTTCTGCACTGAGCCTTTACAAAATGTATAATAAATTTTAGTATTTTAAATCAGAAACATTTAGTTTTCATTTAAGAAAACATTAACTAATCTAGTAATGGTTTAGAAAGAATAACTGATATTAAGTAGTTTTCAGAACTGGTGCCTGAAATACCACCCTCATTTCAAGAGGAATTCCAATGGTCATAAGAATCAGTTCCTGAAAAATTTAGTCTCAGGAACCTTTTAAAGTGAGGGCTGCTCAATGGGATTTCTCTTATGGCAGCCATTTTCCCAAAATTCAATATATTCAAGTTACAAACTTGCAGGAACAGAAGATTTCTGTATTTGAGCAGCACCAAGTGGCTGAGGTGCCACAGGGGTGATGGTGGCACCGTGTCCCTTTGTCACTGTGGCAGAAGCAGAAGCTCACAGTGCAAATTGGGTGGCATTTCCCGTTTCCTGCTCTGGTGAATATTTTGCCGCTGACTTTACTCGGGAGTTGAGTCAGAGCTAAAAACTGGGTTCTGAGTGGCACAGATTCAGTGTGGGATTCAGTGGGAACAGTATGTGCTTTACCTCCAGGGTCGACTTCATGGTCCAGAGCCATGGGACTGATAAAACAATTCCAAGTTTGTTTACAAGCAGCAGCTGCAAGAACTGTTGAGATGAATTGAGTCACTTTTCTTTCTTTTTTCTTTGTTTTGTGAAGTGGCTTTAATGCATTTTTAAATTGTCCTTACACTAAAATAACTTCCAAAATAGCATTTCTGCTCTGACTCTCTGCTCTCCCTGCACTTGTCAGAATACCTCTGAGCTGGAGGTTTGTGTGGGGTTTTTTGTGCCATTTAGATAAAAACATGTTATTGTGGGTTTCTTTTGTCTTCTCCTCTAGCTTTCCCTGTCCACTGGACAATGCTTGTCTCCTGAATGGCACTGGAAAATCTTTTCTCTGTCAGTTGTTATTGTGAGTGTTCCAGAGAGACTCCCAGAACAAATGGAAGTTTATCTGGTGGTGCATCAGTTTGTGTGAGCTCACAGTGCCAGGTTCAGTGCTTTGGGTTTGGGAGCAGAGACAACAGTGATATATCTAAAATACATTCCTATGATGTGGCTTTCCATAGTCCCTAGATGGTATTTGAAATGGAAATGGTATTTCCATACCATTCTAAATGGTATTTGAATTGTCATTACTGTGCTTCTTTTGTTCTCAGGGAGTAAGAATGAGGTTCTACGTGCAGAATCAGGAAATCCCTGGAAAAAGAACATTGTCTGAAGAGGGCTCTGTTTAATAACCCTGAGGAGTGCTGCTTGCTGTGGTGGCAAAGGGATGCAATAGTCCCAACACCCTGGGATCCTGTGGATTTCCATCCCAGGAGAGGAGGAAACCCTTGGGGGCAAATCTGCACCTTGAGCTCAGAGGAGAGAGCTCCGAGATCTGGCTGGTGGGGAAGGGGACACTGCTCCTGGCATCAGGGAATGGGGAATCTGGGATCTGGAGAGAGGTACAGGGTCCCACAGAGCCTGGCAGTGGGGCTGTTAAATAAGGGGAATTCCCACAAATGGAGAGAAACCAATTCTGAAGGATCATGGCTCTTTCACCCACACAGTGGTTTGTTTTCAAACTCTCACAATGGATCTAAGGCACTGCAGAAAACACTAAGAAATTTCTGTTTTAATGCTTTTACACTCCTTTCCTATAGGAAATTAGTGGCAAAACAGCCCTGACTCCATCAGAAGTTACACACCAGGGCTATGTTTTTGAAGATTTTCCCCAAGGCAAGTGTAATTCATCAAAGGCAACTTTGTAGTTGGCCTTTATGGGTATTTTCCATCTATTTTCAAGTGTGAATTAGGTAACAAGGAGCAATGCTTTGCCTGGCAGTCATTTGTGTAGCCACAATTCCTTTTCCTAATGAATCCCACATAGACACATTGAGTTAATTCAAAACCTAATGACATTAAGAAAAACATTATAATAAGCTTCAGCGTGCTCTGAACCTTGTTCAGCGATGTTTGGCTTGAAAGTTTGTAATTGGAAATATTTTGACTTTGGAAATGGAGGTATAAAAGTTCAATTTAAAGCAGTAAGTCACCACTTTTCAAAATGAAGCCAACAAACTTTGTGTGTCTTTTTTTTTTTTTCCCTTTAACTGTGGGGAAGTTTTTAACTTAAGTCCTTTTTGTCTTGATGCTGCTGCCATGTAGAGTTCCCAAATAAGCTGAGAACAGCCTTATTAATCTCTGATTAGACAGCCAGCTCTTTAGTTTGTACTAAAAAGGCTTAACAAGTGCAGGAAGGCAGCAAAAACTTCGGCTGAGCTCAGAGAACAAGTCAAATGCTTCCCATAATGAGCTGCTTAAATAATGTTATGGATTTTGCCATTGTCAAATTAGTCTTTTTTCTTTTTTTCCATGCCTTATTTCACTTGCAGGTATCTAAAATATTGAAGGTTTCACTTACTGAGTACTTTTCGCATTGTTTTTCTTAAAAATGTGGGGTGGATCTACCTAAAATAGGGTTAAAGGTCATTAGATGTGTAAAGGTCGCTGAAAGTTAAAGGCAACACAGGGGGTTGGAATTTCATTTACATGAACTAAACCTTCTGACCTTTTGAGTCTCGTTTACGCCAGCTCACAACCTGGCCATGTGTTTTATTAAATAATCATGTGTGTTGGGATTTCAGATTCAGGCTTTATTTCCCCTATTTCAGTTGTCTGAGGTTTATATTTGCGTCAAGCTCGAGAGAAGGACAGGGATCAGTCCTTCCTATTTATATGATAAGGTAGGAAGTGGAGGTAAAACCCCAAAATGACTCGACTTGGCTCTGAGCATCTTGGTTTAAACAGCCTCGACCCTGTTCTTCATTTTGGTTTTCTGGATTACATCAACCTTAGCACAGAGATGTGATGCTGGGAACATTGCAAGTGTGTGGCTTGTTCTCCCTCTTGTGTTCATTCCCAACTCTTATTCCAGTTTGAGTAAGGAAGCTAATTTTTTGAAGCTGAACTGTTATTCCTACTCTAACTAATTTCCAAATTCTTCTTGGCATGGGTGAGAAAAACAGGGTCAAATTCCTGGTGAGTTACTGGAATACGTTTACAAAACTGGATGTAGAAAACCTAAAGTAGATTTCTATATTTCTATATTTATCTATACTGGAGGAAAATAACAGAGAGAGAAAAGGGGAAATCTCTCTCATATTAACAATCTGTTTTCACAAACACTTTCTGTCCATCCTTGTGTTTTTCACTTTGCAAAATGGGCTATAGAAGTGAGAATTTACACAGATATTTTATTCCCTGCAAAGTCAACAATTTGGGTTTGTTCTCTGAAAATGTGCAGCTTAAAAAAATTACTCATTTTCATTTATCGTATTTGCCTTTTAACTGGTTTGTTTTGAGTTACCATTAACTTTCTCTTCATCCTCGTTGCTTCCAGGTTCCACGTGGCCATCCCAGAAATCATCCTGCTCCTTGTGCAGTGGCTCTGGAATGCTCCATTGAGCAAGGTTGGATATCCAGCATTCTGGACAGGTAGAATTCTGCCAGATGGAATTATCTGCATTATTCCACGTTATTTCAAGTTTTCATTGATCATTTGGGATCTCTGAGAGGGTCACTTTACCCTCATGTCTTTCTTTCACAAAATCCACTGTGCTGAATAATTATGGAAATGTGGCCTGATTGAAAAATGTACAGGAAGTAAAAAGAAGAATTTTTAATGTTAGAACTTTTTCTTGAGACATTATGTCTACCTAATATATTGCATATTCTTAACTGGAAGAATTAAATCTTTAAGCCTTAAGAAACATGAAAAATATGTCTTATTCCAAGTGATTAAGTGAACAAAACACAGCCAAATTATTTCTGTGGACACTAATTTTCAGTTGGATCCAGTGATATTCAAAAAGTAATATAAAAAATGAGAATTTTACCATTATTCATAATAGCAAGTAAATTCACTTTCCAGGAGTAAACCCTGGGAAATTTTGTTATTTGTTCAAGAAAAAAAAGGACAAAAGTTGTTGGTGACAAAGCCATTAAACTGAATTAACAAACGACCAACAGGGATTTAGTGCATTTCATAAAACCCTGTATCTGGGACCCATGACAAGGCCAATAATGCCACAGAAATGAGAGGCAATAAAGCTGTGCTTTAATTTATGATTTGCAAAACATCTGCTCAGAGGAGAAGCATAAACCACAGGGCACAGGAGCGAGGAGTGTGTGTGGTGCGGGGGCACAATGGAGAGGCTAAAATTCGGTGCTTTGGAGCGGTGATATAAAATGGTGAGGAACTCCTAATAATTCCATGGTGGGGCTGCTCATTTCAGGCTGCTCAAGTTTGTAACTTCCAGTGCCAAGTGGGGTTAAGGTTTGGTTTATTTTTCAGTTTCTAGTGTTTCCCTGGCTGGTAAACCTGGATGTTTATTCTCGTTCTGGGTGTTGATGTGATCACTCAGGCAAAAGGACATTTTATCTGAAAAACAGGTATGAGGAGGAGGTTTATAGGTTGACACATAAAGCCTCCCCCCACCAAAACCAGATCCAACACAGGATATGAATATTTTCAATGATTTGTGCAACAAAACTGGCATCCACAGCTGTAGGGATGCTCCCCACTGTCCTTTTTATTCCATTGTGAGCAAGAGGTGCCCCACAGAAAGAACCATGAGAAGATGCCTCCTCATTCAGGCACATGAGATATTGCATCACCAAACCACGAACTTGGATGGGATTTCAGGAAGATTTCTTGTCTGGGCACACATTATCCCACCTAGAACAGCACAGACCCAAAGGAAATGCACTTAGAGATTTCACTTTTATATAACTCCTGTAGCCCTCAGCCCCAGATATTCCTGCAGACAATCCATAACCCCACTGGTACTGCCTGAATAATGGAGAAAAAGCTGTTTCTGTGAAATGGTAATGTAGAACTAGAGAGAATATGGCAAATTTTAGGTGTTGGCTGATGGGACTAAATCTGGAGTTTAGAAGAAATACCTTTCAAAGTTCTGTGAAAGGAGGTTTCTATCATTGACTTTCATGTTCAGCTTTGGGGGATCATGTGTTAGCGAGATGTTTTTTATTTCCTTTTCCCCCATTTTTTCCACCCATTTCTGTGTGTTTATTAGACTGGTGAATGCAGTGCAGTGAAGGGAGAGAATCACCAAGAATTGTGAAGGTCACCTTTGGAGAATAATTGGTATGACAGTAATTGCTCAGTTTGTGTCTGGAGTGGGAATGTTTTGAGATAAAGCAGTTTCATTTTAGCATGCTTTTCCTCATTCTCTGCTTGCCAGGGCCTCTGAAGTTCCAGTTTTTAGGGACACGCTTCAGGAATCATCCCCCAGCCTCCAGGGGAGCAGTGCAGAAATAGGACTGCAATAAAACATGGGGTTATTTTTCCCTCAGAACTTCAAGCAGACTTTGGGCATTAAAAAATCGAGTAATTCCTCAATTAGTTTCATCTCTTCCCACACATTTGAGGACGGACTCGTGGTGGTTGTTGGGATGTGGGGATATTACTTCATCCAGTCTGTCCAAGGTCATGGAAGGTTTTGGATGTTGTGGAGCCTTTCAGGAGATGGAAGAACTCCTAATGTCCCCAGTGTTTTTTTCCACTGACTGACCACACTTTCGAAGTCTTGTGTCTAATTCCTGCTTTGATTTTCTCTGACTTTTGACTCCCAACCCTTATTTACGTTCTGTAGCAAACAAAGGCCCCCAGAACTCCTGCCATTTCCACCTCATGAAGGTTTTTAGATGCCACTTCCAAAGCACTGAGTTCCTTTGCTGATAAATGAAAAAGTCTGAACATCCTCAGCGTTTCCCTGAGAGGTATTTTTCACGTTGTTAAATAAGACAGATATTAATGTTGAAGGTGGTAGTTGCTGAATGGATGAATGACAGTTTAAAGTTCAGAGAAGCAGGAGGGCACCCAAAGTGTTGATGGGAAACGACCCAAAATGCCCCCAGTACCTGTGGCATGAAAAAAAGCTTAGCTCACTGTATTAAAATGAAATACAGCTCAAACTGAGCAGTGTCTTGTTCTACAAACAGTTTACTGACTTCAGCATGTGAAATACTGTGAAGTCATTCAGGATCTCAGCTGGTTGCCCTGTGCTCTTTCCTTGTGTCTGTACATAAAGTTCTGCAGATACAGTCACATGTCTATTGCTTTTACAAGTCTTGAAAGATAATTATCTAAAGAATGCTGCTCCTATCAGAAGTGACAGGTGGTTTAACCCTGTACCCAACATGCTGGGTGTTTTTTCTGTAGCGTGTGTGCTTATTCTTCTATCTGCAGTCTTGTACCTCTCAGTGCTGTATTTTATGCTGCAGATACCTAAAGCAGAAGCAGCTGTATTTCCAGAAGATAATTGGGTGTTAAGATGCAGAGGTGAACTTGTCTGCAGCTGTGAAAAGTCCCAGCTGGTGCTTATCTGCATTCCTTCTGCTCTTAAACACTTTGAAAACCTTAGACTGTAGTAAATTGTACTGAAAGGATGGAAAAATCCAGCGGTGAAAGTCACAGAAGGGCAAGGAGAGGGATATTTAAAAAACCAACCAGGTCATCAAGTTTTTATTAATTAATTTTTTCAGGAAAGATTTGCCCTCCTGAAATCAAGAGAGATTTGATAAGCGTAGTGTAGTCTGCATTTATGAGGTTATTCTTACTGCTGAATATTGCAGAGGGGGATAATTAATGACTCTGCTTTGTTAGTGGTCTCCATCAGGAGTTCAGTGGTGAGTCTGCCTGGTTTGATAGAGGACTGGAGAGCATTTTCCTGGTCAGTGCTCTTCACAGAATCATGGAATGGTTTGGGTTGGGAAGGGCCTTAAAGATCATCTCATCCCACCCCGTGCCACAGGCAGGGACACCTTCCACCAGCCCAGGTTGCTCCAAGCCCCGTCCAACCTGGCCTTGGACACTTCCAGGGATGGGGCAGCCACAGCTTCTCTGGGCAACCTGTGCCAGGGCCTCCCCACCCTCCCGGGGAAGGATTCCTTCCCAATATCCCATCTATCCCTGCCCTCTGGCAGTTTAAAGCCATTTTAGATTACCTCCTGGATTTCCATGTTCTCTCCCCCCGAGGGTGTCAGAAGTTGCTGTCAGAGCCTGGACCAGGAGTGTCATGATGCCCATGAAAAAGGCAGTTTCTCTGTTTCTCCTGATTCCAGCTGTTGTGATCCAGGTAATTCAGCTTCCAGTGTGTTGGAAAAGAAGCCACAGGAGGGAAATTTTAAAATCCACTGATTCCTGAAAGTTGTTTTGGCTCATTACACGAGCTTTGAGGTGCAATTTAGAGCAGCCTTCAGGCAACACTGCGAGGCACTGGAGCACCAAAACACGTTAAACACATGCAAATGAGGAAATTATTTTTCTGATATTTCCACCTAATTTAAATCCCACACCAGAAAAAAAGCCTATTATTGATTTTTTTAATTTTTTTTTTTTGCAAATGGATTAGTTATTTGCTTTAATTGAAAAATAAAGGTTTGATAGTTTTGAAACACATAATTATTTCACTATTATCTTTGTTCTGTCATTCTCCTGACCATCTCAGATTTTGAAGGGAAAAGGTTGCTTCTAAATGGCAAATCATGTTTTAATATTGAATTCATCAAAATAAGATCTTCTGATAATTTTGCCAACTTAATAAAAACTCAGAGTTGTAGAACTTGTTGAAATTGATCTCTTTCTGAAGTTTTGGTGTTGAGGATTAGTAATTTTTCATAAAAAAGGGATTTTTTAAAAAACTGGTTTCCAGACTGGTGTCTTTTGTTTTCCTGCTGAAGTGACACACTGTGATGTTTTAGAGAAGGATCTCAAATACCGTCTTTTAAAATCAAGTGGACTTCAGGGTTTTATCGGAGTCCAACTTCAGAACAAGCCACTCTCCTCACAAATTTTTCTCATCATTTCCATGTAGTTGTCTGGTTTTCTTTGTTCTCAAACATTCAATGTGCTTTTCTCTTCCAACTCCCAGCAACTCTCATCAAAATGCTTTGCAAAAAGAGCTGAAGAACATACAGAATTATTTTAGGAAAGAGAAACACTTTCTCTAATTAGTGCTGCTACAGAAGGACCCAGGTTTATTAGCATATGATTGCATTTGGGAAGGCTGAAGTGCCCTTTTAATTGGGAACAAATTTGACAAAGAGGAAGACAGACACATTAGCTAAATTAAGAAGTCTGATTTAAAAAAAAAAAAAAAGAGAAGTAAATATAGCTAAACCAAAGTCCTAGTGGTGTTTAAATTCAGTGGGAAATACACTGATAAGCATCTCAGAATATTTCAAAGCACAGGTACTGCTGTGAGGCACCAGTTGCATCACAGAATATTCTATATCATAGCTGCACATCTGTTCAGAACAAATAGTGTGTTTCCCAGAATATAGAGGCTTCATAAATTTTATTTTCCAAAATAAAATGTGCTTGAGCACCATTGCTGTCAAATATCTACTTCTCTGGCTGCTTAACAGGCACAATATGGATCTGTCCTCCCACTGCTGAAATCATTGAAGTCGTCGCTGTTGGACTTGCCTCAGGAGCTCTCCCACCACAGGGGTGCAGTGGGCACGGGCTCCCTACGGAGAATATCCTATGGAATGAGTCACAGCCAGAGAAAAATGCCCCCAGGCGTCTTCTGTGCTGGTATAAATCAATTGTGAACCTGTTGCAATCAATAGGGTAATACTAATGGAAAAATGGTGAGACAAGCTCTGAAATTAAACTGTGTGGCCAAGATAAATTGTGCCTGGAAACCTTGGGCTCCTGCCAGCTGGAGGCTGAAGGATACTGTAGAGTTATCCTGCCCATCCAGAAAGATGGAATACCGAAGTATTTTCCCTGTAGAACAGCACACCCCTGAATGCTCTCCACTCCAATTCATCATCATCTTAAATCCAGGTAAACCATTTCCACCACGGGCTTTTATGGAAAGCTCTCCTTCTGTTCCTGAGCTACGGTAGATGAGGAGATGTATATGAAATATATCCTCTCATATGTACATTTATGTGTGTAGGGGTGTGTTAAAGAAAACTCAGAGAGTGATTGAACTCTTCTGGTTTTGTCATTCATCACACTGGTAAACACAGCACAGAGAAACTGAGTGTTTCCTTTTAATATCCAAGTTAACTGGGTTTTGCTCACATTAATATTCTAAATGTTTGTTTTCCGGGCATCCAGGAAATAAAATATTGCTGACAAAATGGTGAGAAGTAAAATTCAGACCAGTCCATAGAACTGTGGGTGAAATGTAGAGCAAGATTCAGGGTCTTTCAAGGCAAACTCAGTCTCTGAGGTTGCCTTTGAATCCCGTCATTCAGTGGCTTGTGCCATGAATGGAACTGGAGGGTATAACCACACTTTTCCTCTCTGTTTTTAAGATTCCCTGTGTTTGAGACATTCACATGTGCACAAATTCTCACACGAGGTTTCCTGAGCACTGATCATCCCGCCATTTGCTCAGGAGGAGGACTGAGCTGCTTTTCCTAGCCCTGATCTGGGTCTTACGGGAAGAGTTTTTAATTTTGGTGTATTTTAAGTGACTTAATTTAAAAATTTAACTTTCTGTACCCAAAAAAAAAAGAAGTGTCTAAAAGTAAAAATAATTGCTTTCTGCCTTTCCAGTTCCTGATTCATTAAAAGAATTGATTGACTTGGAGTGGCTGCAAAGCTGACAGCATGGAGTCTGTTAATGGATTCACTCTGAAAAGGTCCTGCCCTCCCTTAAATAACTACTGCTGCCACTTAATGGGACCTGTGGCCATGTCACTGGGAGCAAAAAGAGACCCTGGCAGATCAAATGTCAAGTCAGGTCAGCAATGTGGTCTGCAAATTCAATTATTCCTTATAAATGGTGCAGGCTCAACATGCCAAAACCTGCCTGTTGCTGCATTTGTGGCACCAGTGGGTATCATTCCATGGACGTGTGCTATTGGAGTTTTTGTGTGATGCCTTCATCCAGTAAAAAACGAAAAAATACAATAGTTTGGAAAGGCATTCCCACCACTGATTGACAAAGGACAGAAAGGGTTTTTTTTTTTCACCATAAGGTCTTCAAAAAAGGACTAAAAAAGTGGCTCGAACACCTTTCTTCCAAGCAGGTGATTGGGGTGGGAGTTTGGTCTCTTCTGCCACGTCTCCAGTGAAAAAATGAGAGGAAATGGTCTTAAGTTGCACCAGGAGAGGTTCAGTTCAGAGATTAGAAAACAATGTTCCCTGAAAGATTGGTCAGGCACTGGAATCAGTTGCCCAGGGAGGTGGGGGAGTCACCGTCGCTGGAGGTGTTCAAGAGGCATCTGGATGTGGCACTGGGGACACGGCTCAGGGGTGAGCTTGGTGGTGCTGGGTTCAGGGTTGGACTCGATGCTCTTGAAGGCCTCTTCCAGCCTTGATGATTCTGTGCTTGCTGCTCACTGTGATTTTGGAAGCCCAGTCTTGGAAAATATCCTTAAATAAAGCTGCGTCAGCATCACTCCTGCAAGTGCCATTAATGCAGAGCAGCAGGACTGGTTAGAGCCACAAGGAATTAGCACAACAATCCTCTTCGCTCTGTCTTTTTTTCCTGTTATTTTAAGAAAAGAAAGGTTAAAAATCTTCCAGATCTTGCGAACTTTGGGAAGAATTCAAACAGACAGAATGCTTTGAACTTCCATATAAGAAGGCTGTTAAAGTCAGTCTCTGTTATAAATTTATTCTGCTGTGGTGGCTGTGAATGTCCAAAGCCAGACTTGGACTAGATTTATGTGTAGTCATACATTATGTATCAGCTATAAAAAAAAAAAATTAAAAAAAAAAAGAAAGAAAAGGCTTTATGATTTAGCACTAAATTTTTAGAAAATAAAAATTCTGCTGAAAAAGGAGCTGCGCAACATTAAAAATGCCAGGCTTGTGATCAACACCTCTTCCTCCTCTCAGCTGTCTTTGATGCATTTCTATTTAGCCTCATGCTAGTAGGTGTTGTTAAATTTACATTTCACGTTGGAGTCAAAAATCAAGTCCAAAAGCTGTGAGTTGGCATTTAATTATGAAAGAGTTAGAAAAATCAAGAGAACAAGGATTTCAGACTTAGTAAGATGAAAGACTAGGGAAAGGTTGATTACTTGGACTCCATTGGAAAGACATAAGCACCTAGAACTTTAATTTTACTGGTTGATGATGCCATTGAAATACTTTCCTAAACAAGAACGTTTGAAGATGATCCATATTTGGATCAGGTATTTCTTTAAGCACAAATAAAACCAAGACTAGTCAGTTTGAGCTTCAGGGCAGAACTGGAAGCTGTAATGAGGTTTTGCAAGGGAAAAGTGATTCTACTGCTGGAGGTTTGACTTTGGCTTAGAGTACCGAGAAATAAATCAGTGCTATAGGTCAGGTTTGACGGCACTAAAATTTAATCTAATTGTGTAATTTTCATTTCAAATTACAAAAAAGGGCCATAAATTGGGTAATTGTACAACATTTCCACCATGCTGATTAGAAATCTGAACACCCAGAGGGATTTATGTTAAGCTAAAAGCAGAGAACTAGAGAATGGTGGCAGGACAGCAAATGTGAAACGTGTGCTCGGGACTAAGGTGTGTTACACCAGTGAGAAGTGTGGCTCTTGTGCACTGGCATCAGCATTCCCAGTGTCTTGAATCTGCTGGGCAAATCTGGGTAAAAATAGTCTTACTGTAAATGGCGTAACCTGGTGTGAAAGCATGAAAAAAATTCAGTATTATCCTGCAAATAGGCATCAAAGCTCCAGGGTTTGCTTTGCCTCCACAAACACATCACCTGGAATTGTCTGGGCATCGTTGCACTGTCCTTGAAGGGCATCAGCAACGGGCCTGTGGAGTGTTTTATAGTCATTTCTGGATATTTGCCTCTCTGGATGGCCAAGAAATCCATGTTTGAGCTGGATCAGGCGTGAGAGTGCCACCGTGTTCCCTGCAGGCTGGCACAGGACAGAACCCAGCCTCGCACTTATGCAAATGTATGAAAATGAGCTGCCTGCTCTATGACTATCAACTCTTGCTTGAAAAAGTTGATTTTTTTTTTTTTTTTTGAGGAGGACCGAACACAAAGATCAGCACTTTACATCATCTTGTTTTGATGATTTAGGCTCGGTACTAAAGCCTAAATCCAACTTTATAGACTCATCAACCTCAGCCTGAGTGCCTGGTAACATCCAGGTGCCTCAAACCCAGAACTGCCAGATCTGCTTCATCCTTAATTTCCAAGGAAGCCCACAAGAAAGGATGATAACCTGTCTGGGAGACATTTTAGTGTTGTTCATCTGTTCTGCATTGTAATTCTTACACTGTGCATGAGACCTGGGCACTTCAGGGGGTAGAAAATAGTTCAAAGGCTCTGTTGAGCATCTGCACTTTGGGCTCCCTCTGAAATTCATCTTTCTTTCCGAGCCCTGGGTTTTATCACTCTTACATTAAAAGGACATGATCTTGCCATCTTCTTGTGGCATATTTAGGGTTTATGCTACTTCTGGGTCAACTCAAATAAAATGAAATAGGTGTATTAGACCAATTTATCCACATGTGATAACAGATACTCATCAATAACACTGAGAAGGTCTAAAGTATTGCTTGGATTTACGTCCCACCCATTTTTAATATGAGTAATATTTGTATGTTAAAATTAAGGACAGTTCAAGCAGTTTACTGTGGAAATGCCATGAAAAAAAGGATAGAAGAAAACAACCTTATGGTTTTATACTTGGAAGCAGCTTTTCACTGGAAAGGTCTAGGAATGTTCTCTGCTCTGTGTTTTCCATAAAGGAAAGTCATGTTGGATTTGTGATTGTCTAGAAACTTAAACTAATGAAAATGAAACTGTAAAAAATTATGTTTCTCATATGTACTTACTGGAAACCTTAACTAATTTCCTGTAGTTGTTGTAATGTTATGGAGAGAGCAATTACTATATAGTTTAATGCTTGGTTCTAATTAATTTGTAAAAAATATTGCTTTCTCAGCCTTTTTATTGGTGTGACAAATTCACATTGCTTTTTTTTGTACCCTGTATATTGCAGCTCACATAATTACTGTTCCTCCTGCTGAGCAATTAGTGGGAAGGAGTCCCAAAATTAAACTAAACAGAGCTCTAGAGTTGCCCATGAATCCTGCCAGGTTTCTGCAGTGGATATTAAGAGATGCCTTTCATGAAGACATACTTAATATCAAAACCGTGGGCTCGATTTTTAGAATTGTATTAATATATTTTGAAAGCCTCGTGAATTATTAGGACTTTGCACGTGGGTCATGCTTATTCCTTCTGTATCTACACTATGCAGTTTCATGTTGTCATGGTTGTTATTTGTTTTTATCACCTCAGCTTTGCCTTTCATTCTCAACCTGATTCAACTTGATCTGACTCAAACCAACAATGTGCTGTCCCTGAATAAATATTTGCAATGGGTTTGGAGTTATAAAAATGAGTATATAGAGAAAAAAACCCAAACATGTAAGGCTGAATATCTAAATGTGTAAATTTGGAAAACATTTCACTGTCTAAAACCACAAGCTGTTCAATTTGTCACTTATTAGCATTTCTTAAACAATATTGGAGAGTCAAATCACTGCATTTTGTTTTACTGTCCAGAGATTTTGTATGAGCATCTTGGCTTGCTTTTACATCCTGTTCTGTACAAAAATAAATGCACATATTAGGTAAAAATAGACATAGAATTTCATTTTAATGTGCGCCTTCGAAAAGCTTGTATAATCTTCCCATGTTTACCTTGTAGCTTTATGGTTCTGTTTTCCACGTTTAACTGTCTGATACTTCACTGAACATCTCGTGGAAGGAATTTTATGGGGGTGCATAAAAGTAAAGCTTGACTATTTCACTTGAACTGGTTGTCTAAATAGGAGCTGGTATGTCCAGGAAAATTTCAATATCTTACACTTAAAAACACATCTGTGAATCTCTTTGTAAAATTTATTCTCTTCTTGTGTGCCATCAGTTTCCTGATGTGTGGAGAAATACAGGTTTTCTTTAGTTTCATCATGTCATTCAATTTTCCACCCCAAAGCCTGATCCCCATTTGTGATATTTAGTTTCCATGATGACATCCTAGATGGGGAACAATTTGAAGGCAAAGTGTACATTTTGAAGAAAGATGAACTCCACAGTCCAAACTTGATTTTTCAGTCATTTCAGCATAAAAAGACATATTAAAACCCCACAATATTTTATGGTAGCAGTTACAGCTGCCAGATTTTCCTGGCTTCCTATAAAGACTTTTTCATCTCTTCTTATAATCGACCCATCCTGGGTATAAAATTCAAGAGCACTTTAGACTTTGTTAAAGCCAAGTTGTTATTTTAAAATTGAAGTTGCTGATTGATTCTTAAATATTTATTAAAAATATTTATTTCGGTGCAAAGCTACGTGTGAAAGTACATTTATAAGGTTTAATATTTCAGCGATAGTCACTGACATTGGACTTTGCTTTATCTGAGTGCCAAGATTCAGGAATATCCACCCACAAGGGGAAATGGCTGTTACAGAGTTTTGGTGTAAGGACCAATATTCTGATTAAAACCTGTTGTAGATGTTTATTGTTTCTTTTCCCTTGATTTAGCTCCGACTCTGGAGTTTGCAGCCTCAGGGATGAGCACGCACCTATTCTCTCCTGCCTCAGAAGGGTTTTTCTTTGTGGTTTTGTCTACCTTTTATAATAAAAAATGCATTATTCTGGCTCAGAGGGCTCATTAGTGATCTCTCCAAAACAACACACAAGCGTCTCAGTCACTGATTAGAAGAAATGTTCATGTTTTCATTTGATGCCGGGGAAATTCAGATTTATCCCCTTCACAGGGAAGTACTCAGAAACAGCAGTCAGTGCAACATGTAGGGATATTAAAAACAAGCATATATCCCAAGCCAAATATTCTTCTTGCTACTGGACAGGAGTGCAGAGGGACGCAGATCCAAAAAGTGGGGCCACCTCACCTGCTGCCCTGAGCTGTGGATGGTGTGGGCAGCGAGTGCAGTTTGTCAAACAGAGCCCTGAATTACCTGAAGACAACTCCTTGGAAATTGCCTTATTAGAACAGGAAATTGCCTTGTTATTTCACCAATTTGCTCTGACGAACTACTTTGTCTGATGGAAAGGATGTGCATTCTCGGTTACAAGGAAAGTATTAATAACTCTAATTGCCACTTATTAGCAATTTTACAAGATGCTGAGCACATAAGTACACTTTCTAGCAGTCTATAAAAGAGAACAGCATTAAGGATAATACCATCACTACTAATCGTTTTCTGGCTGGAAAACAAGCTTTTTCCAGAAATGTTTGAACATTTCACATATGGTTGTGCTGTGCTGTGGAATGAGATCAACAGCATTGGTATTTTCGGGACAGAAGGTGAGAGGAGTCCTCTGGTATAACTAAAAATTCACCCATTTAAGTACTTTGCAACCTCACACGTTTAAAAGTCAGGACTTGAACGTTGCTCTATTGGAATATAAACCTGCTCTTCTTGAAAGAAACAGTTGCACAGCCCTAAACTGCAGACAGACGAGATATGATCTTTTTAAAAGCAATTTGGCACACAATTTGCACAAGCATTTCTGCAGGGTAATCCCTTCAAGAGTGGTTTTTGTTATTTGGGGATATTCTCGGTTTATTTTGCGCTGAAGGGTTCCAGCTTCTTAATGACAATTCTGTAACGTGGCTTTGCCTGCAAAACTTAGGGTTTTTTTAAAAGTATATTATGGATTGGATAAGAATTGTCCTTTTAAAAGTCCAAATATCTAGTTTTTGATAAAATTATGCTTTTGCATTGGAAAAAGGGCATATACTAATAGAGTTGTGTATATATATGTACATATAGAGAATCATGGACTAATTCAGGTTGGAAAAGACCTGTGAGACAATCAAGTCCAACTGTTATCCCAGCTCTGTAAGGCCACCGCTAACCCATGTCCCCAAGTGCTACATTCACATGGCTTTAAATCCCTCCAGGGATGGGGACTCCACCCCTGCCCTGGGCAGCTGTGCCGGGGCTGGGCAACCCTTTCCATGAGGAAATTTTCCCAATATCCAATCTGAGCCTCCTCTGGCACAGCCTGAGGCCATTCCCTCTCCTCCTGTCCCTTGTTCCCTGGGAGCAGAGCCCAACCCCCCCCCGGCTCCCCATTCCTGTCAGGGAGTTGCAGAGCCACAAGGTCCCCCCTGAGCCTCCTTTTCTCCAGGCTGAGCCCCCCCAGCTCCCTCAGCCGCTCCTGCTGCTCCAGCCCCTTCCCAGCTCCGTTCCCTTCCCTGGACATGCTCCAGCCCCTCAGTATCCTTGTTGTGAGAGGCCCAAAACTGATCCCAGGATTTAAGGTGTGGCCTCAGTGGTGCTGAGAGTGGGGGGACAATCCCTGTCCTGGTCCTGCCCCCCACACTATTCCTGATCCACGATATTTATTTATTCATCTCACAACAGCAGACTCTACAGACCAATGTCCTCAATGGATGAATAGATTCTGATATAAATCTCTCACAAAAGGATTTGCCTTTGCAGGAACAGCAGGCATGGCAAATTTCTCTACAAAGTTATGAGCATGGAAAAGGAAGTGTTGTACTAGACACTAAACGCCAGTGAAGGTTGTTTATCTCCTATTATGATCCACGGTGGTTCAGACCCCTCCATTTATCCCCTACGGGCCATCAAACACAGTATTTCTGTACACAAAGTTTTGTGGTCCTTGGATCTGATAAAGCACCTTGTTACCTCTCGGAGTCGTGTGGCAGGAATTGTTTGGTTCCGAGCGTTTTGATCGGAGTCCATAAGCACCATCCTTTATGGTCCTTGAGAGCTGATAATGTGGGAAAGGATAGTTCATGTCAAAATGTTATGGCTGTATTATTATTACAGAAAAATATATTTTTGCAACACTCATTCAAGCCGCAGAACATTTCAGGAAACGTTCTCACTCAATCAGCTGAATAATTTATTTTGTGCTGCTGGGGCCGCGTTAACACTGGGAATTTCAAAGGGGCATAAAGGAGGGAGGAAATCAGGCAGTGAGAGCCGAGCACCTAATGAATTTAGCCATTCAAATGTCCAGAAGTATCTAAATGGATTACTCATGAAAATCAGCAGTGCTGCCTGTACGGATTGGTAATAAATTCTGTTTCATTACGGCGACTGGGATTTTAAGATTTAAAACGAAGACTGATTAAATCAAGTGAAATACGCACGTAAATTGTCATTATGTGGATGGATGCACCTTACTTTATTAAAATTGGATTTCAGATTTGCTCCACACTTTATTTCGCAGCTCATTTTTGATGACGGTTCATTCCTTCCACATCACATTATAAATTCAGCAGTATTTTAGCATTGGATGTAATGGGGGGGGGGGGTTAAACTTTGTTTCTCGTTTTTTCCTATTTTCCTGTGTCAGTATTTTATACAAGGTCAATAACAAGCTTCAGTGTGTTTACAATTACCAAGAGGATGGGATTTGTTATTGTGCACAGACAAATGTGCTGATGCTTCCATTATTTATGGATAGGAGATAAAAATCGTGCAACGTACTGAGACAAAAGTAAGGTGTGTGGTTTATATCTGTGTTTTTGATGAGTTCTTTTAATGGGCATTGGCCAATGCATGGATCTGTGACCATGGGATGTAAATTTTTCCTTGTAGTAAAGCTGTCAAAGCTTTGTGGGGGTTTTTTATGACTTACATTTACGCAACTTGGGGAAAAAAAAAAATTTCCCTTCCAATGGTATTTAAAACCAGGAGCGATTGGTTTGAACTGCCTGACGTCTGAAAGGGGGTGTAAAAATAGGACAATCTTATTTGCTTAATACTGAGGACATTCTTAGGAAACTTCTGCTGTGAGAATTGAATTTTCTTTTTTTTTTTTTTTTCAAAAAAAAAAGGCGCAATTCAATTTAAAAAGTCCCTGAAATGTCCTTAACATCCTTATTGTCGTGGTCCTTGGCTCAGCTGGCGTTGCTGAATTACATAAAGAGCGTTTGGGATGAGTCCTGGGGAGATGAGCAGAAGCCAGCATTGGGCAAAATTCGCCCCAGAAAAGCTGTGACACAGCTGTGACGGGGGTCTCCATCACCTCCTTTCCCTGCTGGGACAGAGTGGGATCAGGATCTCCTCAGCAGATTCCTGTTATTTGGGGTTTCAGGAGTCTGTATCCATTAATGTGTGCCTGTTGGGTAATCCCAGTGTCCAGTGATAAAACAGGAAAACCTGAATTTCTACTTGTTTAGAAGTGGGGCTTATTCTGACCCAATTGGTGCAATATCCACGCAACTGCCCTTTTCCTTGCCTTGGTCCATCCCACAGGATGTTAACAGGTCTATTTTCTGCTACTTAACCCACCAATGCCCTTGTTTTCAGCTGAGTGGTGAACTGGTCTGACAGCTCTGTCCCTACTCATCCCTTCCACCTGGAAATGCCAGAGCACCAGGGGCAGTTACCTTCTGCTTGTGGGGTGTTTGTACCTAGAGCTCAATAAAAGTCATTATAGAAAACAATCCTTTTTAACTGGTGGAAGGAGAGGGATTTTTTCGGGAGAGACTCACAGCACCTGTTTTAGATTTACATTTTGAATTGCCCCTGGGAGCGTCTCCTTCTCTTTTTCTGTGAACTCAGGGAGTGCCTCATCTCCTCTACATCCCTGTGGCCAGAATTTGGGGTGTTTGGATCTCTTTCTGTATGAGGAACAACTTTCCTTTCATCTGCAGCTTTCAAAGTAAGTAAGAGTAGATTTGTTATGCTGTAATTGGGTGATGTTATTTGAATGCAGCTCTTTCCCAGGCCCAAGGACTTCGTACTTTATCTCCCTCCAGCTCTTACCACAAATTGCTGACTAGATCCAAGCAGTGCTATTCTTTTTGTCTTTATTATGAGATGTAAAAGAACCCAAATTGTTCCAAATGTTTCTTGAGAGAATTGATTTTGTACTGTGTATTAACAGCTTGATATAGATGAAAAATGTTTGAAAGTGAAATTCTATTGAGTTTTGCTTTATGTTACATTCACAGCCTCTTACTGTGTTCATTCTCCAGCTAACTTAGTGAAAACTAGACTGGCTGCCAGAATGGCACAAAAATCTGTCTTAGGCTGGAAGCCATTCCTGGATGGTATATCCCATGGTGAAAGGTGGAAAAGGAAGCAAACATCTTTGTTAAGGCATCTTTGTCTATAACTAAGTATGGAACTTTATTGAGGAGTGGATGTGTTTTCTGTAGAGTTATTTATATCACTCAATTGAGTGATAACTGTGCATATTGTCTAGAACCACCTGTTTATACACCTTTTTATTTTCTTTTCTATTACTGCTATGCACACCCAGTAATTATATTTATTTTAATACTGCCAAGCTTAACTTTCACTTCGATCACACGTGCTTCAGATCTACCTCCATTGCTAAATGTGTTATGCAGGAGGGGTAACATAATTTCCTGCTCAAATACTCAGCACTGTATGAACATAGAAATGGTTCCTGAAAGCATTTTTGATTATGTGCTGTTCCTTTCCAGACCAGAAAACAATGAACATTTAAATACCTTATGAATAATTTCTGTGCTGTTCTGATATGTGTTTGGTTATAGTGGAGATATGATGGGAATTCTTGAGCCAAGTTCCCATCACAACAACCTCAGAAAAAATGCTTTATTAAGGGGTTGTAAACCTTTATTTCCAGTAAAATTTCTACATTAATCTTGGTGCATCTGGGCTAGAGATACAACTGTATAAGGGGAGAAAGTTATACCTATTTAAGCTTTGGGTGAGGGGATTAAATTCTCCCTAGTGTGAATATGAGCATAGGGAGGATTCTGAAGAGTCCTTCATTGTTTTTAATTCCCAGTTTGCTAATGATCGGATCATGGAATGGTTTGGGTCAGAAGGACCCTAAAGCCCATCCAGTGCCACCCCCTGCCATGGGCAGGGACACCTTCCACCCTCCCAGGTTGCTCCAAGCCCCGTCCAACCTGGCCTTGGACACTTCCAGGGATGAGCCTTTGCAACTCTTTGGTAGTGCAGCTCTTGAACCATTCAGCAAAAGTGTTCCTGTGTTTTGTGATGGTGGTCATGAGGTGGAGAGTAGAAAATACCGGTGCATTTTTAGCGTGATTTATGTAAAATTAAACTTGGTTTATAACCTCTAAGGTAAGGTTGAATCTCCTTTTTCGGTGCAGTTTTCTAAAGGGAAGGTTGATTTTGGTCACTTTGCTTTAAAGCCCTGAATCTTTAATTTTTAAAAGCTCGACAGGCAACTAATATCTGGCATATTCATTCAGCTTTTGCTGTCTGGACTCATTAGAGGAGATATATGAAGAATGGAGTTATTCTTCTTGAGATCCACTATATCCAGACAGAAGATTAGATTTACATCAGATCTCTGGTATCTCTAAGTTTGACTAATAATTTATTGTGCTACAAGTAACAGCTGTAGAAAACGTTCACTCCAACAAAATATTAAGCAGTGACATGTGAAAACACTATTCATCTTGGAATTAGTGGTTTATTTTATTTCAGTTTAACTTACAATATGGGGATGGAATACTTCAAATGGAATAAAATCTGGTCTGATTATTGCTTCTTACTAATATATTCAGTGCATTATTCACAGGTTTAGCTTCCTGACTACCATGTAGCCATTATATTTTGGGCTTTGTAATTACATGTGACTGTAATCTGCTCTGTAAAATGGGTGCACTCAGTAATTACTTCAAATCTGACTTCGGATAAATAATAAGGGATGTAATAACGATGGGAAGAACATCAGTGTGCCCCGTCCAACACAATTTGTTCCTCTCTTGTTCTTTTTCCTGTAGTGGCACAGGGTAATCTTTCCCTGGCTCTCTGCAATCCCAGTAACTGGAAAGGCCCTGCCATCCTCTCAAAGGCAGGATCTTGCTACCGCTTGAACGTGTGATTTTCTGCCTGAATTTCTGTGGTATGGAGGAAGAGGAATTTATTTGGTCTCTTCTTCCTTCATCTCCGCCCGAACAGAGATATTCCTGGTCCTCTGCAGCCTTCATGGGTCTGCAGGAATAAATCTGTTTTCAGGGCTCGCTGTGTTTGGAGTCATGTTGATCAAAATGGTTGTCAAAATACCAACTGAGATGAGAAAACATAATAAAAAGGCCAAGCACAGAAATTCTATGTCTCTTTTTCAGAAATCAGTGTGATGGCATTAAATTTTCAATGGGCTCCAAGACTTCTGAACTTAAAGCAGAAAATGGAGGACAGCAGCAAGGGGAGGGGGAAAGAACCCGAGATTTTATAGGTGGCCTGAAGCTTAAAAAGTAATAATAATATTTATATATATGTGTGTGTGTAAAATTCACTTCTGAAGGGCTCTTTATTGCTTTGGATAAGTGGTCAAAGCTTTTCACATGCAGCTATATTTTGGACATTGCCTTAAAAAAAAAATACAGATAGTCTGTAACTAAAGATAAGTGTGTCCATTAACACATGAATTTCAGGTATGTACTTGTACAAAATTCCAGAAGAATAACTTAAATGTGGCATCTTAATTTTGTTCTTGTTTGTTGGGGTATTTTTTCTTTGTCTCTCTCAGTTCTGATTTTCATGCATTTATAGTGAATGTGCTGAAAAAAACCTACAAAATTAATGTCTTGTCCCTGGTACTAGAACATATTTTGCTTAATTTTTCATGGAAGAAACAAGCCCTTCATACTGGAAGTTTTTCTTTACTGTCAATCATTTTTTCCTTGTTTATTTGATAAGCAAAATAAGACAGGTTACTTTGTATAATGAGATGATGAAAATCAGTGGGATGCGGAGAGCAACCTTCCTTTTACGGAACTTTAAAGAATGTGTGTTCCAAACATTTTTGTGAGTTAGAAGCACACCCTGAAACTGTCAGCTGTGCTGGGTGTCTGTGTCATATTAAGACTTAAATCCACCGTTCACTTTAAATACTGAGGGTATTTCCATTAACTTTAATGGGTTTAAAATGAGACACCCGCTGGCAAATCCCTTGTCTGTAGCCTGTGCCTGGCTGTTGTTTCTTAAACCCAATTCTCCTCCTGTCTGCCTTCTCTCTGGAATTACAATTAGTGCCAGAAAACCCATTAAGTTGTTTTCCCTCCCTGAGAGAGCTTTGATTATGGCAGCAACCCTCATATAGTCACAGATTATTGGTGAAATACCTGAGAAAAGCGGCAAAATCCAGGTCATTTCGAGTGCTGAAGTTCTCAAAACTCATTTTGCCAGCTCGTCTTTTCTTTTGTTGGGTTTGGAGTGGGTTTTTTATCAGATTGAATTTGCAATCAGCCCTCACACCCAGTGAATTATTTAGGTGCAGCTTGTATTTGTCAGGGTGATTACTGTAAAATTTAGCCAGCTGGGGGAGCATTCACTGGGAGCTTTAGCTATATATTTTATATATATTGTGTATGTTTAAAGAAAACAAACAATCAAAAGTCAGAAGAAAATCTTCAAGTTATTCTTCACTTTACTTCACCCAAATTCTACTTCTGCTGAGCAGGGGTGGGAAGGGCTCTTCAAAGACTGACACAATTTTTATGTCTTTCGCTCTAGAAAAATGCTATTTATTTTTAAAAGTCATTTTTTTGTTAGTGTTGCAGCGAAAAGGAAATAATCTTCTTTGGAAAGCAAACGTAAACTGCAATAAAGATCATTTACAGCTAACTCATATATAGAAAGGTTAGTGACAAAGTTGCGAGAGGTTTTAAATATCTGCTTATAAATATTTTAAAAAATGTAGTCATTCAAGCATTTCCGTGTCACAAGCAAAGCAAACTCTTTAAATTTGGCAAAGCAGTTCCTGTAATAAAACGATGGCTTAGAGCTGGCATAAAATGATGGGTTTTGCTGGTGATTTCTCAGGGCTGTCACTTTGTGCTGACTCAGAGTGTTCGGTGTCGCTGCTGCAGAGACACAAATTCCTTGGGCTGGCTGGTGGAATGACAGTCTGGTCTCATTCCAGGGAGAAGGAACTTTTGCAATTCATATTCCTCCGTCCTGGGCAACAAGAGACTGTGTGGGACTGGAAATGAAGGAGTTTATCCTTTGCTTTGTTGGGAATTTGTTGCCAGCCCTGCAAATCCCAGGGAGCCTCCTCAATCCCGGGGGTAGCAAATAGTTTGGTGCTTCAGTGAGTGAGGTGGAATAACATTTTTTGAGAGAAAAATCCTTTTTTTATTTTTTTTTCTGCACCTTTATTACAGTACTGAAGTTTATGTGGCTTCAGGAAAATAGGGAATTTACCATTGATCTAAAAAGTGGATTGAAATAGAATCAAGAATTCCACTTCATTTTACTCCTCACCCCCAGAAACTTCCCTGGCAGCCTCTGCAGGTCCCTCAGGTGTAGGTAAACTAATATTGCAATTGGAGCAATGGAGACTCTTGAAATAACTCAGATATGTGGGTGTAGAAGCAGAAAGTGTCCGTCCAGCCAGGGATGGCATAAAAATACAAGGCTGCCAAAGCAGAACAAAAGCTGAGGAATATTCCTCAATGTTGAGGAAAATTTCTTAACAGGAAAAAATCGATGGTGCTGGGAAGAGAGAATAGCTTGAAATATGTTGATCGATTCTTCGACTTTAAATATGGAGGAGTGATGGAGGATGTGCAGATTTACTAATCCTAACCCAAATTTTAACCCTAAAGAAGAGTCTAAGCCAGCCCGGGTGTGATGTTGCCTGGGACTAGAGGATGGGGAACAGAAGATGCAGCCACAGCAAATCCATGGGTGCATTTATTCCAGCCCAGGGCTCACCACATCTGTATTAACACCTACTATATTATTGCTCCAGAACACATACTCCTATTTCAGGCCCCCATCCTTTTTTTTTTTATGGTGTTTGTTTAATTTACCTGCTTTCCTTCTGTTATAAATTCACATCCAGGTGTGTTGGGGGGTTCCTTTTTCACTCTCTACTGCAATGGGACCTCTGGGTGCTGCTGTGGGATGTATAAATAGGAAATAGTTATAGGAAAGATTTAAGATCTGTTTGCCAAGCTCGGGAAGGACAGGAATGGTAAAACAAGGGAGGAGGGTAAAGGTAAAATGTAACATATTTGATTTCCCAAGTCTAATGAAAGCAGAGGAAAACTGTGTCTTCAGCTCGATTTGTGCTGCTGAAGAGACTCCAGCGAGCTGCTTCTAAATGGTACAAATGGAAGTTCTTGGTGAACACAGGAACGAAATGCACACAGAAGATAAGATCTATGAAAAAACAGGTATCTTATTGGAAAAAAAAAAGTGTCTGCCAGTTCAGTACCCAAGCAGGAAGGCAGCTGGAGCTGTTCCCTCCTGGCATCACGAGAGGGCACTCGGCAATCGCATTTCGCTCCTTTGCCATCCATTTCCGAGCCGTTCCACGCCTCCCTTCTTCAGATGAAACACGACACGCGATGAAATACGAAGGTTTCGCGGGCGTCACGACAGGATTTATTGCTGATAAATAATTCTCAGTAGAAATGTAAAATAAATGTTGTGTAGAAATGGTGCTGTAATACGGCACTCCGGGGAGTGAAGGAAGTTTTAATTCCAAATGACAGGTATTTATTTACGTCTGACGAGAGACGGGATGCTCCCGAGTCATCCTTCTGTGGTGACGCCTCCCAAACACGCTGACAGCTGAGCAGGGCAGAGACAGTACCGAGCAGGAATATACTGGTAGAACAGAGATTTTTTCATCTATTTTTAGCATTGGGAATGTGAAAGATGAGGTGGGAGAAGCAGCTTCAGTGCTCTGTGCCAGGGAGACCTGCTCCCAAACACCGGCTCGTGCACCAGCCCCTTCCCCTGCAGTTAAATAAAAACCACTCTGGGTAATAAGTGCAAAATTCTCTTGCAAACACCAGATGTGCTTGTTTTCCCCTAAACTCAAGAATCCTGGAATCGCAGGATCGATAAGGTTGGAAAAGACCATCATTGGATCCAACCAAAATGAAAAGTAGGTGGGACCAAAGTTGGCTGGACACAGCCTTGGTTTTTGTGGTGTGGCTGAAATGGTGTTTGACTTAATTTTTGGTGAGGGCACAGTTCTACTGCCCAAAACCCCAAGCTCTCAGAAATGCAGGAGAGGTTGATAAAGGGCAGGACAGAGGCACCGTAGGACACTGTAGCATCACACCGCTGAGGCAGCTGCCAGAAATCCTGTGGCAGGACTTGGCCCAGGCTAATCAATAAATTCTTGGGATGAATAAATTAATCTTGTTGAGCCTTTGCAGGTCTTTTTTTTATTATTATTTTTCAAGTAAGTTATTTATTGCAAGCAGAGGTTGAGGTAGAGCCCTGTCCTGAGCCCTGCTGTCCTCACAGCTCTCAACACTAAGCTGGGCTCCAAGCAAGTCCTCTTTCAGGGTTTTCATAAGTCCACATTCATTTTCCAGCTAAGAAATTGAGACTGAAGCTTTTGGAGCTTCTCTTATCTCTGTTTCCATGTGCCATAAGCTTAGTGGTGAGCTCTGTTTAAATTAAGCCCCCTGTTTTCACCAGAGGCTTTTCTGGTGTGAGACACTGTCCTGGCATCCTCTGCCATCCTCCTTGGAAGGGAAATCCTGAGCAATTTGGTGTCATCCACATGGTCCTTCCCTCTCTATCTTCAGAAAGCACCAGGTTCTTAGCAGATAAAGGGTTGTGAAATTGTCTTGGCTGTTCCAGCCCGTGGCCAAGACCTAAAGCCAGACGCAGCAAAACTCTGCACCTACCTCTGAACTTGGCTAGGAATCCTTACAGTGATGGCTGGTCGAGCCACAGCGCTTTAAAGCAAAGTTGAAGTCATAAACCCAACATCTTCTGTACTTACAGGGGCATTTTCTTCTTTTGTTAAAAGTCTATCATTTGGCTATCACCAAAATGGAATCTGTGCTTTTTATCACAGGAAGCCTATTTAAAGAGAAGTACATTTTTTCAGATGAGTGCATTCTGAAAGGACAGATATTCTGTGCAATCTTCAGATAGTACTAAAAATATGTGCCCTGACCCTAGAAAAGACCATTGCTGTTTTCCTTCCTATGCTATTCCTTTTGCTTTCATATCAAGTGTAGTGAAAAAAGAGATGTGGTTTCTCTTTTCAGGAAAGAAAGGGGAGCTGGAAGCTCATTTATATTGAGTCATGTTAATGACATAGAACACTTTATGTCCTTAAATGCTCTAAAGAATTCTCAGTCTGAGTCAGAGCTGTAATATTGTTTGAGGTCTCAAATTTCTATTAAAATGCTCCTTCATCTTGTGCCATCCTAAAACCCACAGGACTTTGTTCCGTACAGCTGCGACAGCACAGATGGGTGAGTATACAAAAGATGATGGAACTGTAAGTTCATGAACAAAAAACTTGCGTAACAAGAGTGCCCAGAACAGTGGCTCCTCTTCAGATCAAAAATCCTGTGGTTACAGCCTGGAAATGCCGGTGGTGTGATGAGTTTAATCAAGTGAGGTCACTTTATGCTGATGGAAGCTGTGCCACATTGTTCAGGAAGAGAGCAAAAGGTCAGGCAAATGTTCAGGGGAAAAAACAATTCCAAGTGCTTAGTCATTTTGTCTTATTTCTGAGGGCAAAGACATTCTGTCCTGGGTTTATAGGTATTGTATGAACATCACACACATTAAAGGACAGAAGTGATGAAAAAACAAAGGTAAAGAAACTTGGTGGGGAGCTGGCAGGAAAAGTCTATTCCTTTGAAACCCACACTTCTATGATTGAGTTTTGCTGTGGCTTTTAACTGAGCATAATGAGAAATAAAAGCCAGAATTGGCTATTATTTAATTTAATTGGCCAGAGCAGCACTGCATAATGGGGCTTGCAAAGTGGCTTCTGGACTTTGTTGAAGAGATTTCTCTTTGTAACCCACCCACACGGGTGGGTTGGGGAAATCAGTTCAGGCAGTTGTGGTTTTCCTGAGGAAGGGTCCAATAAGAAATTGAAAGAGCCGAAGTAAGGAGGAAGGAAAAAAAAAATTGATTTGAATGTTTGCCCCCAGATTAGCATCCCTTGGGGTCTGTCCATGTTGGAGAGATCCTACATGTTCAACATCAAAATCTTTACAATTCGGATTAGCCATTTCACCCGTGCTCTGTAGCCCTCAAAGGGAGATTTCCCTCTTCCCTGGCAACCAGCAAAGCTCAGCTCTCTCCAGTTACACCTTGTTCAAAGCTGGTTTTCCAGCCTTCTACTGCTAATAATCAATAAAGGAGGACAAGAGCATTGATTTGGGAAGACGACTTATGGAAAAATTTTTATTTAGGCACTTGTGCCTGTCTCTCCTCTGTGGGCCGTGGCTGCTAAAAATAACAAGGCAGAAAACTAATGATATCAAACACTTATGAAGTTTTTCTTTAGCTTTCCTAGGGATCTTGCTCTGGAGTAATATATTTTCACATTTGACTTCTGCTGACATAATTATAGGTTGAGGTCTCATAAGTGCTTTGCTCACAGCACTTCCTACATCAGGAATTACATCAGGAATTACCTGGGCGCTCAATGATGCAACTTGACAGAGCTGTGGGAGCCTGGACAAGGTAGACACTCAAAAGGTAGATAACTGAAAGACTTTCCTACTCAAAACACTGACAGATAACGGTGTTAAATTGATTTAATAATTGCTGCTGGAAACTCAGCCGTCCTGCTGCTTTCAATACAACCTGAGAGTGTTTAATGCCCTCAATAATCAGATTTTTTTGACTGTGGTACCTTCTGGAGGTTTTAAGAACTGGCTTTAGGTGTGCAGGCTCCAAGGCTTTGGCAGCTTCAGATGAGGAATGGTGGATAATTTAAAGGAATATTTGCAATTGCTGTAATCCTCTCATTATATTTTGTTTTACATTGCCACAGCAACAAATTCCAGTGTGGCAGCAGTGGTGGCAGCAATGAACTAGCTCACAGTAACATCTCCTAATAAAAATCAGGGAAATGAAGAAGGCAATTGCTTCTTATTTTTTCTGCATTCTGGCATGATGTGAAAATTCATAATTTCCCTGCATAGAAATCTAATTAATCAATACATTTGAAATGCAGTTGCAGCAGCTACTAAAACAGGTTTCAGGATTAATTTTTTCATCCCTGAGATTCAAACAGCCTTTCTCTGTAATTGTGTGATGTATTTCAGCAGGCAAATTGCTGGATCTAAATGGAAACCAGATTATTTAATTATTCAAGTTAATTAAGGCGGGTAATTAAATGCTACAACTAATGTATTATGTATTTTACATTTTCTTTCCCTTAAAAGTGATTTTTTTAAGTACAAACTAAATGGATTATTTTAGATTCCGAATCAGCTTTCCTAACTCTTTTTTTTTTCTGAATTGCCTGACTCCCCACTCTCCAATATTTCCAACTCTGAAAAAAGAATCAGAATAAGCACTTATGGAAACCACTGCAAGTTCACAAATTTGCAGTTCCTTGTATCAGTAACAGTGTTTTAAGTTGGTACTTCAGTTCCACCTTTTCCATCTGCCTAATCCACAGCAATTTCCCCATATTTTCTAATTCCACCCATAATGATCTCTTCAATTGCAACTGATTTCTGTCTTGGGGGTCTTTTTTGGTTGCTGGTTTTGCTTTTTTTACTTCAGTCTCTGGTTTCAGAGTAGGACAGTGGCAGTGTCCAAGGCCAGGATGGGGCTTGGAGCAACCTGGGCTAGTGGAAGGTGTCCCTGCCCATGGCAGGGGGTGGCACTGGATGGGCTTCAAGGTCCCTTCCAACCCAGACCATTCTGGGATTCAGTGTCACAGAGGCAGGAGAAGCCCCAAAAAGCTCACAACAGTAAAACTTTTCCTCCCTGACCTCTTCATGTTAAATAATATTGAGTCATATTTGTACAGACTTTATGTTTTGAGTAAAGAACGAGTTAGGTTTGGGCTAGACATGGCCCATTCCTTTCTCAGAGAGGAGCTGTAACACTCTCAAAAACTTACTAAAATCAGGTAATTGCCCTGTTCAGAATCACAGAATGGTTTGGGTTTGGAGGGATCTCAAAGCCCATCCAGTGCCACCCCCTGCCACGGGCAGGGACACCCTCCACTAGCCCAGGTTGCTCCAAGCCCCGTCCAACCTGGCCTTGGACACTTCCAGGGATCCAGGGGCAGCCACAGCTTCTCTGGGCACCCTGTGCCAGGGCCTCACAGAACTGTCATTGTTGGGCCCGGACAAGTAAGCAAACTGAAAGACCAGATGTGCTCTCAAAGCAGTGCTTTTCTTATGCCCCACAACTACAACAGACGTTCCCTGTAATGATGTGATGTGAGATATCTGACAACAAGGAGCTGCAGAGTTGTCTCCCAGCGCGTGAGCCCACCTCAGCACAGGGACGGTGACCGTGTGTTTCTGTGCATGTCCTTGTTTCAAGGCAGCATTAGAGTGAGCGAGTGTGAAATCCCAATGACAATGTGATGGTTAAGTGCAATCCCATCCCCTTGGGAACAACGTGTGGCTTTGGGTTCATCTGCTTAATTTCTTTTCTCTCCCTCAGCTGTTTTAGCAAAGCACCAGGCTGGAAGGGTGACGTTTCAGAGAGGCTCCTGCATCTGGCTGCCCTCTGGTACTTACTAACAACTAGTTAAAGTCCAGGAGGTTCCAGCCAGGCCCCAGGTCTCCATGGCTACCAGAGGCTCAAGTTGTTTTCTAGAAATAGCACAAAATTGGAACGTTAAAATACTGCAAAGGTACCCCGTGTTATGTGTTGTACACAGGGCAGTGAAATCCCTCCGCTACAGAAATCAGCATTTATAAAAAAAACATTTATCAAAACACAGGAGGATCAAAGTTAGGCTGGGATGGGGGAGAACGTTACACCAAATGAGGAACACTCCCTGGATCTGGTGTGATAGCATCACCATCTCCTGACATTTTCTCCTAGGATTTTCCTGCTTTATCCCTCAACTGTTTGTTTTCTGCACTGGCCATTAGACAATGGCCAGTGAGCTGGTCTTTGGCGCAAGGAATTTATGATCTATTTTGGGAAGGATATAGGAATCTGGGTGCTTTAACAGAAGGAGTCTTTAAGGATGCTGTCTGACAGGTTTCAGTGCATCCCTGCAAAGCTCTCTCTCCCTGCTGCCAGTGAGGATGTTTGCTCTGCATTGCACAGCCACCACCCCCTTGGCTGGCAGGAGCCCTGGTGACAGTATGGTCCCTATCCAAGTTTTGAGGCTGGAAAGTAAGGCTGATCTCTTGTGCATGAATTGGGTTTCTGTTTGAATTTTGGCCCTCTGAGAGGTTGGCTGCTCATTTTGCTAAAGCAAACCCAGAATACTAAACAGGTAATTAATTTATGTTCTTTGCCAGGAGTCAAAAGCCAGCATTCACCAGGCAATGATTGTTATGAAACTGAGCATTTAAAAAATATATAACTAATATATTGCTAGAATTTGTATGCAAATGACCTGGGCATGTATCACTGCTGCTCACATTTTACGTTATTAGTGCCTATGTTTTCCTATTTACTTACTTAAAATGCTCTCTGTGGGTGCAGTTGTGTTTGTTAACAGGCTACAAAGCACTCTAATGAGGTTGGGGTGTCTGGATCACTTGTACTAGAGCAGTTTCTTGCTTGCAAGTGGAAGGGAGTGAGCCAAGAAGGATTAGGAGAAGGCACTGCCTTCAAAGGTGTAATGAGACCTGGGTGTTTTCCTGTGAGCAATAACAGCAAGATAAACCAAGTAGTTGCAGAATGCCCCAATAAACTCCTTCATGATCTAATTTTGGCTATTTGGCCTTGGCTGTACTTTTCTGTTGGAAATCAGGTGAAGGAGAAGAGAGAGGAAAGGGTCTCTGGCCAAGCAGCTCTTTGGAGAAGGGCTCCTGTTCCCTGTGGGGCTGCTCAGCAGGTCATGAAAGAAGGTGAAGCACTGCCAGACAAAAGGAGAGAGACTTTTTGAAGAGATCCAGGCAGGCTGGGCAGTAGGAGAATCCCTTGGGAGCAGACCAGGAATGCTTGAGCTACCTGAGGGGGGAAATCTCAGGCTGACTCAGGCCAGTGCTTTGAGCTGAGAAGTTATTTGCTATTCCAAGCAAAAGAGTGAAGAGGTGCAAATGAAGATAAATGACCTTGTTACGTGGCCAGAGTTTCTAAATTAAGGACTCCAGTCCTCTGAAATGGTAAATTAAAGACCCCAGGCTGAGGGAGGGCTTCTTGTCCAACACAACACTGAAAAGGTAATTAGGTGATTTCATGGAGAGGAGCTCAGCCACTCGGTCTGATTCCTCCCTGAACTGTTTATTTCCAATAAAGTACCCCAAACATCTGCTGGCTTCTCACCATCTGAGCTGTTATATAGCCACCAGGCATGTGGGATTTAAAAGGATAAAAGAGATTTGGAAGTCCTAGATCTGCATGTGCCCAACTTTCTGTAATAATTTTCCTTAGCTGAGAGAGAGGAGCTGACAAGGCAAAGCCTCTTGGAAGCACAAATCATCCAAGAGACTCTGTAAAACAAGCATTTTTTTACAGAAAAAGTCAAAACTAAGAGAAGTCCTACTTATTTTGCTCCTTAATTTAGATTCCAGGCTGCTGTTTCTTGAGGACGTGTTTCCATGTTCTTGACACTTGGGATGGTTTTGACATTCTCCAAGTGTAGGCGTGTATTTTTAGGGCTGTATTTTAACCAAAAAACACTGTGGCTGTAGTAGACATCTGTAGGCACCCTGGCAAAAACTCCAGCCAAAAAAGAAGGCAAAGGAGATGCTATAAAGCAGAACGATGGGAGGAATCCAACCCAATGTGTTCAGGAAGCTCAGCAGAATTTAAGCCAAACCCAACTTGTCTCCCAACATTTTAAATTACTGAATGTCAAGGGAACTTGGCAGCTGTCAATAGAAAGTGTTTTCTATTTCACATTGGTCATTCTCTGAACTGGATGTGCACTAAATTATTTATTAATTTGCCTTAATAAAAAGAAAAGTGTTGTCTTAAAACCCCACTTAATATCTGATGGAATATATGGACTGAATTATGCCCTGTATTGATCTGATCTTGTGTATATATACTGATTTCCAGTCACTTAAAATGCATATAATTGACTATATAAGTGCCAAGCACATTCCTGGAAGGCAGATTAATGATCTGATGAAGTGATCAAGCACTTAGTGGCTTTTGGCTGATAAATCATTTCAACTCCTTCATACGTAGGGCATTTAATTATGGTCATTTAAACCACTGTTGATTGTTGTGCCATTCTATAAACTAGAGCAATCAAAACATTAACTCCAACGTGTAGCAGAGAGTTGTTGTACACACAGCCTTTGAGTTCCTGTTAAATTGGGACAAATTTGTCTTTTTTGGAGCAGTTTCAAATTTTGCACAGAGCTTCTCATGTTTTATTTGCCTGTTACTTTTAGGGGGTCACTAAACATTCTACCTATTTCTCTGCATACAGAACAGCCTTCCTATTGCAGGTTTATGTAAAAATGCTCAGGCTGCCTGGGGAAGTTTTGGAATCACAACCCCTGGAAGTGTTCAAAAAAAGGCATTTTGCTGTGGCACTTGGGGACGTGATTTAATGCTGTTGGCCATGGTTGGACTTGATGGTCTTAGAGGGGTTTTTCAACCATAAGGATTCTATGATTCTACGAAATGAGGAATGGAATAAATGCATCCTGCCTCCCACTGGAGCAGCTGGAAGGAATGGCTTGCCTGGGGAGCTGCAGCCCCTGCAGCTGCACAGGTATTCCACATCAGATCTCCTGGAAGTGCAACTAAACCAGTTGCTGTCTGTCCACTCAGGTATAAATCTGGGAGTATTCTTCTAATGTTCTTCTTCTGTGGACTGAGAAGCCTTGCAGTGGAACCACTAAACTAATCAGTTTTAGCCTAGAAATACTAATTAATACTCAAAGCCCCAAACAAAATTCTTTTCTTCCCGCTGGAAATCACTTTTATCTCCCGAGCAGAGAAGAGCTGGCAGCAGGTTTGGCTCTTCCCCAGGGAAGAACCTGCCTGTGCTGGAGATAGAAAATCCTCCTTCCTGCCTCACTTGTGCATTTAGAATTGGGAAAATTGCCCACCTGCTTAATTTCACTCTTTTCTCTCTGCTAAGCTCTGCCTTTTAAGAACTTGTAAAGGGGTTGGAGGAATGACAGAGGTTTATTCCAGCAGTCTAAACCAAAAGGACTCTGGTTTTTGGTATTGTCTTAATGTAAATGAGATTAAATAAGGCTGCTGTCGAGGAGACAGAGGCAGCTTGGGGTGCTTCTGTTGTCACAGAACAGCACCTCTGTATGACACCACCTGAGCACCCTTCCAGGGGTTTATTTACCTGGTTTGACCAACCTTTGCTCAGTGAATCTGCTGGTCTGTTATGGGATGGGGCTTGGAGCAACCTGATCTAGTGAAGGTGTCCCTGCCCATGGCAGGGAGTGGTCTTTAAGGTCTCTTCAAACCCAAACCATTCTGTGATTCTGGCCCTTTTTGGTTTTCAGAAGGAGAATCAGAGGAATTGCTGAGGCCAAGCGAGGCTTTTCCAAACCCAAACTGCACCAGTGCTGCTGAAATCCCCTTTGAAGCCAGCAAGGGTTACATAATTCTGCTGGCATTTTGGGGAGGAGGGGTTTGTTTGTTTTTATGGGGTAACCAAGCTGCCAGTGCAGCCAGTGGGGGGCTTTTTCCACTGACTTAATTCCCTGTCACAGCAGGGCTGGGAGACTCTCCTTCCTCACTCCAGGACTTCCTGATGGCTCCCAATATCTCCACAGAGCCTGTGCCAGGGGCTGTCGGCGCCCCAGGGCCCTTTGTCTCTGTGCAGTGGCCTCGGGTGACCCACAGTGGTGACACTGGGCTGTCCCTCACTGTCACACGGAGGCAGGAGATGGACTGTTCCTCCACCATCCCTCTGTGCCTTTGCCGTTGGCAGGGAATCTGCTCACTGAGCTCCTCTCCACAGGCAACGAGGGAAAGCAAACACTGAGCTCCTGGAGTGAGTCTACCAACCTCTACAAGAGTTAATTTCCTAATTTCATGTTCTTTTCTAGATGGATAAATATAAATACATAGACAAATAAGCAAAAGAGGCAATGGCACCAAGAACTCTTTAGGCTTATGAGTCTAAAGCTGCTGGAGTTGGCCGTGAGCTTTGGAGGGCACCAAGGAGGGAGGCTGGAGTTGTGGAGGGGTCTGGCAATGAGACCTCAAGCTGGGGTTAGCTGGTGATGTCTTACACATAAAATCATGGATTTCTTTGCACAACCTTTTGCTGAATGTGGTTTTATACCACTTATGGCAGAGACGTGCGCTTAGCACTTCAGTCCTGGCGATATCAACCTGATTTTTATCCCTTTTCGGGTCCACACAGAGACACCTCCCTGTGCACGCTGAGCCCTGTTGGAGTTCATGTGTGAACTAAAGATCGCAAATTACAATTGAATATCTGATGAAGGGGGGGAAAAAAAAATCTCAAATATTGGGGTGGACTAAAATAGAGAAGGCCACATAGCAATGAGGGGCTGTGTCTCCTTTTATGTTTCTTAGGGTCAGTCTTTCATGGCTTCTCTTAAATGGACTCTGAATTCCTGCTGGAAGCAGGAGGAGGAGCTGTAAAGAGTGTGACTTTTGCTAAAATGTCATTGCAAGCTGTTTGTGGAGGAGGAATGAGGGGAAACAACGGCATGGTGTGCGAGGCACTGCGATGCCTTTGTTCTGTGCCAGCGCAGCTCCCAGAGCCCGAGCAGGATCTCAGCCCTGCTGCAGTGACATTTGTAAATGAGAACATAGCAAGGCCCTGCGTTTGGCCAGGATAAAATGCTCTTTTTTAAGGGTGGGGAGGAGAAAAGAAAAAAAAGAGAGTCTGGCTTAATGAAAAAGGAGAATCAGTCCAGGGGAAAAAAAAAAAAATAAAAAAAGGTTTAAGAAGCAAAACAGAATTTAGAAGAGAGCACAGAGCACACTGCCAAAAAGGGAGAGGAATCATACAGGAGAAAGGGTCTTGCAGAGGCAGAATGAGAAGGGCTGGGAGGGAAGGGACAGGGAGAGGGGGAAACAGCTCCTGGAATGGCACAGAGGCTTAAAATGAAAACAAAAGGCCAAGGGGGAACATTCAAATGGATATAAGGAAGAATGAATGGCTGCAAGGCATCTGAAGAATGCCTCTTACAGTCACTGAACTGAGGATCTTTTTTAATTTGTTTGTTATGAATTTTATCCTATGTTCTGTTTTGCTATTTGGTACGAGACTATTATGTGGAAAATACAGCCCCCATTTCAGGGAGCTGACACTATTCCCTTGGATTTCATGGATCTGTAACACTGCTTAATGTCTCCTTTCATTTCACTGAGGGAGTGACAGATTGATTGGGGGTATCTTTGACCCCCTGTTTGTGCACGAGGTCACTCTGTGCTCTACGTGCAAACTGTAAAAGGTATAAGCAAATTTTTTTTAAAATTTAATTTGGAGACCAAGGGGAGCAGTTGTCCTGTACCAGTACAACCCCCCCCCCGCCAGCAACTGGTCAGGACTGGGAGCAGAGCTGGACTATCACCTTTGTCTTTCCCTTGCCACCTCTTGCTGCCTCTTGCCTAATGAGGCACCAGCTATTTGCGAGCACGAAACTGCTCAGGCAGAGCTTGAAGTCTGCTGAGAACTGACTCCTGTGCATAAGGACTGTCAGCAGGGCGTGGAAAAGGCTAGAGAGGAATGCCAGCACATCCATCCCGGAAGGCAGGGTAAAACCAACCCATTAGAAACACACCCTGAGCTTCACTAGATTCCTCTCCAAGGGGAGAAACACCTGAGGCTTCATTTATCTCTGCTCTCAGAGGGGGTTTGCATCGCAGCTCAGCCTGTTCCTGTCGGTGGAGCTGCCAGAGCAGGGGCTGGCCCTGCGGGCACAGTGGAAAGGGACCGTTTAACTGCCAGGAAATGATGGAGAGAGTCTCACTGAGGTTTTCTGCTCCAGCCACTCAGGAGTAACCCCAGCCCCTTGGTCCTGCCCTGCTGATGGGCCGTGGCACACGACTTCTCCATCCCTTCAGGCAGCTTGTCCCAAGGTGGAGGCTGGAAATTAGGGTAGAAATGGAGTTCTTGACGTTTTTCTGTCTTAATGGGGATTAGAGAACATGCCTTCTAACACTAAACTCTAACAACCAAAGGCTTTGAGTGTCAGTATAATTACAGCCTGCATTGATTATTAAGTTATTGCATTTTTGTCATCATATGATTTGATGTCTGGTTGCAAGAGCTGAACGTGCCAATGGCCTGCACTGCTTTTGTAACAAGTTTTTGCAGTTCCACTTCAGAGATTTACTTATTCACCCAACAATACAATGATTTCACTAAATACAGGGTTTAAGTAAACCTCCAAACTAAAATTTGTCTGCTCTGACATTAGATGCATGCAAAAATGAGACACATGGAAAATGGTGGATGAGATTGGGTTATTAAGAATAATTAATACTGAATTTAATTGACAATTACTTAGCAAGAGTGATATTTGGCTTTAAAAGGCCATCTACATTTATGGTGCTACATAGTACAATAAAAAAAAGCAATCTGTTTTAGGGAGATGAGCACAAAGCAGGGAGAAATGCAAATGCTGGGCTCCCTTTATCCGCAGGCAGTGCAGGGAGGGAAGGCTGGAACATGAGTTAATCACAACTTCAGAAGGCATCTTCTAATTGTTTCTGCATCAGCACAGGCTGGATTTTAATCCTTTTGGGAAAGGAGGAGATAGCTGTAGCTCTTAGACTTGGTGTTATTTACATACAAAAGATTCATCTGTTGGTGTTCGGGCTGTGTAATGTGATCTCTTACCCACGGGCAGGTGACTCACATAAATGTGTATAAATAGACTTGTGTATTCTTCCCCCTGTTACTTTGTGATGCCTGTGAGTATTTTCTGTGTTCTGTGGATAGTTTAAACACTCATCTCCTACAATCTCCTTTGTTCTTGTGTTCATAATATCACTCCTGATCCATCACATTATCCCTCCAGCGCATCACTTCCTTACCCATTGGGCTTTTCCCTCCTCTTTGTGAAGCCTTTAGATACGGGTACAAAGGAAAGGAGACAGAAACGAACAAATTAGCTAAAGAATATGTAATGGAATGAATTTAAAACCCCAGCAACACAAGGAATCAGTAACTAATGAGTAGGAAGTACCATACAGTATGTCATTCATTTAGCCCTTTCTGAACAGGGTAGTACCAGATGGTGCCCTGAGGGACTTGGATGTTCCCATCCATGCTCGAACACTACTAAAGAGGTGAGATGAGGGAAGGAGATGAGATAGATAGCACCAATCAGCCCAGCAGAAAAATGATTATGATTACATAACTAATGACCCAGGGAATTAGACAATATCAAAAATAGGAAGGATGCCAATTTGTGCTGTGACACGTCTGAGCAGCAAAAGCAATATAAGGGTGGCATAGTAAGAGTTTTATTGCTAAGCAAAAGAGAGGGGTTCCTCATAAAGCCTTCAAAATATTCTGCTCATTTGACAGCAATTTCTCCAGATGCTGAGAAAACTCCACTTTTGAGTATTATTGCAATAATCCTAACTAGGATGTGCACTTCCATGTTCTCTTTTTGCTGTATTTAACTCAGCTGGAAACTTGTTAGAATCTGATTTTCTTTTTTAGCTTTCCTGTGAATGCAGGGGTAATAGGACTGAGACCTCAGCACTGCAGCTGAGGAGCAGCAGCCTGTGCTTTGTCTGTCCAAGGACTGTCAGAGTGGTTCTTACTCTGCTGGATGGCACTGGGCAGTGCTGGGGCTCCTTCTCCCCCAGGCTCCGTGGAATCAGGGAATAGCTGAAGAACTGTGTGTCTGGTGTAGGACCAGGCAGAAGCCTTGGTCACAGACCTTAGGAAAGGACGGTGTCGTGGACCCACAGGCAACTGAAACATTCTGCATTGAAAGTACTCTGAAAGGAACATTGGATGAAATTTTAAGTTACTCAGAAAAAGACGTTGTTTAACTAATCTCCCTCGCCCAGTCCTCATCTTTTTTTTTTTCCAATTTATGTATTTTCATGTCGGAAAGAGACTGCAAACTCTTCCTATTTCTGCTCTAACATCCTGATGTTAGTGTCTGAATACATATCTACCAGCACTTCTGGTTTCTGGAGCTGTCTGTGGTGTGCAGCCCCACAGCTTGGAGGCCTCGTCTGTAAAACATGGAGCAGCCCAAAATGATATAAAATGCAGCTTTTTACCATCTGCTGGAAAATGTTAATGAGCTGATGATCTCATTCTGTGTTTTAGACAGGTGTCCACATCCCCAAAAATGTGACTATAAATGACATCTTTGTTGACAGTCTCATCAGATTAATTGGACTTCAGGAGTGAGCTAATTCTCACATCAAGAGGCTCGAGAACATACTGTCGGAGCTGTGTGAAGAACCTTGAACTCCTGTTTCTTGTGCTGTCGCCAGATCATAACAGCTTTGATGGACTGGATTAGGAAATCAATATACACACATTGACATGCTAATCCCTTCAGGGACACTCATTAAATAACATTCAGATAAAGGGTATGGGTAGAAAATCAAGAGCTGCAGCAGAGTGTCAGATTTTGTTTGGTTTTGTTCTTTTAAAAAATGTGGTACTGAAGTGTGTAAAACACTTAAAAAAAAAAAAAAAAGTTAACCTCCCAAACCCATGAATTTTGGCCTTAAGTTGAACCTAAAGCATTAAAAGCATGAGAAAGGGTCGGGTTTTGATTGGACATACACATTGATGTGAAGAAACTCCTAGGAATGAATGGGATCAGCTGGGTCATGAGTTCAGTTCTCTGCTGTAGGAGATATCCGAGCCATGGAATACCTTCCATGAACTCATCAAGTGCCGTTTTAAAACTAATGAGAATTTTTCTCCTCTTGGGACTCTGCTCTGTAACCTTTCCCCAATAATGGGTAGAGGCTGCCATCTGATTTCAGACTAAATTTATTCCTGGCTAATTTATATTAATCCTTTTTCCCTCTCTTTCTTTAACTTACAAATCCTTCCCTCCTCCTCCTTGTTCTCATGGTGTATTTACCAACAGGGTTATTTACTCTCTGAGCAGATGAAGACTTTGCTCTCTAAAGCTGAATTGCCAAACTTGGTGACTGTTGTCTCATTAAATGTCCTTGCCCGTCCCTGACGTGCTTTTTGGCGCCTATTCCTGTAGGATTTTTGTGTTGCTGAGCATCAGAGTGAGGCTGGTTCTGTGCCCCACGTGCCACATCACCATCGTTCACCAACTCCCGTCTCTTGCCTGGCACAAACCTTCCGATCTTCTCAGGACAGCAGATGTTTCTCCAAGGAGCCAGCTGGGGAGGTGCTGAAATCCTGCCAGGACAAGTGTTTTGGTGGTGCTACATTTGCCTGAGGGAAAGTGGGGGTGGGGGGGGAAATTAGCAAGAATAATTAAAAGAAAAATCACTGAAATACCCTGGGTAAACGGATTTATGTATTGTTCTTTGGGCTTGGTTTTCAATCTGTTAGAAGTTGCTGACCCTGTAACTAACTAAATAAAACCACCTTGGTTTTATACCGTTGCGGAATTTGCAGCAGGAATTCAAGTCATTGTTAATATCTAAATATTTTGTAGAGAAGAATCTTTTCAGATGTGATATTTTAACCCCTCAAAACACAGGGTTTTTTCCCCTAACCCATTTACATGGAAATAATAGTGTCATTGATAGTGAATGTATTGGGTTTACTCCACAAATTACTCATTATTGTGGGGGTGTTTTAAAGTATTTCCATGGAGAAATTACAGCTCACCTGAAGTACCCAAATGTG
Source organism: Cephalopterus ornatus (assembly GCA_013396775.1). NCBI lineage: Eukaryota > Metazoa > Chordata > Aves > Passeriformes > Cotingidae > Cephalopterus > Cephalopterus ornatus. The sequence goes on along the minus strand of VZRE01016252.1, from coordinate 244,109 downwards.
GTGATTTGTAATTTTTAAAGACTATTGACCAAAAAAGCTCCAGTGGGGCTGCTGTTATCTCTGCTTAATGCTTTATCTAGTTAATAAATTAAATTAATGGGGTAATGGCTGTTAGCAGTCCCAGCCGAATGGAAAAAAGAGGGTTAAAGATATTTAAGCAGAATAGGGAAGGACAACTAAAAGATCTGGATGTCTTCTTTCTAGTTCTTTACCAGATCTCATGCTCATGATTATTATTTAAAATACACGGTCAGCCAACAAAAGCCCTGTGACAGTTATTTTTTTTGGGGGGGGAGGGGATTTTTTTTCTGAATGTTAATCACAAAGACTTAATGAATAATTATTGTAACTAGTTTTAAAAAATCAAATTCTCTCACCTATTTAGAAAAAAGGCAGGTAGTCCTAACACACACACACAAAAGAAAACAAACCAGATGTAAAGTGAAATGGAATAATAACATTTATTTTGAGTTGTACGTGCAAAGGAGCCACGCTGTTCTTTGTAACTGGCTTCTATGGTCTGCGCAAAATCCGATTTTCCTGAGTTTCCGAGATGAAGTAAAGGCAGGGGCACTTTAATTCTTTTCTTCCTCAATTGCTAACATAACCTTGTTTTACAGCATCATGATTCCTTGCAGTTTTCACAAGTAAAAGGGCTGCTGTGTTCCTTTTTTTTTCCCATATAACCTCTTTTTTTCAGCCTCCCAGATCGCTGAAGCCAGAACCAAGGGTCACATCCAGTCCCTCACTTCGAACGAGGCACTGGAAGGTTTTTTCCAGTAGGAGAGGATCATTCTCATCCCTCCAGGATGCTGATTGTCCCTTTTTCATGGCATTATGTTATCAGTTTGGACTTCAAATAAGCATCTTACAGAGTTTTCCTCACTGTAAATTATGATTTTTTTTTTTCCTTCATTTGATCTCTCTTCTCCTCCTTGATCCTCAAAGGAGGCATCGCTTGGCTCCATTTAATTGATTATTTGGCTGTTATCTGTTTCATCTTGCATTATTAGCAAGTGCTTTCTTGGCTGGTTTTGGAAGGTTTGTTAACAGAGGGATCACTGGATCAATAGCACATAACAGAGATGTTAATTGCTTTGTCTACAGCTATGTTAACTTTTGGTCCTCCTTGCCAATCCTGCACGTCACAGAGGCCTGAACTCTTGGTAGACTCTCCAAATATGCTGTATATTTTAATTCACTTCGTTGTTATATATTATTCATGGAAGATTTAACCTTAACTGAGGCATTCCTTAGAGTTTTGGTGAAAATCTGGAGTTTCTGGGCTCTTTTCTGGTGTAACTAACAGATTTGACCTATTTTGTTGGTGCTGTCTTGCATCCTGTATTATTGAAGCCTTGGCAGATCGTTGTATAGGAAATAGGTGATTCATCTTGTTTCCCTGTTGTTCTGCCCACTCTATTTATACAGGTTTCCCAGAATTGCTTTTGAAGGGTCAGTGTAGTTAAATCATTCCTGATGGCATGGATATCATCTCAGTCCGGGTTTGAAGGGACTTACTTTAATAAGTAGAAACTTATACTTGTTTTCAACCTGATTTAAACTGAAATACCAGAACCTTTGGGAAAGCTCTCTTAATTTGCAGACACATCAGAACTTGGAGGTTTAGGCTGGATATTAGGGAGAAATTCTTCCCTGAGGGGGTGGGGAGGCCCTGGCACAGGGTGCCCAGAGAAGCTGTGGCTGCCCCATCCCTGGAAGTGTCCAAGGCCAGGTTGGAGCAACCTGGGCTAGTGGAAGGTGTCCCTGCTCATGGCAGGGGCTTGGAATGAGATGATCTTTAAGGTCTCTTCCAACCCAAACCATTCTATGATTCTATAACCTTCCTGCACAAATTATGTTTGAGTCATTTTTTTAAAGTGTATTTTATATACCTTTGAGGTAAGGTGGGGGAGGAAAATTGCCTATAAAGTTTCTAGCAAGCTGCCATGTAAATCATAGCACTTCACTGTTATCACTGGTGAGGAGCGTTCGTTTATGAAAGATTATTTATTTTATATTTTATGGGGAGATACTTGTATGTGGTGAGATAGAATAACTGGTAGAGGAAAATAGCAGATTATTTAAGGTGCAGGTGACAGGATGACAGATGATACAGAGGAAGATGGGTATTAATGCAGAAGCAGGGAAAGGAATAGGAGAAGTTGAAGGGAGAGTGTGGAGGAAGAAGAACAGACACGTGGGCCAGGTCAAGAGCATGGCAGCTTTTACTGTACTTTAATGTGTTGAATAGTCAATCACTGCTGAAATCAAGGAAGAGGTGATAGAGCCATAGGAGAAGAATGTGACTAGTTTGTCAGCTCAGGGGTTTTGATTAATTCTCTTTTTATCTCTTTCTCTCCTTTTGCTCTAGTTGCAAACTCAGCAGAAAGGAATTTAATTCTGAAGCGAGAGAAGTACTTTGTTATATTGAAAAGGATGGATCAATAGATTATAATAATACTCTAATAACTCTATTTTATCTAGAAATAATTCCATATGATCTCAATATCCTTTGGGGCCTATGCTTTTATCTTACCTTGTCTTATCAAACCTGAGATCACTGGGGAAATATGAACAGAGGGAACACTCTTTTTGTCTTGTTTAGTTTGTGATGAGTTTAACCAACTTGTTTGTCTCAATACACAACGAGAGTGAGCTGTTAGAGGGGGCAAAGGCCCTGCATTAGCTTTCCTCTCTTCCCCCATTTTCTCAAGCCTTAGGTTTGAATAGAAATGTGTAAATAATTGGTCAATGAAAAGGAGGAGGCACTCACTGACAACCATGTGCAAGCTGCCTTTCAAGGTCAGATCTGGAGAGCAACCAGAGAGATCTCCTGTGAAGTTTGATATCTATCTCTTCCAATATTGTTCTCTCTACCCATTTTTCCTGCTGTGGGAAGATGGAAATCCTGATTTTATATATTCTTATATTTATATATATTTGTGCAGCACAGAGGTTGTGTATGTGCACACTGGAGAGAGCATTGAAGGCAAGGATCAATTTGATAGACTGTGACAAAACACATATAAAACACTCCTTGCTCTTGTAAATGATAATTGTTCCTTTTTTTTTTAACCTATCCTGAATAAACTGCACGAAGTGTCATTAAATGCTCCTCTTTTACAACTTGCCATTTTACCATGTCCAGATTTCAATATTAACATTGTGTTCCTTTGTGAATTGAGCTTTTATTCATTACATTCCTTTTTAGACTAATAGTTATTATTATGCTGCTCATACTTTAGCTTCAGAGCTAATTATAGTCTTTGGCCATCTCCTTCTGGAATATGGATACTGATATATATTAATAGCATGCACCTTGCTCTCCAGCCAGCACTTATTTCACAGGGATGCTGTGATTTTGCCCTCTTACACTGACTAAAATGCCCCAATTTTTTTTGCATTATCATTTTGCCAAGCTGAAAAGCATCATCTAGTAGAAACCTCTGCAAAGAGAGATCACAACCCCTCCCTCCATCCCTCCCTCTCCCGTCGCTGGAAATCCCTTAATACAACCATGTACTGTCAACTCACACATAATGAAAACGTCAATAGTGCTCAGATTGGAGCAGTTTAAGGTACTGGAACAGATGTAGCTCAACACAACGTAAATCTGTTGAGCAGAGGAAGGGGGAGATGGCTTGGTCTCACTGTCATTAAAAAAAATAACAATAAAACCCACCCTCAAACCTAAATTAACCATGAAAATCCTGCTAGCACCATTGCAAATAATGCGGTGATAAACTCTGGCCCTGCAGAGTCATGTTTAGGGTCCAGGAGGATCCACAGGGATCGAAGGGAAGGAGATTTCAGTGCCTGCTCCCTGCTGATGGGATGCCAAACCTTGCAATCCCTAAATTCTTCAGATCATCCTGGCCAGGATACAGCAAGGAATTATAATTTTGTTCAGCCTTCACCTTTCTAAATCCTTAGCAGGCAGAATAGAAGTCAGAGAGAGAAGTTCTGGTCCATGTGCTAATCAGAGACACAGTTCTAGCAGAGCAGCTATGAATTAGATCAAATTATTGACTCTGTGGCTACCATTATTTTGGCTGTATATCCTTGAGTCATGAGCAGGAAAACCTGAGCTTGGCCTTTCAGTTGGCACTTATCTTTTTGGATGAGCTTTTTCAAATTAAGGTGGTTCCCAATCAAGTGGCAAGGCCAACATCATAATCTGCATGGGAACTTTAATATTCTTTAAACAACATTTTGAATTTTCTTTTTTTTTTTTCCCTCTCAGGTCTTTATAGAGCAATGTGAGTAATACACAGTTGGTTAATACCTGTAAAATGGTCACAAAATTACCTGAAAACTACTGTTTAATAATCAGTGAAGAAATAGCTCCCATTACAGCGAGTGACCAAAAGGTCACACACATCCCAGCATTTATGGGCAGGGTAGTATTTGAATAATTTTTGCAATTTAGGAATTTCAGGGAGCACAGGGAAGACTCAGAGAACGGTGAAGTGGTTGGAAAATTTGTCTGTCAGTGGGAGACTGCAGGTGCAAAGAGAATACGAACAATTCACCAAATCAGCCTCTGCTTTTCCCTATGAGAACCCGAATCTGGATAATCAGCTACTTCAAAAGTTGCTGTAAGACGCTTGTCAGGGGTAAAAAAAGAGGCATAGTCTTAGCAGGCAATTAACCATGTCAACAACTGAGTGGATTTTGTGGGTTTTCTCTCAACTGCAATTTTCTTATAGAAAATTATTCCACCTCCTGTAAAATCTGCTCTAGCTCAAGCAAGGATTCATTCAAAAAGCTTCCAGGACCAGTGAGGGAAAATGAATGACTACTGCAGATATCATCGAGGTTTCTAAACTACTTGTGGTCCTATAGAATTTAGCAATGCTCCTGAATGTAGTTCAGGTCTTTCTGGAGAGGCATCCTTCAAATTCAATAGGACCTGAATGATGCTGTGGGAAAGGCACTGCTTGTACATGTTTGCACAGCACCTGTGTTTTTCACTTGACAGAACATAGCCGTGATCAGCAAGGATCTTCTGAAACAAATGTGTCTCAGTCCCACATCTTGGCATGTCCTTAAAAGGAAAAGGGAACACTAATCCCATTTTTCCATACGTTCATCGTTCCCTCGCCTGCCTTGTCTGTGCACATACACTGAGATCATGATTTTCCTCAACATTTCCTCTCTGAAATGCCTGAAATTTATAAGCTGTTTGTATTTACCTTCTCAATGACTTATTCCATGTTGCATATTATATTTATTTATCATTGAAATTGCTTTTAATTCCAAATCCTGGTGATTCTATTTAAGTGGTGACTACTTTGTTTTCCTATTCATGGTGGTGTTATTCTGCAAGAATGTCTAGGAAAGACACGGGCAATATCTCAATTAACATGAGCTAATCTCATTAATGAGTGAGAAAGGACTCAGTCTGTTGCTCAAAAGATAACAATTAAAAGGGAAATAATGCCATAAGGAAATGTAGCAGCACTTGGGGAGGGGGGTGGGTTCCTTGTACTCTAGAATTTCTCGTCTCTTTGAAGAGTATTTACAGGACTTCTGGATAGCAGGAAGATTAAATGCCTGTGCCACCCAATATTTCAGCCCTGTGGATGGTGTGTGTTCCTCGTGAGCGACATGGTTGTAAATTAGTCTTTGCCAGATGCTTTGTCTTGGGCCCTAAATTGCTGTAAAACCCATTAAGATATATTATGCACATAAAAGGGACAGAGGAGTTGCAGAATCATTGTGATAAGGGATTATGTGTTCCTTGATTGTTATCCATTAAACAAGAGGAATTTCATCATCCCACTTGAATCTTGCTTTAGATGCTTTTGTTTGAATCCATAATGAAGATTAAAGGCTGTAGCTGCAATCTGCCACTGGAATTCCTCCTCTCTTATAATATAGTTCATTAAATACCGGTAATTTCTTTGTGTTTCTGTAAAAAAGGTACCAGGGAAGCCCTGAGGTGTCTGCACTGATATTTTAAATCACACCAGGCAGCTGCTGGGGAAGGGGGTCCCTGCCCTGACTGTGCCCCTGACCCCCAGACACCGTCCTTGCCCCTGCCATCGGCCCCCCAGTGACACACACTCCAGAGCAACCGGGACAGAGCTTATTTATTAGCAGAGCAAAATGATGCATTTACTTTGGGATTCAAGGCTCCAGCCTGGCAGACATCATATGGCTGTTTCTGTATTGCAAGCACTTGGCTGCAGGCTGGTGTGGGCTGGAATTACTGAGAAATTACTGGGGTTTAGGTATTCTCCCAGGAGCTGAGTCAGACATCACTGCTAACCCTGGGTGTGTGCACCATGAAGGTGTAACCCGGCAACAATCTGACCTTAGCATGTGCACCCATTATTTTATTTTAGTGCGGTTTGTTTACCAGTTACACCATTTTTTTTTTATTTTTCTACTTGGTGTGGATTGTAATAATACCGAAAAAATTAGAAATAACTTTCACAACTATTTCCCAGTCTAATTTCTGTGAATATTGGCATTCTTTCCTGAAAATCCATGCTTAATACCTCCACTTATGTTTTGAGTTTTAGTTCAGAGTTAAAAACCTCAATGAATCTAAGAAAATGAGAGTTTAACCCGCCTAGGATCCATTAGCCTCAGTTTTCCTCCAACTGGTTCATTTTCACCTGAAGATCTGTAGTTTCTGTCCTTAAAATGTTGGTGGTGTGGTTGTTTAGCTCTGAGGAATGGCTCAGGGAATTTTGTTTCGTGTCACCAATTGCCGAATGTTTCACCAGATGATTCTGGGCAGTTCCCACGCTGTCTGAGCTCCCACAGATGGTGGTGGCCAAGGAGATGAAGGTCTGGCTCTCTTCAGGCTATTTCTGCTTCAGGCAGGTCTCTTCTTTTGGTCAAAAAGAGCTGCTGAAAGCTGACAGACTCAGATTTAACTCGTTCTACAGACTCCCTGCTTCTCCTCTGTTCCTGTGACAGCGGAGAGCTGCATGTCCTTGTCTCTGAAGGACACCTGAGCTCCCCTAAACTCGGTGTGAGGGTGTCTGGCTCCAGCAGTTGGGACTGGGGTGCTGGTTGCTAGATAATTCAAGTGAGGAAGATTCAGCTTGACTAAAAACTACGTGGTCAGATATCTGATCACACCACCCTGGCACAAGTGGTTGTTTTTCCATCCCTTTTCCTCCCAAAACGACGGCTCTGGTTGGGCTGAGGTGCAGGTATTGAGTTTAGCATCCTGGTTCTGTTGTGAGGTGTGTGAAGGGGGTGAAATCCGCCTCTTCCTTTCTCTGTGGTTCACTTTTCTGTGATAAATCTTCCTTCTCTCTGCATTTTTAACACACAAATGGTAACCATGCCCTCCTCGGGGCACCAGTAGAGCCAGGTCTGTGCCAGTGTCACACGTGACTCCTTGGTACTGCTGCCACATCAATGAGTACTGATGGGATGCTGCTCTTGTGTCACTGAAAACGGTAAGAAAATGTTATGAAGAGAGTGTAGATTGAGCCACTTTCCTGTCTTTTCAGGTAGAAAGCAGGTAATACCTCTGGGCTTTGTTGTTATTCTGTTTTTCTAAAAGCAGTATACCAGGGAACATCTGCATCTGCTGCAACCCCCCTCCTCTCCAGCTCAGTTTCTTTGGGGACACAAGAGTGTGGGGGTTGGTTTTAATATTAATTTATGATCCCAATGTGGTTTCTTTTCAAACAGAAAATTGCTCCCTATCCTGAATGATGCTAATTCAGGGCTCAGAAAACAGGCTGTTGTCTTGTTTAGGCTGGGAATTGGAAAAATTCTGAGCTGTGATGACTGTGTAGATTTTCTGACTCTTTCTGTCATGTTAAGTCCCTTAGAAGATGAGATGTCGGAGTGATTTCATGCTGTGTAATATCATGTCATTGGCAAGGTTTCTTTGGTAATAGAATTTGGATTTTTTCAGAGTACAGAGGCTGCTAAATCAGCCAAAGCCAGGGTTTAGGGCTTGTAATTGTGACACTTCAATGAGCAGCTTAAAAACCGATGTTAAAGGTAGTGCTGCTGCTTGGGAGTGCCTCTCAGGTTACAAAGGAGTAGGACAGAATGGCCAAAAAGGAAAATAAAATCTGGTGTACTTTGTATTTAAACCTCCATCTGTAAGCAGCAGGACAAGAGATTTCACTCCACCTGAATAATCAGGAGGACCAAATGGTGGCTACTCTTTATTTCATTTTGCTGCCTATTAAAAATCCTCTTTTTAATACAAATTTAACCTTCTTTGACTAATCTTTTGTAGGCTTTTTACAGAAGCATATTTTAAGTCAGTATTTGGGTACTTCACAATAAGTCTCATTTTAGGGCAAAACATACTTCACTTCAATTGAATTTCCAAAATGTTGGGAATCTACTGAACGTGGATTCATAGATCAGATTTTTTCCTAGGGTTTTTTCCCCAGTGAGGTTAATGGCACTTTGGTTGAAACAGTAGTGGGAATGTTAAAAATTTTCATTATTATTCTTGGTTGCATCCTGATAAATCCCAGAATAGTTTGGGATGGAAGGATCTTAAAGATTCAGTTCCACCCCCTGCCATGGGCAAGGACTCCTTCCACTGGATCAGGTTTCTCCAAATCCCGTCCAACCTGGCCTTGGACACTTCCAGGGGCGGGGATTAAAAGCAAAGACAAGCTGTTACTAAAACAACTCCAAAAAAAAAACAAACTCAATTTTTAGGAATTTTTTCTTTAAATAGTATTTTGCAAGGCTGGTCAATGAGGAGCTGAGGGCATTCCTGTGTGTGCTGGGAATGCACTGATTAGAGATCCTGAATGCGACTCCAGTTAGAAAGACAATTTGACCAAGAAAATGATTGCTTCTAACATTTTAATGGCTATGGGGTTTAGTGACCTTCTCTTACAGAAAGAAAAAGAGCTCCAGGCTGAATAGGACAGGATTTGGAACGTTATAGAGTTCCCAGTGGTGGGATATCCCCGGACAGCATTTCTGGTACATCCATGATGTTCTTTAGGCCCATTGTGTGTGGCAGAAATGGCCCCTCATGTACCTGCTCTTTATGTACCTGAAGCCTCTAAACTCTGCACATCCAGTTTGTATACATTTGGATTTAGGTTTTGCGTGTTTGTTCTTGGGATAAATATTTGTTATGGACCCCCAAGGCCTCCGCCTTCTGTTTTATGCATACAGAAGCTCTGTCTCTCATCAGCAGACGGTGTGGGCTGGATTAGCGTTGTTATGCTGGTGCTGCTCAGCTCCACATCACCTGTGTTCACGTTGCTTCCTTGCTCAGCCCAGGCTGCTCAGTGCTCCCACTCCTGCTCCCATTCCATGCAGCTCTGAGCTCAGCATCACTGCCCACAGCCAGGGCTACACAAGGGACTTGTGCTGCCAGTGGTACCCGTTTTCATCCCCCTGCTTTGAATCCGCAGCAGGAATCCTCACAGACGGTGGCGCAGGACATTGCCATACCCAGGGATTTTATTTTCATGGGATGTTGCTCAGGTTTAACCCGAAGCAGGTCTGTGGCTCTTTCTAGTGATGCATGGCTTTTCCCTGAAGGCTGTTTCCCTTTTAATTTTTCATCAGGTCCTGCAGATGGTCGTCTGGGCTTTCAAGGGGATGGTCCAGGTGTTCTCCTACATTCATGCAGAGCATCCCCAGTGAGCCGGTTACTGCCCTACACAGCAACTGTATGTGACTGCACTTATTTTTACACTCTGCAAATAAAACCATTGACATTATTTGGACTGCTTGTTGAAGTTGAAATCCTTCATGAATCCTTGAACTCATGCTTAAATATTTATGTAGAGGGCTGAAATAGAGGTTTTCCAGCACATAAAATAACACTTATGGAATGATGGCACACAACCTCTGCCTGCCCGTGAGCAGACAAGTGAAAGAGGGAGGTAAAAACTGAGATATGGAATAATCTTTCTGACTTTGTAAAAAATATGTTGACCATGGCAATAACAGGGCAGTCACAGCTTCTCACACAGGACTCTCCTTAGCTGACCTGGATTTGGGGACACACGGAAAGGGGACAGAGCCTGGGCAATTTTCCCTTCAGGAGGTCTGAGAACAGATAAGAGCAGGGCAAGGGCAGGTTTGGGTGATAAAGAAAAAAAACACTAAAACACTTGAATTTCCTCTTTCCTCCAAGACTGCCTGTCCTTTTCCATAACAACTTCTGAAGGACTCGGTTGGCTCAGGAGATGAACTTCGTGTTCTGTCTTAGAGCCCTTCCAGCCCTTTGCTGGGAAGGGAGGGGGATGAGAACTGAGGGAGACTGTGGTTCATTTGAGGTGCCCTCAATGCGCACTTACAATTAACAACTGAATGCATCAGTTGCTTTAAATAGCCTGACTACGGTCATTCATGGGAGTAACAAAAGGCGGCGGCCTGATTAACATTTGGGGGAGTTTGAATGTTGAACTTTTTTTTTCCACGTTTCTAAGGCTGAGTTGGGAAGTCTTTCTCTCTCCCACACACACATGTGTTTGCGCGTCGGGCTTGGCTCTTTAGGGGGAGTGACACCAGATTTGGCCCGGTCTGCTCAGTCCAATGAGCTTTTTTGACTGCTTTAACTGCTTTTATTTGTCGCTGAATTATCAAAGCAAAACGAGCAGGAAGCAGCAGCGAGCTGGAGTTGGGGACTCACTGTTGTCCCTTCCTGGGATAACATCAGTGTGAAGGAACTGGCCCATATTCCAGCTGCTGGGGCACATCACTGAACAAGGTACAGTGAACAGAAATCTCCATTTTAAATGACTTCACACAAGACAGAAAGGTTTAATTTAGTGGAAGAATGTGGATAACAAACTTGCCCTATTCACTGGCGTTGCAATCTGTGGATTAGATGGATTTCACGTGTGACTAAATATTCATGTATGAATGCTAATGGTCCGAAATCAGAATCCTGCCCAACATGGAACTATATCTGAGCCCTCCCTGCAAATTTGATTTAAGTAAGAAATGCAGTCATGCACATGGGGCATGTACTTGTTAACAAATCCAACTAAACTTAAAAAAATTAAATAAATGTTAAAAACGAGGTTTTTGTGAGAAAGCCCCTTTAACAAGGTCTGCGAAGAATTTTGAGCGTTGTGTTGTTACGTTTCCCGCAGAGAAAATGTCCATGAACTGAGGCAATTTTTGAGCATCACCGTTTATTTCAAATGAATGGATTAAAAAAGCTTTAGGAAAGCAGAAGGTGTGGGTTTAAATGCAGAATGTCAGAATTGCTGCTGTGAAATCTATAATTCAATCTTGGTTTATCATCCTAAGCAAAAGATGGATTTCTAGTAATGGATTGTCAGTTTTAAACTGTGCTGTAGCTTTTTGTAACAAGCACAAGTAGATTCTTGTCAACTCAACATGTAATATTTTTCCACATAAATATATTTCCTTGTAATATTCAGCCCTGGTCCCTGCATTTTTTAACAAGAGACCACACTTTGTGAGGATATTTGCTCACACAGTCCAACACGAGAGGTGATGCACTGAAAATAAAATGCTTTGGCAATTAAAATTATCCAGTTTCAGTTGGAATTGTCCTTATTTATGCAGGGCAGAAGCTTATCATAATTTATTCAGTGATTTCTCTTTCTTTTTGCACCTGAAGACAGGCCTCGCAAGTCAGAGGTTATAACCCTGGTAAAAGAAGCCGGTAATTACACCTGCCGGCATCTCCCTGTGGCCACTGGCACAATCACCCATCAAGGATAATTGACAACTAGTTAATAGGATAAGCTTTTGTTTCTCCGGGTTGTTTTTATGTGTTTTCCCCCTTCTTAACAAGGGAAAGTCTATTAACTGGTGAGGCTCCACCACGAATGTGCTCATGGGCACAGGACGAGGGTTCTTTGAGCAACCTGAAAGGGACAAACACCCTTAAGGGGCCAGGACAGAGGAAGAAATAGATGTCTTTCGTCTTGTCTTTGACGTCTAAATTCCCAAATCGCTGGCTGCTGTAGCTCAGCACACGCCTGGAGCTGCCCCCAAAGGAGCAGCAGCCATATGGCCTCCACCTGAGCCAGGGGCTGAGGTGGGCAACAGGTTTTCTCTGGGGGCAGCTCAACAAGCCACAGCTCCAACGTTTTCATTCGAGGTGCCAACAAAGCAGCTGTAGGTGTACAACGGCACCATGGTGGGCAGGGTGAGACCCCCTGACCACCGGGCTGAGGGATGAAGGGGAGCATCCGTCACCTTTTTTTATCCCCTAGCAGTGATCTGCTCACAGCTTGCTCAGAACGAACAGCGCTCGCTGCTCGCGGTTGTCACAGCAAAGGTTGCAAGTCCCGAGGCCAGAAAAAGGGAGGAAGTTGGAGAGAGAGAATAAATCGCAGCTCAAGGCACCCACTGGGATGTGCGGAATCAGGATATCCAGCTCCAGATCGCTGACCAGGGTTGTGGTTCACATCCCATCTCTGTCTGGTGATGCTGCTCCCATGTGTGTCAGGTCTTAGTCCGACAGCAGGGGAAAGGGATCGAGGATGCTCCACCTCCAGAGGCCAGATCCATAGCAACTTCCCTGCATTTCAGTCAACCCCTGGAGATGGAATTGAACTCAAAATTGCAAAGGCAAGGGACACCTTTCCAGGTCAGAGAGCAGTGTGAGTGTGGTCTGAGTTCAGTGTTTGCTGATGGCCAACTCTAAAGCCACCCCTTGATCAGCCTGTGGATGTTTCCAATGGATTTTGCCAAATATCTGATTTCCTTCATGCATTTTTCACTTCTAGAGTTACCTCTGGCAGCTGGCAATGCACTGGGAGTGTCAACATCCTTCATCTACCCCCAGCTGCATTTCTTGGAGTGCAGTAGTGCTCTCTGGATCTACTCCATGGCTCTCCAAAGTGGCACATTCCTCTTGTGCCTGTTCCCTGGTGATTACAGCTTTGTTGTATTGCAATCTTTCCTGAACAGGTAGGTGTCTGCATCTCAAGGTTTAAATATCTGAAGGGATGTTATTAACACACATTATCTGTGTTTAAAATATGCAAAACCATTAAGTCGAATTACTGACTGGTTTCCTGATGAATTTACTTCTCAGACCAAATCCTGTTACCTTTGAAAGAGCACAAAAATTGGGTTCTAAATAGCTCCTGTTAGAAGAAAAATCCAAACTATGAATAAGGATGTTTTAAACTCTTCAAACCATCTGCATGCTGCCAGCTTACCTATTGTGCCTTTAATTTAAAAGGAATGCTAAAATGAGTGCAAACACTGAAAATTATGGCCCTCTGTGGAATACTAATCCGTAATATTTGCATATTTCTGACATTTCAAAATTCCCCAGACTCTCATTCCTCCATGCTCCTGTTAGGGCAGTTGTGAGGATGTTTTGTGGTTATGAGTAAGGAAGGAAAGCTAAGAGGACCTCATCAGGGCTGCTCTGTGGGACTTGGAGAACCCTCTGTAATTTTGGGATTTGTCAGGTTAAAATCAATACTCTGTTCCTTGACATGAAGGGAGGCTGTAAGAATCGATATTCTACCAGGAACAACAGTATTTTCTTTAATCCTTCTCTTTTTATGTCCTGATTCACATCACCAGTGAAAAGGGCATTTATTCTACAGCCAGTTCCTAAAACCAAAGACAAACATGATCCTTTCAGATTCGAATATCAGAACTTGTCATCAATATTTTCCCATTGGAATTGAATTGAGTCACAAATGAGAACCAAGTGCACTCCTCTGTTCTTGAGAGGATGCTGGGAAGAGGAATCAAAGGGAGCACACCTTCATGCCTCTCATTAGGTGACTGATGTGGTTTGGAGTCAGGAAGAAGAAAAGCCGGGATCAGGCTGTTTATAAAACGCCTGGATAGCTTTGTCTGGAGACCACAGGGTGAGAATTTTCAGAACAACTTGGGACTTGTATCTGAGGCCGGATTTTCCACAGTTTCCTCTGCCTTAGGTGACTGTTGGCTACAGTGCTCTTTTCTAGGCACCACAGAAATCAGGGGGTTTCTAAGAGTTTGGTGTGGACAGAGCCTTCCCGAAAACTGGTGCCTCAAAACCAACCTCCTGAAATATCCTTAGTCACGTGCCCAAACCAACCTTTTTGGATTGTGAATATCAACTTCCCATATCCTATCTGTGGTGTATGGGTAGGCAAGAACCTTCGTTGCTTGGCCTCACTCTAAGGTACGGGCCGTAAGTTTGCACAGCTGATTTTCTGAGGAATTCAGGATGTGTCCCTTATTCTGCTGCTCACCTGTGACTGTACTTTGGGGGTGTATTTCTATACTGTCAAACTAAAGCTGGTCCTGGGACTGCTGGGAACTGTGTTCTGTGCAGGAACCAGTTATGAGAACAGTAAGGTGGCAGCAAATCGTGTTTGGTTCTCAGGTTGGCCCTGCTTGGCTGAACTGAAGTGTCTTGCTTAAACCCAGCTTCCAAGTTGAAATAGAAATGTTTAAATCAGCCCATACTTTGAATAGATGTAAATACTGACAAAAACCAGAGGCAAAACCTGCTCACTATTTGGGAACACATTCTAAACACTAAGTCCACGCTGCTGCAAATATTCCTCATTTTACCCATTTATTTCCACTGCAGGATAACCAAGGACTAAAATTCTGCTGTCTGGGAAGACTTAGGCCTTATCTCCCTCATCCTCTCCACTTGTTCAGAAGGATGTGACTGGAAGCAATTAACATTTTGATACACTTCACCACGCAATTGCCAGCCTTTATTTTCTTCCCGTTAAAATCATTGGCTCAGTTTACAGCTGGCTTGTTTTTTTAATCTGGTCTTTTCTATTCTTATCCTAATGGAATCCATTCAATTAATGCTGTGTTGGGTGGAGGGGAATATCAATCACCAAGAAATGCCTATTTTCCTTGGCCAGATGTGGAAGGGGGTTGATTTTTGCTCTGTCAGGGACAAAAATTTTGAAATTTGATGTTATTAGGACTTAATTTTGTGGGCAATCCAGGTAATTATTGGGCTTTGGACACTTGAGTTCAAAAGAAACAGCTCGGCTTTGGGTTTGTATTTGGTAGTTTGGGTTTGTGTCGGGTTTTTTGGGGGAGGTGGAGAGAAGGAGTGTTTTGGGGTTATTTGGTTGGTTGGTTGGTGATGGGTTTTTGTGTCTTTTTAGTTTTTGATGGGGTTTTTGGTTGTTTTGGGGTTTTTTTGCTTATTGTTTTTAAATGAAGCAACCCAGTTTTGTATGTTGAAAGAAGCCTAGAGAAGAAAACGTGTTTGAATTCTGCAGTTCTCCATTGTGAGCAAATGAATAGCATGAAAGAATAGCACAGAAACCAGTGAACCTGAGGTGGACTTGAACTTTCTGGACTTCTTTTGTTGTGGATTTCCTTTCATTCCCATGGAAGGCATCTTCCTGTTGGCTTGTGCTCCTGCAGTCACGATAATCACCCTGAAGAGGCCCTGTCACAGCACTTGGGGGGAATCAGACCTTTGCTAACACTGGAAGCAAAATATTCATAGAATTTGACAAGGATGAGGAATATTCCTTCCCAAGAGTGAAGGAAATTTAGAGGGGAGTTCCAGCCCTGGGATATTCCTGGCATTAGGGCACAATTATTTAGGAATTCACTGAGCACCCCTCACCCCTGCCACCCAACAGGTCTTCTCTGGCTGTCTCCACATCCTGTTTTTTTCTTTACAATCAGTTCAGAAAGGAGGAATATCATGGAAAATGTCCTCTTTTTATGTTTAATAGTTCACTTTTGCAGAGAAAGCAGATCTGGGGGTTCGGATATTCTGGTATGTATTCAGTCAGAACTTAGACTTGATGATCTTGGAGGTCTCTTCCAACCTTAATGATCTCATGATTCTATGGAAACAGCAGTACAGTGGATAGGAATAAATTTGCCCTGAATCCTATTTGAAATCATGCTATGATCTACTCTTTTAGTAACTACATGGAAATTATGATATTTTTCCCGGGGAAGAAGAAAACAACAGACAAGCTAATTAAGAAAACTGACAGTGTAACATATAATGTAAAATATATTTTGTGTTTAAAAGTCCTGTTCTAGCAAATCTCAATGCATAATTCAGAGTAGTT
This sequence comes from Cephalopterus ornatus, assembly GCA_013396775.1. Taxonomy (NCBI): domain Eukaryota; kingdom Metazoa; phylum Chordata; class Aves; order Passeriformes; family Cotingidae; genus Cephalopterus; species Cephalopterus ornatus. The sequence continues at coordinate 228,126 of VZRE01016252.1, read as the reverse complement.
TCACACTCAGACCAATTACACAACTGGTGTGTGTTTTAAGAGGAAAACACACCAAATGGTTCTTATCTGTAAATCTTACTAAAATCTGGGGTGAACATGAGCTGGTTTTCAGTTTTGCCATAAAACAGGAGACCCACACTCACACGGCGCTGAAATTTATTTTGGTTGGAGTGTTTCATGGCCAGAGGGGAAAAGGAAAGCTAAACAGCCTGCTCAATTAAAATGAGTGGAAATTCTCCCAGCGACTTCAATGAAACCAAGAATGGGCACAGGATCTGTGCAGATGACGGGAAATGGTCCGTGGAGAATTTCAAGGCAGCTTTGAACTGGGCATGGAATAAAGGGGAAACCAAGTGTGAGTGGCTGCCAGTGGGGCTGTGTGATAAGCCAGTGTGCAAACGGTTCCTCTGATAGCACAGGAATCACCTGAAATTAAGTATGATTTTGATGAGGAACAAGCTGCATTTCCAGTTCGCCACAGTACGAAAAGCTGCAGCAAACCCTTTATGAGTTTCTGCGGGCGCTTCCTGAGGTCAGTGAGCTGGTGTGTGTGTACAGAGCTCATGGAAAATCCAAGTTCCCAACAAAGGGAGGGAACTGGGACGCCCCGTGGCGCTGTCTGTGGGTTCAGAGCACGTTGTTCTGCCCCACTGCACACGAGGTAGCCCTGGGGTTGTGCAGATGTTCCCACCCCACCAGCCCTGTCCCCTGCTCATGACCCATCTCTGACACTTGTCTTACTAAAACTTCCTGAAGGCTTTAGAAAACTCGAGGAACGTCCCTAAAGAAGGCATTTGGTTTCATCAGTCCTGCTGCACATATCCTTTGCCCCTCCACCTATTATTATGGAAGTGGAAAGTGTCAGGTCGGGAGAGCAGCTCCTTTGCCACAGGCTTGGACTGAGATTTTTGCCAAAAATGAGTTTAATGAGAAACCAAAAAGTGAAGAGGCACCAAAACCTCTGTGAAAAACAGGAAGAAGGGAGAAATGTGGAGGGCTGCAGGCTGAAAGTGGAGTGTCCCAAGCCATCATCTCTCCCTCTTTGCAGCGCAATCCCTGAGCTCACTGATGTCTGTCATACAGATATTTTTGGAATTATGCTCTGGTTCACCTAGTGGAAAAAATCAAGGTTAAAATGTGGGTAGGTAGGTAGTTGCTGGAGCATTTACATGCACCACAAGGCTGTGAATTTATTAAAAGAAAATATTTTTTTTTTCTCACCATCACTTTGTTTCTTCTCTTTCATGTCTATTTGTTATTTTGGGGTAGGTGAGATGGTGTTTTACCTCAGTGGTACAAAACCTTCTCTGTTGGCATATTTCTGCTTCTGCAGTGCCTGACATAGGGAATAGCATGGATCCCTTAGGGAATTCACTAAAAGGTAACCTTAATTAATGGTACAGCTCTATGGAAATGTGCCTGCCCCTGACGATGGGCGGGAATGATGCTGAATGGTGACAACATTGTCCAAGAGCACAGTAACTCTTGATCTTTCCAGTTTCAGCTCGTGGAGTGCTGAGCTGTCTCTTAATGTAACAACATGTAGCATTGGCTTGCCCACATAAATTATACCTGTACAGACCATTTTCTCAGTAATTCATGCTTTAGGAAAAGGCAAAGTGCATGCACCTTATAACTGACTCTAGACCAGAAGTGTTCATCAAAGGTGTCCTAATTCTTAGAAAGCCTTACAGAAAGTAACAGGTAGAATTTCACCCGAATTAGAGCAGCTGAAATCTGCAGTATGACTGTGTCCAGGACTGGCAGGGCAGTTTATCAGCACAGGTGAGCAATAGCAGGGGGAGCTTGCCCAGCTGCTGTCACTGATTTCTGCCCTCAAGGTACTTGTCAGAAAATATTGTCAGCTGGCTGCACTTTGCAATGACAGGATTTATCATCATTCCCCGAAATAATGTCCTGCGTGGGAATGTGTGTGTTTTAAAATGGGATAGAGAAAATTGTGGTTTATCTCACCAGTGGTGGTTTGGTTCATTGTCAGGGGTTTTTTTGGATCGAGATGCAATAAAAATGATGTTGCTTAAACCTAGATTATTGCCTTAGACATCAGGTATTTTGTAGCTGGGCTGTGGCCACCCATCAGCTGAGTTTGGGTTCAGTGAACCCTCTGGCATCTCTTGATGTCCTGTGGTACCGTCAGCTCTTCACTCTCTGCTGCTGAGACACTTTCTCATGTGTTGTGGTGCGTTTATTCATTCATATTTTTGTTGAGAATATTTGCTGCTTTACACCTGTTTCTTTTTCTTTGCCTTTTCTACACATAACAGTGCCTTTCCCTCGCTTCTGTTGTGTTATGGAGTGAGCTCTGCTGTTGAGCAGAGGTTGGTGCAGAATTCCCTCACCATCAGCACATTTTTGTGTGTGGACAGTTTGTGTTTCGTTTTTAGCATCAGTGCTTCTGCAGTTCAAACTATTCCACTTACTGCAGTCATGGTCTTGGAGGACTCTGTGTAAGGTTTAATTCCCTGAACAACAGAAGTGCTGAGGAATTTGGTGTCATACATTTGTGTGGACACAGGTGAATCTGCATGTCTCTACAGGCAAAAGCCTTCCTGTGGATGCAGCTATTCTTTAGCAGAACCTAATTTAGGCAGCTAAATTTACCTGAACTGAATTATTTGCCATGTCTGCGCTATGAAGGTGTTTAACCGTGGTTTTGTATTTCAGACAAAAAAATGATGAGTTAATACCATCACCAGAATTTCATGCCTTCATGCACACGATTTAATCGAGAATTTATGGTCTCATCCCAACCCTGCAGCTGCTACAGTGAGAAAACTTTTGCTCCTACCTTTGGCAGGTTCAGGAATTGCTCACTGATGTAACTCATCAGTGTGCCAACCCTCACCGGTGGGGAATGTTTCCTCTATAAATAGCTGGAGAGCGGCGTGGTTACTGCATGGGGACTCAGTGGTGGCTCTTATTTCCCCTCTGCAGGACAGAAGGGAAGCAGGACCACTCATTCTGTACATCTGTCTGCAGGGATACAGCATTTCCATGAGCTATTGCAAAGCCCTTGCAACAGGAGAGGCTCATGGAGGGTCCTCAGTGGAGATATTCAGGAGCATTATAACAAAATGCCTTCCAGGGACACGTGATGAGGAGCTTGATCCCACTCCTCCGATTCAGGGAGGTTACCCAAGTGAGTAAGAGCTTCCAGATTTAACTTTCTTGCTTTTCAGTGTCAATGTAATTATGTGTGTTTTATCATGAGACCCACAGAGGGGTATTTAAAACAGGAATGCTTTTTCTAGACTGAAATAATAATAAAAAAAAGTTTCCCAAACAGAAAAGTAATAAATGCTGACACCCTCAAATTAAAAACCACGCATTTTCTGACAAATCCCCAAGCCATGCAAGGTAGCTCTTTCTTGAGAGACATTCAGCATGAATGTCTTGTCAGGAAACTGATTTTTCTCAGGAAATGTGGATTGCCTTTTGAAAGCAGCCTTTTCAAAGTGTCTGAGATGAGGTCATCCATTAAAACTGGCAGCCTGGCACGCAATTACAATGCACGCCATGCATGCCTTGCTTCTCAGACATGTATCACTCACTGTTCCCCAGGATTTTATTTTTCTTGGTGGAGAGGCGATCCCAAGGCAGACAGAGGAGGGTCATCCCCGTCTCCCAGCAATGTGGGAGTACAGGGGCTGTGCTGCTGGGATGGTTTTGGACACTACTCTTCTAGGGCAGGATAAATTACAGGTCTAGTTAATGGGGTTGTGCCAACAGGAAAAAGGTACAGTGGCCACTTTCTGAAGGTGGATGTTAAATCATAGAGTTACAGAATGGTTTGGGTGAGAAAGGACCTTAAAAAGCATCCAGTTCCACCCAGCCCACTGCCATGGGCAGGGACACCTTCCACTAGCCCAGGTTGCTCCAAGCCCCGTCCAACCTGGCCTTGGACACTTCCAGGGATCCAGGGGCAGCCACAGCTTCTCTGGGCACCCTGTGCCAGGGCCTCCCCACCCTCCCAGGGAAGGATTTCTGCCTCATATCTAATCTAAATCTACCATCTGAATATTTGTGTCTTTCTACTGCTGCTGGCAATATTGTGTAGGATCATGTTCAGAGTTAGGGCTCTTTTTAATAAGGTTGGGACAAGGAGCTGGGTCTGGTGTGGACAAGACAATCAACCTTTCTCAGACAGGGAGCACATTATGGGAGCTTCTTACGCTTTACTCCCCATGAAAGATCACAATTTTATTCAAGGTTGCCGAGAAATTTATGTCCAAACCCTCCAAACTAAAACATCTGATGGTCTGGGGATGAGAACAGGCCGAGCGTGTGCAGGGCAAAATCACAGCACTACACACACTCACATTTTACCAGTGCAGCAGTTTTTGATTTGTTTAGCATGAGATTAATATGAAAATACTTTAAAGAGGGAAGATCAGTTGGTTACAAAGCCTGAACATTTGGCACTGCAACAATTTGTATTGATAGCTTCAGGCTAACTATATTTTTTCTTGACAATTCATGCTACTCAACTCAAACTATGAGATAATTTCTTTCTGGGATCACAGACAGAATGAAAAGTTGGCTTCCAACTAGATCCCAGGGCTTCACAGAAGGAAGTGGTCTGATGCAATGCTTTTCTTTTATTAGCAGATTTGAGCTGTAAAACTCTTGGTTATAAGAGGCATTACTTAAATTCTATTTTCAGTGTTGTTTATTGTGATTTCTAATGCTATTATTTGATGCATAACATTATTCTTTAGACAGACAGCAATTCTAAAAACAACTGTAATGTCTGAGCACGAAAATGTGAACATGCAAATTGCTTGTATCTGGCACTGAATATGTATGTTTGAAACAAAACTCTGGTACTCGTGAATAATCATTACTCTGAGCTCTAAAATCTCCAACTGTTTAAAAGACAGAGTTCATTATGTTAATTACAATTTCTTGATGGCAACTCATCTCTTTGGCAAAGTCAACCTCAATGGGAAACCAAAACAGCTGAAATGTAAGCAGATGCTGCTACAGAAAGTGGTTTAAAAAGGCAAAGTGATTGAAGTTAGTTAATCTTTAAACTCAAGGCAAAGGCAGTTTGTGCCAGTCCCGGATTCTCTGTGTCTTTCTTTTTGTCAAACAATTGATTTTTGTGTATTGTTTTTAAGTCAGCCATACAATAGGTAATTCATCATCACTGGGAGATATAAACTCAAGCAGTCTCCAAAAATAATTGAATTTTTCAGAAATTCTCTAAGGGGGCGAAAAATCCATAACAGCCATTAAATTCTGCTCTTTGTAGAAGGAATATGAAATATTACAATTATGATCAAGAAGAAAAAAACCCTCTTTAATTCCAGTTGCTGAATCTAGCAGGAATAATTCAGTGTTTTGTTATGCTCTTCCGCTGTTTCAATGGAATTTGTATGAAAAAATGTGATAACGCGTATCAAAAGATGTCATTTACAATGGGAGAGAGGAAGCTGTTTAGGAATTCCAGCCTGACGAATGCCAGGAGATTTATAGCCTTGATCTGGAGCTGTGCTCATCTCTGCACCCAAATTGGAGAACAGCTTGTTGCTGCATAAATTAGGAGGCATTTGGTGCCTGCCCTATTATTGCATTTCTGTAGGATCTTATTTTTTGGAGCATCTCCAGATCTCCTTTAAACTGTGCCTGCCCAGCTGTGATTCCCAGGATCAGCCCCTTCACTGCACGACTTCAGGCCATGGGAAAGAGGAGTCATATCCACCCTGGAAAACCCCGCTGCCCTTGGCAGCATCACAGTGCAGGAGTGGCACAAAGAGCACAAGTAGGAGCTGGGGTTGAGCTCGTTAGCAAGTCGATATTTCAAGGGTAGAGCAATCCTGTCAAGAAGTTTCCAAAACCTATGAGGGAATTAGAACTGTTTCTTTCAGGGATTTTGTTCCTTTCCTGTTGTCTGTAGGGTTTGACTTGCTCATCATCTTCCAAAATGGATCAGGACTCCTGCTGTTGTGCATCAGTAAAACTTAAGGTCTAGCGGTCATACACCAAATATTGGCTATCCAGGAGAAATATCCCAAATCCTATGGTCTGTGCTGATAAAGAGGTCCCAAACATTAGGAAAAGGACCCATGTATTCGGAAAAGGACTTACATTGGCATGGGTTAAATGGGAAAGTAAGGAGATACTGAAAAGTAAATAGATGCTGTGATAATTTATTGCAAGCTATTTTTTTTCTATCTCCATAACAGCATGCTGTAAACTAATAGATCATCTGAGATGAAGCCAGAGCATGACAAGATGGATCATTTAAGATATTAAATGATGCTTTTCTGTGTACTGTTGTTATCCAAAGTATATTAAAAAAAGTATCAGACAGTATATTTTTTCCAATCACTCTCATATGTTTAGACACGGCTTAGTAAATCTACTGCATCATTAGCCCCTGCCTGAGTTCAGCTTTCAGAACAGTTTACAGTTCTGAAACCATTTTGTTGTAAATTGTCATTTTATTGGTGTGAAAAGTCATTTGGGAACAAGGGAAAAAAGTGACCATGCTGTTTAATAGGACCCATACCCAGATCTAGTGGGAAAATAGTGATGTTTGAGTTTACATATAAAGATATTATTTTGTGTTGGTTCTTGAGATGCTTCCCTGGCTGCTCTGAGGGTTTTCCTTCTCTCATCTCTTGAAGAGGGTAGAAAACCCAAACTGTATGAGAGGCAGGGTGGTGGCACGAAGCAGGAGCCCTGCCAGGGGGTGTGTGCCCCACACCAGGATGGGCAGTCCCTTCTGGTGTCCTCTGACCATGCTCCAGGTGCATTTCTCAGAGTGAACACATTTTTAAAAGCAATGAACCCCAGAATGGTTTAGGTTGGAGGGGACCTTAAAGCTCATCCCCTTCCACCCCTGCCATGGGCAGGTCACCTTCCACTAGACAAGGTTTCTCCAACCTGGCCTTGGACACTTCCATGGATGGGGCTAGAATAGGCCCAAATACTTAATTTAATTTAATTTAAACCCAGACCTATTTTTATGGTAGCCAAGACAATATTCCCTGAGCTTGACATTGTCTTCCCAACCTGTCCCTCACAGTGACTCTCAGTGCTGTTTTGGAGGGACTGTCACAAAGGGAGGGTCACTGGGTTGCCTTCCTTGCTACCCTCCCTGGAAAAAGGGAATAGTGAGTGCCAGTAATACCACTGGCTTTATGAAGTGGAAACATCTTTATTCACAAAGGGCAGTGTGACCATAAATTTTAGGCAGCGTTGATGGGGAGATGAGTAGTAACCTGAGGGGAGAAAGCACCTCATTCTTCCAGTTATCCAACATCCAGCTGAGCTTGCTTCTAAGGCAGTGAATCTCTTCTCTTTATTAAAGCTATGAGCTCTTATTTTTGGCTTTTTCCAGTTTTTTTCAAGGACTATCTTGCCCTTTATTTTCCAGCTTCTCCTATCTCACAGCATTTTGTGTCTCTGAGTTGCGTTATGAGGGGCGGGTTTGTCTTCCACTGAAGAATTAACTACTAGCCAGGGTTGAAAGAAGGATATAGGATTTCATGGACCAATGAACTAATGCGATGTGAAATCCTATTTTCCTATCTTCCAAGTGTCTACAGAATTCCAAGTTAATGTGCTTTATATTATATGGTTGCCACCTGTTTATATTATCAGTAGTTTGAATATTTAAGCATGACACACTCCATTTCCTACCAATTTGTCTGTATTTCAAGAATGGATCCTCTTAGTGTTTCCATACTTAATTTTTTTCTCCTTTTTTCACTCCAAAATGAATATTGTGGCCTAGCAAGACTACATTTAAATTTTCATTAAAAAATTATATAGTTCACAGCACAGATTTAATTGATCACACTCTTACCTGGTGTAAATCAACAGAGCAGCATTAATTCTAACAAGATTTCTCACCAGCTGAGGATCTGCCTCTGTGGATTTTTTTGTGTTGTTCTCAAAGCCCAGAAGAGCAAATCTTCAAAAAATATCTTTGAAGCTGGCTCACTTTAAACAGTTCGAAATCACATTTTGCTGTCATATGCACATTTGAGGAACATCATAAATCTCACGTAAGCAGCCCATAGTTTCAGTGCATATATTTAAATATATGATGATCCAAGGGCCTATTGCTGAGCGCAGACGTGTGGGTGGGTGTTTTACACCGACTCATAAGGGGTCGTTGGATCGTTTCTGCATCTGGACTAATAAATGGCAACTGCAGTTAATGGAGAACAATGAATCTTGGAACAAAGGGAAAAAAACAGCGCATCTGCTGAAGGAAAGATGTGTCGAATACTGATTAGGAAAGAGATCTGGGAGTTGTTGGAAAAAATCTCCAAAGCATTCAGCTTAATGTGCAACTGCAGCGAAAAGGGCAAGCAGAACGCTGGCTTGTACTGCTGGGGGAAGGCAATATAAATCAAAGCAGCTGGCTTTGTTACCATCAGGCATTGTTTTGACATCAGCCAAAGAGCTGAACTTTGTTTGCTATTGGCCACTACAGCTTCAGAAGAATGTATTTCTGACTGGAGGGGATTTTCTGTACGCTAAACTAAATTACCATCTTCTGCATTTTAAGATAACGCAGAGGAAGAAACAGAACAAAAATCAGCTCATTAAGAAGTAAAGTGGCTGCTCTGATTGGGGCAATTGTTGGCAGCAAGGAGCAGTCTCCAACTTGACCTGAGGTTCAGTTTCAGGAGGAAAAAAAAAAAAAAAAAGTTGTGGAAGTATTACCTAAAACATGGTGAATTCAGATTGGAAAATAAAAGTTTTGTTGAAAATCTCATTTTGTGACAACTCTAAAATGATGGGAGTTATCGCTACAAAGGCAGCAAACGACAGAGAGAAATGGAACTGCTGGGGAACGAAAAGCTCAGCCATAATGAGCTCGGTGCTCTTGTCTGCTTATGAGCATTTGGATTTTGTCAGGTTTTAATTTTACAAGGTTCTCAGACCAAAGGAGGGCTGATGCTTAATACAAAACTTAGAGCACAGCCCGCGGCAGCTTTCGGGGCTCATTCTCTGTCAGAATTGCCATCGCAGTCCCTCGCACGCAGCAGTTGTCGATTCAGCCATAAATAACCGCTGCTGGTTGGAACCCTGGTGTGCAAAACTCCAGCTCGAATTCGGCCACAGAGGCTGTGAAATGAAACATGAAGGAGGTGTTTTAAGCAAGGAAAAAAACTGTCACTTCCGTTTAATTCGATGGGAATATCTGAACCTAACAAAGCATTTTATTATGGCCTCAAGTCGCACCAGGGGAGATTTGGGTCGGATACTAGGAAAAATTTCCTCACTGAAAGGGTGGGCAGGTGTTGGAACAGGCTGCCCAGGGCAGTAGTGGAATGAACATCCCTGGAGGGATTTAAGAAACGCGTAGATGTGGCACTTAGGGAGATGGTTTGGTGGTGGCCTGGGAAGTGCCAGGAGAACAGTTGGACTTGATGATCTTAGAGGGCTTTTCCAACCTTAATGACTCTATGATTTTTACTGGACTGGAAAAAACATCTAGAACTTTTATGAACTTTTTCTCTTTACACACTTGGAATTTCAGTTCCCTCCCATAGGATTGTTAAAAAATCACTCTGCTTTCTCCAGAACCTTTTCCATGTAAAGACAAATAAAGACATGTCAGGGGTACAACACCTCTGAGCCCCCTGTGTGCTTGGGGTGTGTTTGCTGTGGAGCTGTGACAGCTTCCAGGGCAGCTCCCTGGAAAATCCCTCCCAGCCCATGGATCCCCCCTGTGCCCGATGCCCACCCTGTCCCCAGCCCAGAGCACTGAGTGCCACGGCCAGTCCTTCCTTGGGCACCTCCAGGGCTGGGCACTCCAAACCTCCCTGGGCAGCCCCTGCCAAGGCCTCACCACCCTTTCCAGGGAGAAATTCCTCCTGATGTCCCACCTGCCCCTCCCCTGGCACAGCCTGAGGCTGTTCCCTCTCCTCCTGTCCCTTGTTCCCTGGGAGCAGAGCCCGACCCCCCCCGGCTCCCCCCTCCTGTCAGGGAATTGCAGAGCCAGAAGGTCCCCCCTGAGCCTCCTTTTCCCACTGGCCATTTCTAACCAGCCCCAAACACTCTCAGAAAAACTCAATATCCCCAATAGGACCCTTCTCACCTTGCTGACTATCCACCCAGTGTCTCAATTTCTAACTCGGATGTATTATTTTTCAGTTATATTCCAGCTGAAGTCAAACAACAAGAATAAATTAGGGAGAAGTGTGGTGAGCTGAGCAGTTTTCACTTTAACAGTATTTTAATAATCAGGAAAGTCACCCATGTATAGTAATGATAAATTGCTTTGCTACAGGGTAATATAAACTTTACAAGTATAATAAATATTTCTACTTGGCCAAGAAAACTGAAATACTGGAAAGTGTTTAAATATGTGCATCAGAATGAATGAAGATGAAAAACTGGTGAATATTTTAAAAACAGCGTATGTTTTTTGTAAATTAAATCTCAAACTGTCTTTATAGAAATGGGGATTTAGGTCATTGATGTGCTTATAAGGTCTAGCTGAAATCAAGGAGATTTTGGTGTTACACAGGTACAAAAATTAGATTTATTTCACTTCATGTTGCTGTTAGTAAGATGGGATTAAAACATTCAAGGTCATTGAAAAGAAATGTGTCCCTTTAAAATTTTTAGGCTAGAGATTTGTTTGTGTTACACTACGTAGTTCAGTAAAAAAAAACAAAACAACACTTTTTTTCATGCGAAAACTCCTTCTGGAGAGTTACAGATGTGATCCATATCAAAGTACTTATTGGTGATACTGAGACAGAATGAGCTTTTTATAACAGCCCTGAAAAGTTACTTTCCCACTTTCCACCAGCAGCCAAGAGAATGAGGAAACTTAACATTGTGGTACTGTGAGCCAGGAAAAGCTTGAAAATACAGGTAATAAATCCAGGAAAATGGAATAACTTTATTAGGTCCCTTAATCCCATTTATAGTTAGCGGGAAGTTAACAGGGTCCAGAAGAAGAGCTTTGTACCACTTGAAAACTAAGGTTTCAAGCTTGTTTTCAGCTTTGTTGTCAGTGCTTGTGATGCCAGCCTTTCACTCATCCTGTAGAGGACATTTTCTAGCTTTATTCAATTTTCTTTCCAAAGTTATTACATTTCTCTCCCGCTAAGAAACATCTAACTTCAGTCAGAGCATCCAGCTGCAACAGCCTGGTTTTCATCTGTCTTTTCTCCCCATGGACATTGTCAGTCACTTCAATCTCAGCAATCCTTTATGTCAGACATGTTTTATCCAGGGTTTCTCAATATTTTGGAAAGAGATACAGTTTTTAATGTGACTTTAGTATAAATTCCTGGGCGTTCCTGCATCTCTCTGTGTATATTTCCCACGTGTTTTTCTTTTTACTCACTCGTATTGATTTTTCCTGTGCACCTTTTGTTTTGCTTCGCTGGTAGAAGTGGTAGGTGGGGGAAAAGGTTTCCAATTTCTGCTTCTATTTTTATTTTTTCATTACCTTTTCCCTTCTTGCTCTTTGTTTGCCAGCTATGTCTCTCCAGGAGTGACAAGGCATCGCTGAGGGTCGATGTCACCAGTGTTTGCACTTCCTCTGTGAGGGACAAATGTCACGGAAACAGGTGCAGAATAATCTTCTGACAACACCATAATCCCTATTGTGGCAGATCTTTGCGAGGTCAAACTATGACAAAGAATGTGTATAATTTCCAAATCTAGCCCTGGAGAAGAGCAGCACAATTTAGAATCATTAGGACAAGAAGAGATGGAAACTCGGCGTTGACCTTTAGAGCTTCAACTGTAAGTTTAAAATAAAATCTTGCTGATTGTCTCCTCCAATTTGGTTTTATACTTCTTTCTATATTCTTTCATGTGTGAGTATAACTTATGAAAGTGCAGTTCCTGCCAGGAATAAGCCGCATTTTCCAAAATAAAGGGAGGATGCTGTGCTGCAGGAGGGTTTAGGTTATCACTCCGTTCTGGTTCACTGCACCCTTGTCCTGACTTTTCAACTCTGCTCAATAATTTCATTCATTTATTTATATAAACACTGTGGACAAAAATTATTTTCTGAGACACAGCAGCTTTCTAATTCCTCTGTGGCTGCTGGTTGGATTTGTAGCAGACCTTTCAAAATAAGGCACTCAGGTCTGGGTGGATAAAAATAAAAGCAGGTTTATATGCTGAGTTCAGCGACCTGGCCCTGCAGGCAGGAGCACGGGCCGGCTGAGCTGACCCCTTTTCATGACTGTTTTGGGTAGTCTGTGCTCAATATCTTTTGTAACTCAGATTGATTTGTGCATGAAGGAGCATATTCAGGAGTCTAATATACAAATATAGAAGATCAAAGGAAACACCACAACCCATTCACTCCTTCATTTTGTATCAGTACATGCAGACATGAAGCCTGATTGCCAGGCATGCTCAAGAGGTACTTGGAGCAGCTATAAAATTGTCTGTGCACGTCATTGGTGGTGGTGGGATCAAACCAGCTCTGAATTCCCTCCTGGGCAGTCTGAGCCAGGAGATCCTGCCAGCTGTGGGCCAGTTTTGGTGACCTGGTGATCCTGCCCCTTCCATCCACAGTGGCAACTCTTGCTCTGTGCCTTGTGAGTGGTGGTGTTTAAAGCCAACGCTCATCCTTAGGTGAATTAAGTTTAAGGTTGATTTGTGAGCCTACATCAGAATAAAGGGGATTTACTAAAAGCACAAAATGTAGCTTTTTCTGTCAGGACAAGGAAACGATTTTATGAAGTCTCCATCTTGCATAAAACATAGGGAATTCTGTATTTTGTCCTTGACAAGCTGTTGGACGCGTTGCTCAGAACATGCTGGTGGAAGGAAGATGGATCATACATTGCTCTCTCTGGCAAGGGCTCTGATGAGTTTTACAACTGTTTTTCTGCTTGAAACATTCATTTATTGATGTTTCTGACATAAATAGTGCTGCTATCCTTGCTTGGCACAGCAAAAGCATTTCCTGGTAGGGCATTAACAGATTCCTAGAAGAAGGAATTGTCCCGTGCTGGGAACACCTCGTGTCCCTTCCCTGTTTGCACAGGAGAATGGTGCAGGCAGTGGGGAGTAATTAGGATTGATTTCTGCTGTCTCAGTCACACACATGGATTCTCCTATAATTGAGAGAGACTCCACTGATGGAATTGAGCTGATTAGCCTGAACAAAGTAATGTTGCATCCACATGCATCCTGCCTTCATGTAATTAGAACTGTTGGTCTTCCAAGAACAACTGAGAGCGGAACAATGGGAACCGAAGGACTCTATTGATATGTCTTAAGACACAGTTCCCTTTCCCAAGTCTTCCAGTCTAAAAGGAGAATTAAAAGGTAAGATACCAAGAGGGAAAGAAGGAGGGGACATAGTTTGCTGAGATGATATGGCAGGACAGTAGAACTGGGTAGGACGGAGATGTCCAGGGTCTCTGATCCTGCACTGTACCCACTGCATTACATTCAATGCCTTTTCAAGCCACTGTAGTACAGGCACCTTTTAATTAATTTTATTTTTAGGGCTGTGTGCCTTTAAAAGCAAAAATAAATCTACTGGCTTGTAAAGAGGGACTGCAAAGCTGTCAAACACTCCTGCAGGTGCAGCCAACACTGCATGATGTCACCTTGGCTTGAAAATTAGCAAACTGTCAGTGGATACATAATGGAAACACACAAAATTTGACATTTATTTGCAATTTACTGCTCCTGAAGATGCTAACAAATCTCCTCTTTAACCCTGAACAGTGCTGTCCTCAGTCTTGGACAGGTGAAATCCCATTGCAAACCTCCTTAAAAGAAAGATTTTTTTTTTGTTGTTGTTCTTCATGATTTATTGAGGTATTTGATAGGTTTATGGCAAAAGGAGCTCTGCCATCGCACATTTACATAAGCTCCTTATGTCAGACAATACCTCTGTTTGTTCCTGGATACTCCATGTATTTTTCCTCCATGTTTAAATGTAGATTCACATTTAGGGAGGATAAAAGGGTTTGAAATGAAGCGGTTCCTGAGTTAACCGAAGCACCTTTTTTCAATTAGCTATGAATTCACACATTATAATAATCCCTGTTTTGAGACTATTTCATGTAAATAGAAGATTATAAGCAAGAATGCTGAGCACTGCGCTTCTCCCCCACCCAATTACTGATTTATCCTCTGAATCTTTCCATGTAACACCTTTTGACTTGGATCTAGTTCTGTCTTTACCTCACTAAGGCTCCTAAATGTTACACACGGACAAAATAATTCTGGGCACTGATTTTAAAACAGTTGTTTTTTTTCAGCAAAACGCCTCTGTTCCCATCAGCACCTGGGATTCAAAATTCAGTATGATGAGCTTTAGAGCAAGCTATATAATGAGCAGCTGAAGGAATGGGATATGGTTCCCTGAGGACATTTTTATTTTGTCAGTATTTTCGGGAAAATGCTCACACTGAATTTACTCTGAATAGAAAAAGGAGTTTACATGCAACACCAGTCTGTGTATGTGTTTTGGTGTAAGTCTGAGCAATAAAGGCAAAAATATGTATTTGTTAGAAGATACTACTTAGTAGTCATGGCTTTTTAGAGCCCTGCGGAGGGGAATAATGCTCTGCATCATCTTGGCTTTCTACTTTGCCAATTTATTTCTTTTCTGCATTCACACAGCTTTTGTTGGTGCAGCTGTAGACTAGAGACTGTCTTTGCATCTACTGCCTGGTGCACGTGGGGCTGCCTGTGCTGGGTGGTGAGGTACAGCCCTGAGGCAGGAAAAAAACCCCAGTAGACACATGATCATTGTTCCAGTTGAAGAGAGATCCTCATGGAAACCGGGGGGGTGTCTTTGTGTGAGGAAGACTTGAGGAAACAGCACAAGCCATGGGGAGGGGACGCGACTTGGAGAGTGACTTTTTAGGTGGGCAGATTGTGGTGGCACAACAGGGAATGGCTTTAAACTAAAAGGGAAGAGATTTAGTAGAGGTGTTGGGTGGAAATCCTTCCTTGGGAGGGTGGAGAGGCCCTGGCACAGGTTGCCCAGAGAAGCTGTGGCTGCCCCATCCCTGTCCAAGGCCGGGTTGGATGGGGCTTGGAGCAACCTGAGCTAGTGGAAGGTGTCCCTGCCCACGGCAGGGAGTTGGAATGATCTTTAAGGTCCCTTCCAACACAAACCATTCCATGATTCTCTGTCTCTGCTCTCTTCCAGGTGTCTTGCTGACCTGGCTGTGTGTCCCTGGCATCTGCTGCAGACAGACACTAGGAAGTTTCTCCCGTGTCCTGCAGGCAGTGCTGTTGGAAAGACTCAGGTCACTTTGTGCACTCACTGACAGAAGCAGCTCTGAAATCATGAAGGACTGCACAGAATAAAACACCTCCTATGTCTCTTGAACAGCTCTGCTTTCCCACTCATTGGCACTTTTTCTCAATGTCTATTTAATGTCAGCTTCATCTGTTTTACTTCACTCCAATACTCCAAAGCGGAAGCAGCTGAAACACCTATTTCTGCAATTAGTGCAATCTTGCTCCTGCACGATAATCTTTTCTCCAAGCTGCTGCCTGCTCCCAGAAGTACTCTAACAAGAGTTCTGGTCCTTCAGTTTAGTTCAGGATAACTGAGAGCAATTTAACCTTCAGGAACAAATACTGATGGAAAAATACTCCTTGATTTCATTTTTGGATGAAGGCAGTAAGGTAGGGACAGCAGAACACCAGATTTCACCTTTTATGTACTGAATTTCGAGGTCTGATATACTATTAGGTAATAAAAACCTGTCTGTTCATCGCAGGAGTCTGTTCTATTGTTCGTGCCATAACGCTTTTCTTGTAAATTCAGTAGTTGTAGTGATGTTCTTCGCTGATCACTCCAAATCTTTGCATCTTCTCCAGAATGAGAGGATGGAGGAAGGAGCTTGTGCATCCTGTAGGTAAGGACAGAAAAGTTGGCAGCATCTCATTTTTGTGAAGGAAACGTCTTCTCTATGTTTTGTTTTCTGTCCACGTGCCCCCTTTGTCACTGCTATCCATACTAAAGGTCTAATGAGTGTGGATTGATTTATTTGGGAAGCCTCCCCAGTGACAGTTGCCCGGACTGCAAACCATGCCTCCTCTTCATGAGACTCCTTCCACAAGACCTATGAGTAGGCAAGGGTTTTGGTTTTATTTACCTCTGACTGTGCAGAGCAGCACAAAATGAGCCTTGAAGAATCCAGCTTCAGATCAACAGGGTTTGTGTCAGTTAAAAACCTGGGATCACTTCATGGACCTGAACACACAGCTACGGTACTTCCAAAAGAAATGATACACTTGTGTGTCACTGCAGCATCGCTCACTGACTGGGCAGCCCTGGCACAGTGACACATCTCATGGGTTTGCTCAAGTCCCCTCTCTCCCAGTATGTGAGATTTGCTGATTTGAGCTGGGAGGTTATCATAGACACATACATAAATACCAGTATCTGGTGTCAGTCCAGCACCAGAAGACAGACCATACTGGTGGTCTCATTGCTGTGGAGGAGCTCGTGGTGCTCTGGCACCAGGAGAGGGCACTAGAAGCCCTGACTCTACCCCAGTGAGTCCCAGGGCTGGAAGAGAGGAGGAAGTTTCCTACAATGCAATAGTTTCTCTTCTGGGCATATTCCTTCATTCCCAGGTTCAGGATACCTCACGGTCTGGCTTGCAAAGACTGGAGTTTTTACCTCCAAGAGCTTGCAGCACCCTGTGTGAGCTGTATTTTTTTCCAGGCATTACTGAATGGACAAATATCCACACTGAGGATGACATCCAGAGCTGGCATTATGTGGTGCATTGATCAGCAGCTTTAGCAAAGAGCTGAAGGTATCCTGGGGAGGAAGAGTGACAATCTCACTCTTACCACAGACCTGAGATTCACCAGTGAAACTGTGTTGGAGAATTTCTCTTGCCTCTTTCTTCCTGTGGAGATTAAGCGAATTGGCTTGTGATGGTTTTGCTCTGTGCTTAAATGTTGCTGACTTACAGACTTTGAATAGTCTTAGGCAAATTGTGCAGCTAAATAAATAGGGAGGGAGCAGCAACTGAACCAAGTGTGCTTGGGGAGCAGCAGAGAGGAGCTGCTTCCATTGATAGAAGGTGGGACAGAAAGCCCACAGAGGGATTAACCATTTCCTTTGACCTTTGTTGCAATCCAACACGTTTTCCTGGCCTGCTCACAGGAGTAAATGCATCTACCAGCTGCCTCTTGCAAGTTTGTTCTTGAAAGCAGTCATTGAGTCACAAAGGACTGGAGGTCTGAAAAACCAGTCTGATTTGCCAAGCATGGAAGTAGAAGCATAGGCTTGGATGATGTATGTTATCCCCGACGAAATAACACACTTGCAATGGTTATCTCCAGCCTCAGAGCATTGAGAGTTGCTGAATTATCTCAGGTGTCAGCTCACCTTCTCTCTCCAATTCACCACTGTTATCCTGGCAGTTTTAAATCCTCAGGTCTTTGATTCTGCAGCCTTAGGTTGGATAGAGCTTTGAAATTAACTGGAGAAACATAAGGAATCTCTTTATGAAATATGCACCTTGTGCAGTTGTCTCTGAGTGTAATCAGGTGTCTCCTTAGGCAAAACCTTTGCCATTCAGCAGAGTGATGCTGCACATGCCTTACAGGTGATTTCAGGAATTCCCAGCAGCAGCTTTCCTATGAACATTGCCATCCCAGGAATGTCTCTGAGCTGGGGCTTTGACTGTTCTTATTTAATTTATCTACAAAATAACATCCACATCTTTATTCAGCTTTGAAACTGCAGAGGGATCCCCTGTCTACCTGCCCTCACAGCACACCGAGGATTCAGAACCTCAGCAGCCCTTCCACAGCCGGTTTACATAACAACAGAAGAGAAAAAAACCCTGAAAACTACTCGCTAACTGTGTGCAAGGCTGGTCCCTGTGGCCTCCAGAGGTACATCAGGCCTCCTTGAATGCCCCCAGGCTTGCAGAAGACCCCAGAGATTTCCCTTCTACCCCCACCAGGCCCCTTTCCTCCAGCTCCCATGAAGGAAACTTAAATTCTGTTCTGTTGGGACTGAAACAGCAGCTCAGCTCTGCGGGTCCACAGCACCACACAGGGGGCTGATGCCTTTCAGCTCTATCAGTCAGTTAGTTTTTAATCCATTATTTCTTTGCTGTGCACCCACTCTCACCCCTTCTCCTGAGGGCACTAATAGATTTAATTGCCCTGCACAGACTCTTCAGGCCCCCCATTCCCACACCTGCTCCCTGGGGACCCAGGAGGTGTTTAAGGAGCACCCAGGAGGTGTCAGGGACATGGCTCTGGTGAGGTTGTGCTCTGGTCTGTCTCCCAAGGACCTGCCTCGCTGACCAGTGAGATTTTACCAGTGCTATGGGCATCATGGAATCATAGAAGAGAATCCCAGGGTGCTTCTGGCAGGAAGACACCCTAAAGACCACCCAGTTCCAACCCCCAGGGACACCTTCCACCAGACGAGGTGGATGCACCTCAGAGTCACACTCTGGGGAGTCTTGTTCAGTCTTTCTTTGACCCCATCTCCTACTGGTCCTTACTTCACCTTCTGGATGCCTTGAGCCTGATCCCCCATCTCACCCTGGGGCTGTCCTGGGCTCTGTCCTGACCCCCAGCCCCATTTGGGTGGGATGGGACAGAATGATGTTGGCCCAGACAGTGTCCCCATTGGCACTCACTCATCATCTACCCCTGTGCTGCTCCTGTTGAACCCTTTTTCTCTCTACATTCCTCTTAATTTTTAACCTCCTCATTTTTTTTTCACTTCCCCTCGTGTCCCTGAGTTCCTCTCCTGTGGAGAAAACAATCCAAAACACCCATTGTAATGTTACAGTAGAAAAAAATTAAACAACTTCATGTTATTAAAAAAAAAAAAGTAAAAAAGCCTTAACCTATGAAACTGAGCCCAATTGCCAACATTTCCCACTATATTGCCACTATTTGTACCATCCTTTGTCCTATTTCTCATTTTGAATGTTATCAGGAGTGAGTACGCAGCCCAGCTAACACTGAACTTGGAGTCATTACTACAACAGAAATAAGGATAAATTATTCTGCGAGCAAAATAAATCCTGTGCAAATTGGATAGCAAAAGTTGTCTCTCTGCAGCTTTAATTTAGGGCAGTTTTGTGGTTTTCTCCTGGTTCAGAAGTGGTTTGTTCACTTAATGAGGAGGGGTCTCATTCTGCTCACATTTCTCTGTTTCACGGAGGTATCACTCCCCTGCTCATCAGCATCACTCCTGATTTATACCAGCAGTCAAAACGTGCTTGTCTCTTATTCTGTCGTCTATGTTTATTATTTCCAGCTTGTCTTTTTGGCATCCATAACTCCAGAGGCACAAGTGAGAGCACTTATTGGGTACAAGTGAAGAGGCAGCTGCCAATTAAAGCCCCGTTATTCATTGTCATTCCTACACAGAGACAATCTTATCCACGCCTTGGGTCACACTCCAAGCCAATAACCTCATCAACACAAACACCCATAAGCCTTCCTTATCCTCTTCATCACACTTAAAGCCGTATTTTACTTTCTCTTGCCTTTTGGTGCTTTGCATGCTGAACTTGCACCACGAATTTCTCCACTGCCTTGCACAACTCATCACGCTGACTTCCCAGGGAGTGGAAATCTGTGCTTCTCACTTTTCCACAGAATTACCTTCTTTTCTTTGGTGGACCAAAGCAGCATTTTCTGGGAAACATAAGCAAAGTTTCCCTTGTCATGAAGAGCAGCTTATTCTTAGGACAAAGATTAACTATATATCTTGAACAATAAATACTTGCTCTAAACCAATACCACCAGGAAAATACTGCCTGTTACCAGTTTCTAATGAGCTGATACAGATCTCAACGTGTTTTAAAGAGACAGCATGTTTCATATTTAAGACTGTTCCATTTTGTAGCTACATTAGTCAATTAATATGTTAGTAACCATAATAGATGCCCCCAGGGGTTATCTGGTGCACTTGGCTTTATTACAGCAGCATTTAAACCCAGCCTTGGCTGAGTGGTCTGTGACCACATCTTGATCAGCTGGGGTTTAAAAGAGGCTTTGTCAGCACAGGGCTTGTCACAGTGCTCAAAACTCTCTCTGGAGAAGCACAGCCATAAATATGCTGCAGCCTGCTCAGTATTTTAGGTTCAAATAGCATCTTTTGATGAGAACACGTGAGTCAAAACACAGTAGTACCAGTATTTCTCACTGTTGTTTTTTTTCTCCCAGAGAAGCACAAAGCTGTCTGAATCACTGGCAGCATTCACACCTTCAGCCATTGCTTTGAAGATTTCAGGGACTTTTTTTTCTATTTGAAGACATGATTTTTTTTTTTAATTCTAATTTCTCTCAGCTGCTCTTGTTAAACACAACTCACTACTTCATTTTACACTTCAGTGTCAAACATTCAAAGTGCTCAAGTGTTTAAGGTAAGTCAGTACTGTCTTCTCCTTAAATGTATCACATAATCATATGATAATCATAATCAAATATATATGATTGAAAGTTTGAGTAGGTTTTTAACTGATTAGAGATTTCTAACCAGCAATACTAATATTTAAATTAAAGGTCAAATAATATTTAAATGAAAAGTCAAGTAACATTAAACAGTCTTTTGTGCATCCCTCCTATGTGATACCTGCCATCAACACGTCACTTTTGGATATGTGGTGACCCCTTTGAGGCCATCCCAAAGTGCCAGATAAAGGTGGTACAGTGACCCATCTGTCCTATAATGGATATATTTCCATCTCCAGCCCAAGCACCAGAATAAACTGACACATCAGCCCCCAAATCTTGCCGACTCATTGGTCTTTCAGCTCCTTTTTCTGAGAGCCTGTGCTCGGAGATGTGCCAGAGTGCATCGGTGACAGGCTAAATTAAATTCCACAGCGTCCTCCTGCCCATCTGGAAACAGCAATTCAGGCTGTTTCCCATTGACCTCACAAGATTAATTGGCAGTTGATAGCCTTTATATTCTAATTTTCCACCCAAGGGCCCTGTTGTATTTCAACTGCTGTGCCTGAAGAAAGGCATCTTCATGTGGAATTAAAACTTTTATGAGTGGAAAAATTCTGATCAGAGGAAGCCCTGCCTAGTTTGGAGTCTTTTGTCTTTTCATCCCTGCTTACTCCCACTTTGGATAGACAGGTTAGTTTAGAAGGACTTCCTTTTTCAGTGGTTTGTGTGAGGAGATTTTGGCTTTACTTTTGCTGCAGTTGCATAATTAAACATCCTTCTCCTTCTTTTCAGTCAGTCCAATCTCTTGGCAATAAGAACAAAATCATCAATTCTCAACAAATAAATGTTTATATGACTGACTATTGCAAGAAGAGAAAATACAGTCCTTTAGTCCCTACAAATTAGTGGATCCTGTAACTATCTAGATTGGAATGAGATGTGGTCATGTAGCATGAAGTAAAATTTAAAGGCAGGTTTTTGTTTTATTTATAGTTTGAAAGAATATGTTAACTTCTTTACCCTTCCTGCTCCCCCTACCTAGAAAATCTGTAAGGCTTCTAAAGTATTCCAGTGCATCATGGATGGCACAGGGAGGGAAACTCATTCCAGCAAAGGTAAGAGAAATACAAACAGTTTGGGTGTTCACAGCTTGAACAGAGGATTGAATATATCTTCCTAGAAGCAGTTCTTTTCAGAAAAGTTCCTTTAGTGCATTGGATGTTACTGTCATCGTGGCAAAATGATGCCTGGCTTGTGTTCCTGCCCAGAGGTTGAATGTTGGCCTGGGGATCTCCTTCCCCAGTGGTGGGATAAGGGATGTGTGAGACTCCCCAAGCGGGAATATCTGTTTATCTGTGATCCCGGACCTTGGAGGAGGTTGGTTTTGTCAGCAGCCAGTGAATACTTTGCAGAGAAATGTATAGCCAAATATAGGTGTGTTGGATCTGCAATTTTTTAATCGTTATGCATGTGTGATACAAGTGCATTTAACTCCCAAATGAGGCAAGACACTTTTAAAATGCACTTTTGGTTGTGCATTTCACTGCTTTAGCAAGTTTTACAGAGAGTCCGCCAGAGAAACACGTGTGAGCCCAGCAAAAAAAAAAAAAGGCAGATGGCAGAAGGACTGAGAAAGCAGTTTCACCAAAGCTGAAATCTGGGAGCTGTTGGAGATGATAGAAAAGTACACAGGATGAATTTTCTGCCACGTGAACTTCAAGGAGCTGGAATTCAGCTCAGCATGGACTCTGTGGTAATTTATATCGTTAAATCTGTGTGTACCAAAGCACACCTGCAAGAATCCCAACACAGGTGGATTGGGCAATGGGCTCTCCCTGGTTTTGTCTCCCCTCAGCACTGGATTTAGCCAAACTAGGGGTTGACTTCTGAGGGAGTATATTACCTCTCTGAGAAACCTTTTCAAGCCCTCACAGCTGTTGTCACAGCACTTTTCTGCTCCATGGCGCAGAGCTGGACCCTGTGAGCAGGACGAAGGGTGACAGAGCAGGACAAGCCTGCAGAGCCTGGTACAGCTGCAGTCAATTCACAGGTCTCAAAACCAGTTCCTTTTGCTGACAGGGCTTGGTTTAACTGGTTTCTTTTGAGGTCATCTTTGTGCGTCCTTGGCTCAGGGTCCTGTTGGCCTGGACTCTGTGCTGAGCTGGGCTTTTGTCACTGCTGGGCATCAGCCAGGGCTGCAGCACAACCTTTGTGAGCAACCAACTTGACTTTCTTTTATCACACATCCCTGATTCAATCCTTTTTTCTAGAGATAAGAAGTGTTCTTAAGAAAAAGATCTAGTCTTGGTGTCATAATGGCCCACCCCGAATAACTTACCACAACTAAGGAAATTTTGCCGAAGGGTTAATTGAACTCACTGCTTAGAAAGAAGAGGTCAGTAGTTCTTGTTTTACTTTGTTATACTTTATCAGCTGGGTAGAGGAGCCTTCCATCGCAACCATCTATTTCCCCTGGGTCCACAGACAGGGATCTAATTCCCTCTTAACCTCCCACTGGGTGAGTTCTCCTTGCTCACTCTAAGACGCACTTTCCAATGCTGCATTTTGGGGGTTTTTTTGCCTGGCCTATTTTTTTTTTTTATACCTATTTCACATCCTCTGCTTAGTCAGCTGTGGATTTTGTAGCCCTCAGATAGATAAGGTTCAACCTATGGCTCTTAAACCCCTCTCAGACTTATGTCCCACTCAGAGTAGAGGTTCTCCATGGGGATTCAAATGTTATGACTTGAATTCCTTGTTCCATCACACTGAATTTACTGGCTGCTCTTCCAAGTGTTGGAATAATTTATCCTTTTAATTTACATACTGAAAAAAATGTTAAGTTTTGCCTGCACACTTTACTGAAACTATTACTGTGTGTTTTCATACCCTAAAACTGTAATTCTGATCATTCTGGCAATCCCCAAACTTTAAAGGGAGTCCTTTGTTTCATTCTTGTAAGAATGGAATTTTTGACTCACAGTCATCTTTCTGTCATAGTGACAATATTTCCAGTATTTTCTGAGTGATGCATATTTTTAGTAAAATCTCCTGGCTTTTCATTATACATATATGTATATATATATATATAAATGTTGAAGGACAAGACAAAAGTATGCTTGTTTTTACCGTGTGTTTTCCCAATTATTTTATTTGTATTCACACCACTAATTATTTTTCTCATTGAATGTCTTTTCTGAAGGACACTGAAGAGAGATAAATCATTTATGTACTCTGTTACGGGAGGATTTGCCAATATTTTTAATAGAAATCTTATGCTGTTGGTCAAGCTCTTGCTTCCCTGCTCTCATTAATAATTTTGTATAACTGCTCATAGTCTGACTGTGCAAAGAAAAAAAAAAAAAGCTGTAATATACAGTTATTTGTGTGCTGTTGTTTCCCAAGCCCTCCAGTCTTCAGATAACTTTGTCTGTCTGGTAGAATTTAAAAACAGTCTGAGATGTAATTGGAAAATGTGTATCATACCCTGTAGTATTTAGAAGCAAATTGTCTGGGCTGAAATTGCTGATGCAGGTGACCTATTGAACACCCTGCAACCCACCAGTCAGATTAAATTGGGGAAGGAATGCAGGGAGCACCAACTGGTTCAGCAGAAACCCATCTAGTGGTTTAGGGTTTTATGGGGATTTTAATGCAGGTTGTTGTAATAAAATCAGTTCATTATATGGACACAAAAAAATGGAAGAATACAAATGATAGCATTAGCCAAGCCCAGTGTTTGTCCCTGTCTTGGAAGAGCATTGTCATTTCTTCTTCTCTCATGAAAACCAAATGAACCCCTCTGCAATCACCTTGTTCATGTGTCTGCACAACTTGGGAGGGGGGTCCCTGGTAATTCTGATTTAGCTGTTTGTGTTCAGAACTGTGGCTGCTCAGTTTCAAGGGTAGCTACAATAATTCTGTGAATGTTTGTTGTTATCACAACCCCAATGGGCTTGATTCTCAGCTGGAAAATGTGCACAAACCATTTCTTTACAATACTTGTTCTTATTTTTGTGCAGGGGAGTTCAGATAATTAGGTCGTGTTGTATCAGTGTGAGGTTTTGGTAGTAGAAATTTTATGGCAATTATGGCAGTTGACTTTGACAGAAAGAAAAAAAAAATACCACAAATCATTTTATTCAGCAGTTGGTGAGCAATAGGTCTCATCTGCAACACTGGAAAAACAGGACTGTTCATGAATTATCCAGGCAAGGGCTTCATTCTACATATCTCACCTTTACACGAGGCAGGAATAAGAACAACCGCGAGGACCTTGTTGCTGATGTTTTGTCCAGTGAGTAGCAGCAATTGTTCAGGAAATAGGAAATCTTTATTCCTGGGCCTCTTTAATCTCTTCCACAAACGAATGAGATCAATGCCATTGTCCTGACGTGAGTCACAATTCCATTTCACTAAATATTGTGCCTTGCTCTGTCTGGGCTCTGTGCCAGTTCTGTGCAGAGACCAAAGATATGTTTTCAGATAGGAGGTTTTGTGTGGCACTTGCTTTTCCTTATAAATGTCCCTGTTCCATTGTGTGGCAGAGGCCTGGACATGCACTGCTCTGCCATCCCTCCCTGGGAGGGTGCTGAGGCCCTGGCACAGGTTGCCCAGAGAAGCTGTGGCTGCCCCTGGGTCCCTGGAACTGTCGAAGACCAGGTTGGACGGGGCTTGGAGCAACCTGGGCTGGTGGAAGGTGTCCCTGCCCATGGCAGGGGGTGTTGAAATTAGGTGATCTTTAAGGTCCCTTCCAACACAAACCATTCTGTGACTCTTGGGGATGGTCCTGTGCAGGGTTAAGAGTTGAACGTGATGATCCTTGTGGGTGCCTTCCAACTCAGCATATTCTGTGATTCCAGCACAGCCTTTCTCTTCAAATTAGTGTTTTAGCTTCATCCCAGGAACTGGTACCTGGATAACTGGGCAGGCCTCCCAAGGAGAAGGTGTCTGGGGTAGAATGACCAACTAAACTGATGTGGCACATCTCTACTTTCAATACTTGTGAGTATTTGAAACCCGTGCTGTGGAGTTCTGCCTCAGAGTGTTGCATCTGGGAATGTCACTACTGCACAGTGCAAAAATCAATCAAACAAACAAAGGAAACCAAAACCCAAGCAAACCAACCCAAACCTAAAACCTGCAGTGGTAAAGGTCTCACTTAACAAGCAGGATAACAAGGGACAAAGTTGTTCTTATTTGCATTACGTGTTCATTCAGAAAGAAGCTTTCTGGGCAATTTCTAAGACCTTTACTGTATGTTTGAACGAAATATTCTGTGAATGATATTCTATGTGGAAGGTGCACTTGCCCAGGGCAGGGGATTGAAGCTGGAGGATTTTTAAAGTCCCTTCCAACCCAAACCATTCTGTGATTCTGTGAGAGAACAAGAATAGTCTGTAGTGGCACCACTGGAGATCAAGCCTTTCTTCCACAAATTCTGTAACAGAGAAAGGGCTCAGTTTTGCCCCAGGTTGGGTCCAGTGAATCTTGAATTATTTTCTACTTGATGAAATATGTTCTCCAGAGCTCAGTCTGCCTGTCCTGGAGCAGAGTGCAAACTTGTGTGGAGCTTTTTGGTACAGCTGGGAATTAAACCTAAATCCCCATCTCCAGGCTGAGCTCTGTTATCTCCTGCTGTGCCTGTTTTTCAGGGAAAGGTGACCACAGCCTCTTTTTTGAAGGAAATATATAGTTCTTACAAGCTAGCCAAGGGATAACATGGGTCAGCCTGCTCTGTGAACTGTTTTTCATCCTGATCTTTGGATCTGAACCTCACTGTGGATGAATCCCCTTGCCTAACTCGGGTCTTTCAGATTCCCTGTGACATTCTTGCTCCTGACTAAGTTTTGTGGAGTTGTTTGTATTTTGGGTTTATTTATTTTTAATCTAGACCTTGCTTCTTTTTTCCAGAAGAACTGTAGGAAACTAACTGGAAAATAAGAACCAAATATTTCCCTGAATTTGATCCTAAATCTTTTAGTGTTTTGCACAGCAGACAGGCAGCTCACTGAATTTTGGTGTCGTATTTGTTATTATGGATTAGATCAATTGTCTGGCTACAGGAGCAAACCCTCCCCTTGTAATGCACTTAGTCAGTTGTGAAATCATGTACTCAGTGGTGGGAAAAAAGGAAAAACCTCCGTAGCCCCTCCAAGCAATCAATTTATGCCCTGAAGCATGAGATTTGATTACCATTGTTATTATCTTAGCTTGCATAGTTACAAATGTTATTAGCAGTCATAAAATTATCCAGCCTTAAAAAAAATTAGATTAAGAAAAAGAATCCCAGCATTTCACTCCAGGTTCTTCAGAGCCTAAATTCCTGGGATTGCTTCGAACTGCGAAAAGTGGTAGTTCCTTTAATTCATTTGAAATTTGCTGCCCTTTGATCACGTGGATTTCTCCTGTATCCTCATTAGGAAGGGACAGATGATGCATTTTCTGGCACTTTTGTAGTTTCTCTCTGGTCAAGACCCATCTAACTTTCACCATTTCAAAGCTAAGTGTTGATGAGGTGTGCTCAGATCCATGTTTAATAAGCCATTAGTGGGATACGCATCACCCTCTCTCTCATCTGTGTTTTTCCCTTTACAGTTCCTGTGAACTCAAAGTTTCTAACGCAGCTTTGTGCTTCTCAAGCTACATCTCAGCTGGCATAATTTAAATATTCTAAAAATTCCAAAGTTAATGAAAATACTGTGAAATGTTGCAGCAGGGTATCATCTCGAACCCAAATTTTGACATGGAAAAATTGCCAGTCGGCAAGAAGGCAGTTATTTGATCCATTTAATTTGTCCAGGACCAAAACAGATTCCCAGAAGCTTATCCTATTTTTAAAAAAAAATCCATATCAAATTGTGGTCCTTGATATTCAAATACATTCACATTTTTGCATATTCTGCCTATTCAGAAAACTGCAGCATCTTTATTAACAAGAGGTGGTGGTGGGAGATGTGCTGGCAATTACCAGCAAATTAATTTTCTTTAAAGAAAATCTGGCCAATCTGTTCTTTTGTCCTGAGTATTTCATGTATCTTAAATGGCATTTAGAGTACAATTGGGAATCTTCTGAGCCTGCCATCAGACTCTGGAACTGGGTTTAAAATGGTAGGTGTGTCTAGCGGGAGGATGTGAATCAGGTAACAAGTTACAGTTTGATCAGCACAAACACACCCTCTATTCCTTCTGATTTCTTCGGAAAATTCCTGAGATAAATATTCTGAGAGTTTTTCCTCACACTTGATATGAGAAAATATTATGCATTTAGCATGTATTTTAAATATGTAATCAGTACTAGCCTAGAGAGATTTAATTAATTTCTCCAGTGTTTCTTGCAGTGTTGCTCTCTCCTGCTCACATTAAGTAGTGGGTTTGATGAAAAGGCTCCTTGATTTTCAGCAGGAAATCCCAAAATAAAGAGCAGTTTTGTGGAGACACAGAGAGGACCTAACTGAGCTTCTCTGTCTTTATTTTTGTTGTGTGCAGCCTGAAGTGCTGCGACATTTGCCCTGTTTCATCACCCGGGGAAATCTGAAGCACAATGGATTATATCTATTTACACTTTAGTTAAGGCAAACCCTATTCTCAAACAGATGTGGTTAGGGCCATGTTTTGTTATGAACATATTTTATTTTGGAAGTGTGGAGTATCTTTTGGTAAGCTGAGGTACTTTGACTTATCCATCAGCTGGTTTCCTAGTGGAAGGAAAACTTTCTGCGTGATTCTGAGCGAAAAATTCAAACCATTTTATGGTTTCCACATTATGGGCTGAAACCTGAAAAGGTGAGAAGGCCTTGGGGAAATCACGTTGACAGAGAGGATCTAAAAGTTGGCCCAGCAGGGGAATGAAAGTCTAAGTGGTGGCTACATTTTGCAAGCCCAGCTTCCCTCTGCGGTGTCTGGGATGGGGCTGTGGGGGTGTGGGGATGGCAGCCTGGGAAGCTGGCTTTGGCAGCAGTCCTGCCTCGAGCAGTCACTGCAGGCAAATAAATTCTTGTCTCTTTTCTTTATGTCAGAAACCAACCTGGAAACTCCTGGTGGGTGCTGGCCAGGAGCAGGGAAGAGTCATTGTCCCCATTTTTCACCCTCTTGGCAGTGGCAGGAGGGGCAATGCCAGCTCTGCCTGGCTTTTCCCAGCTCTGTTATCTCAGTTCCCGGATCAGCAGCTTCCCACCCTTGGTGCCCTCAGCTGTTGCCAAGGCTCCAGCGAATCTCCAGTCCCCTCTGGATTTGAGTGGATCTCTGATGGCCTGTTGGTGCCAGGTCAAGTGGCTTTTCAACACCTCTGCAGCCCTGGCACCCTCGAGACATTCCTCTCCAGCTGCTTCCCTGTCCATTTGCTTCCCGAGGTTCCCCCTGCACGGGGGCACAGGCCTGTTGCTTAGCTCTTGGTTGCTTTGGGAAGCAATGTGCTGCAAATATAGCCTTTTACTGCCTCTGCATGAAACAGTAAGTCAATTCAGGATTTGGCCATGAGGGCAGGATTCAAAGGGAGAACTCCCATTCCTCTTGTGTGCTCTGGGCTGGGTCTGCACCGCACAGAAATCCGGCTGCCCAACTTCAGAGCTTTCTCAGCAACCAGCACACTGTCCATGTTTTGCTCCATGTATCTGGGGAGAAGTTTGGCATTTATATTGGATCAAATTCACTTAAATACAGATTAAAATCAAAATTTTATCTGTGACTTGCCTTTCTTTGCATGACTGTAAACATACCATTAACATTTTTGCATTTACTTTCTGTAAAAATATATTAAATTATTCTGCTCTTTTCCCTTCCAGTTATCAGATTTTTTTTTTCTTTTACTATCATCTTCATAATACATTTCCTTAAATTTATTTATTTACTTCCTGGCCAAATAGTAAGCTCACCTGCTTAAATCTGCTAGAGATAAACATCAGTTGGCCAGCACATCAACAAATTCTGACTGCCACTGTCCAAAAAATGTTTAACCCAAATGCTAATAATCCCCGTGAGTGTAGCTGTGATTTGGTAGGGTGGGTTTATGGTTTAATGTCCGTGAATGTTACTTTGTGATTATTGCTCATCGAATTAGGCAAAGCTCAGAGAAAAGCAGAACACCCAAAGGTCAGCAGCGAGACAGAATCGTCTGAGAAGTCCAAGGCCTCACGAAAATGATTATGTCTGACCTTCCCCACCTCTCTGCAAGGAGTGCTTAAGACAATGACTGGCAGATTTGTGACGACTGTCTTCACCAATCACTTAAAAATTTAGCCCATTCCACCCAGGGATCACAGCGGTGAACCACACACAGGCACAGTCCGAGCGCTCAAGCGCGCACATCAACCTGATCCGGTGTTGTGGTCATGGAGAGCACACACAGCACACGTTAAGAGGGGGTGTCAGCGAAAATAAAAGAGGAAAAGATGGGTTTTTTCAGAGGTTTGGATGTAAAAACACCGGGTGTTGGGATGACTGGCACCCGGGAGTTCACAGGGGGAGAGCTGTGGGGCAGGGAGGGCTGGAGTTTTCGGAATTTTCATCCTTTCCTCTGAAAAGCAGCGATCCTTCTGCACCGCAGAGAGGGCTAAGCCGGGGCAGGGGCCAGTCCCTTCCCTGGCAGTGGCTCTCCCCTCCTTGACCGGATTTTGGCGACCACCATGACGAAGCGAGAGCATCCGAAGGTCCTGCCCGGGGGCAGTGTCCCCAACCTCGGCCACTCCTTTATCCTCCTCCCGTTGCGGTTCTGGGTTGACTGGCTCTCGGACCCCCGCCTCCCGCACCTGCCCGGGGGGCGGGCAGGGGCTCCCTTTCCTCGCTCCTTCCCTCCGCGATTCCCGGTCCCTCCCGCTATCCCCAGGTGCCTCCCGGAGGAGCGGCGGGCAGAGGCTCCTCGGTGCCGGCTCTGGGATCGGGCAGGTGGGATCCGCAGCGGGGTCGGGGCGGGGGTGGGAGCTGCTCGACCCCCCCCGGGGGAGGCGGCAGCGCTTTGGGGAGCGCGGGGCTCGTTGCCATGGCTCCCTGTAAGCTCCGCCGGAGGAGATAGCGATGCCAGTCACGGAGGGACCCTCTCCCTCCTCGTGGGTGTGGAGCGGGGCTGGGTTTGGGGTGGTTGCTGCTTGCGTTGGGTTTTTCCCCCCCCTCCCTCCCTCCCTTTTTT